>VZSZ01001096.1:142384-198433 GCA_013398815.1 Ibidorhyncha struthersii
TTCTCCAGCCCTCTGGTCACTTTGGTGGCCCTCCTCTGGACCTGCTCCAACAGGTCCATGTCTTTCCTATGTTGGGGGCTCCAGAGCTGGATGCAGTACTCAGGTGGGGTCACGTCCTGATCTGGTCCATGGCAGGGGCAGGGGTGTGGGTGGGGTGCTCCAGGAAGACCCGTAATGATTCCATGCGTGAGATTAAGATACAAACAAGGTCAGATGCCATCTGCTAAAATTTTTTTGTTATCTCCCAGCCTTGACTACTGAAATGAGCACTAGAGCAAAGGAGGAAGCAGAGGAAAGGCAGAAGAGAGAAGCCGTATTACGGAGCACAGCAAGAGTATAGTCACCACCATAGGCCCTTTTCAGCATACTGACAGTCCTCTTATTGTCAGTGGCGTCCCATTGACTCACGATCCTCTGGTCACAATCATGATGGGGGTCCTGGGGTCCCAATTTGTGGAAGGACATGGTACTAATTTATAGTTAAAGTCTGCTCGATACTTGATCAATGAGTATAGAGGCCACTTTTGCTTGGCCAGTCTTTGCATAACAAGTATCTTGGAAGACTGTTGCCCCTGATGTACCCCTTGATGGTCATGTACACCATGCTGGTGAACAACTTTAGCGCATCTTGTAACTTAGTTCACCAAGTTTTGGGTGGCCGCTTAGTTTGGCAGGTTCCAGGAGCCTCTGGCCCCTGTCACAAATAGGATATGGCTGGTCTGCTTGTGATAAGAGCCATCTGGACTACTGGTTTCCTATTGCTAATTTTGCTTGTGGTAAGCAAATTTTGAGACATCTTATCAGTCTCCTACAGTGGGGTATCACCAGACCAGAGTAGAGGGGAAGAATCACCTCCCTTGACCTACTGCTCACACTTCTGATACAGCCCAGTATACGGCTGGCCTTCTAGGCTGCAATTGCACATTGCCATCTCACGTTGAGGTTCTCGTGAATAAGTACCCCCAGGACCTTCTCCTATGGGCTGCTCTCGATCCATTCTCTGCCAAGTCTGCATTTGTACTTGGGATTGCCCTGACCCAGATGTAGGACCTTGCACTTGGCCTTGTTGAACTTCATGAGCTTGGCATGGGCCCACCTCTCCAGCCTGTCCAGCTCCCTCTGGATGGCATCCCTCCCCTCCAGTGTGCTGTAGATCTATGAGTCCTGCCAGCTGAAGAATCAGTAATGACAAAGTCATTAGGTACACTTCCTTTTCCTCTCCAGTGTTCACAGATGACTTAGTTCATATTAACATAATATTGTGATTGTATCTGTAACAGGTATAGCCACAAGCTGTGTGTAAAAATGTGGACTAACGCTTTTAACTGCATGCTATATGCTTAGCACACCCACTTTACACTGGCTACTACTTCTTTTATACAGTCTGTTTTTAACAGAATAATGTTTGAATAACAATCATCGGCCAGATTCATGACTCATTAATCACCACATTTTCTTTCTTTATATATTTGACTGCCATGTAACAGTTCTGCTCTAAATCCTGTTTCTTCTGCTACCTATAAGCATAATCTCTGGCTTTAGTAGCATGAAATTTAAGACAACTTTAATATATTGTGTTTCTTCCTATAGTGAATTGCTGAATTATACACATACCAAAAAGTCATATACCACCACCCCTAAAAAAAAAAAAAAAAAAAAGACAAACAGAAAACAGCAAAATAGCAGAGAATTATGTTGGGCACAATTCAGTCATTGCTATGTGCAAAAATAGTCAGGGCATTTTAGTGGTGAAAACTAAGAAAGGGGCAGACTGTAAGGATTAGATCCTTCTGTTAGCACAGCTGAGATAGTATAGTACATGTTATTCCTTGCACCTATGTAGATTATGAAAAATTCTGGCTAGAAAAGTTGGTCTTTTATTTGTTGTGATTTATGTTAGACAAAATTCCACAATCAGGCTAAAAATCTCAGTCTCAGTTGCAAACCATGGATAGGGAACTGTTTGAGATAAAATTTTCATGTTTATTTATGAGCTTCTCTCCCTTTGTCTACTAAATATTCTAAAAAGAATGTATTTCTACTGTATACATTCTACCTACTCCACAGTGTATTTATATATATATTTATGATTAATGTGCATAGTATACAAATTCTAGTCATACTGATGATAATAAAGACTGTTAAATAGATAGCACTTTGTTAAGGTTACTTAAATAATGCCAGAATTTTGACTTGAAAGGATAGTGTATTAACATCTGTTATTCTTGTTCGGAGCTTTTCTCAATACATGTCTGTATGTGCAATTGTGTGTGTGTGTGTGCCAACAGGTCTGTGTGCAATGGTGCGTGTATATGCACCCATGTCAGCTTGGCTGAAGCAAAATAATACCTGTTCCCCTTTATAGAAAGGAAATTTGAAATCATCTCGATCACAATTTTGCTGCCTTTCGATGAGATAGATTCACTATTTGCATGTGTATTCTTGTTTAATTTTTGAGTTGAAGCTTTGTATTTAATTGTGTAAAACGGGATGTCCAAAATGCAGTAAAAATTGAACAAATATTGAGTCATTGTGGTTATAGCCTGCCTCCTTGCGTATCCAAACCCCCAGCCCCACAAAGAGAGATTCGTTTTTTAGGAAAGACTTTTTAAAAACTGTGGGTATTAAATCTATTTTTCATCCCTAAAAAAGGTGATGTGCACAAAGAGTAAGATCCTAAGAACGTTGACAAATCAATACACATTATACTAAATAAATGTAATCTGTAAGGATATTTTACTCACAATTTAGGAGTTAGTTATCTAATTTTTCTTATTCATTCTGTACTGAGATAGAGCAAGACTTTTTCTAGAATGCATGTGTAAGATTTAGCTTGTTTTAAATTTCCTGAATGACTTTGAAAACTAATGCACCTTTGGCAACCTGTTGCATATGCTTGAATATTTTTTTGTCAACATTATTTTAGTCAAGAGATGAAAAGGTAAAGGGATTAATTGAACATAAGATATGTTAACAATGCATAATTATTTCTTTTGCATGTAATTTTTTTTAGTCTGAATTCTCACTGAGATCAACAGAAGTCTTTAAACATATGAGTATCCTGAGTTAAAGAAGCAGTGAGGTTTTAGATTTTTCTTGTCACAGTTTCATAGCAAAGAATGAGCTTTTGAAAGTTCAAATAAGGTGGAAGTCAGAAACAAAAAAATAAAAGTATGTAACATTTCAAGTAAAGTTTAATTCCTGTTCAAGTACTTTTCTTATTCCTAGTTTCTTTCACTTTAAATTGCTAGCTTTAGTCCTATTTTTTCCCAGATTTTAGCACAATAAAAAAATCAACGTCCTAAAATTTTCTTCAGTCAATAAATCTATTTTGGTTTTCAGTATCAATTTTCTAAACAAAACTAAATTTTGCTACATGTAGCTGTAATCCTAAACTCTGTTTTTCTTAGTAGAAATGAATGCTCCATCCATTTTTCTCTGTCCTGTTAGTCTCTCTTTCCTATGAAACATTTTGTAGGGAGAATACATGGGCAATATGTGATTTGACTATGTAGTTTCAAAAGACAATTTAGATATTTTAAGAATGTACGAGGCTTCCCGTTTGTCTTCTGACATATTTTACTGTCGTCTATTTGTTTCTGATTTCACATTTTATTGGGATTTTAATTCTTCTGATTGGCTTCTTTTTCTCATAATACTTTACTACTCCTATTTTGATGTCCCATGTGTTTTCCTTCATATGTCCATTTAATCTTGAATAATTAATGAAAATAATCATAGCTCTCTAGACACTGATTTTGGCATGTAGTCTTCCTGTTAGCTGTCAGCTTACAAAATTTAATGCTCCTATGAGGGCAGTTTCAAAAAGTCACACAATTCAATTATTCACTTCCACAGAGCAAGAATCACAATGTGTTAATACTTTCCTATGGTGGATTTTATATTTTGGCAATAGATCAGAGTAAGGTTGCAGCTTTTCAAAATCTGGCAAAGTAAAGGAGAGTCACCAGATGGAGTCCTCAGGTAACATACTGAAATCAATGTAGATTATTAATACAGAAGTGTTTGGGTAGGCTGCGTATTAACCTCAACCTTCAAAAGCAGACTGACAGTGACTTGCCAGATTTTGGAGTTCACAGAAAAGAAACCCTGCTAACTGATAAAATTATTTCACATATTTGCCTAGATTTATTTTAAAGAATCTTTGGAAGGTTTATCTACCATGTGCCATTCTTTCCCTCCATTTTCCTAGCCAAACAAATAGAGTTCAGCCTACCCATTTAAAAGGAGCCCAGGCCGAATAATTATATAGTCCAATTGTTCTCCATCTGCTGTTTGCTTGATCTACAAATGCCTTTTCTTGTACCAGGAAGCAAACAGCAGAAACTCAGCTGTTCAGAAATTCCATCTGGGAAATTGCAAGTTGCTGTGTTCCAGTACCTAGATGAAGAACCTATTCCTGCATATAGTTAAGTGTAGATTAAATGCATAGGAAAGGGAAATAATTTTAAAAATGTAAATTATCTTCTTTCCAACAGATTAATAATAAATGGTAAGCAGAAAAAAATCAAGTAGCAGATAAGCTCTGTATGACACCTTTTTCTAAGCTAGAACTCTGCAAGTTAGAACACATGCTGCACCCTTGGAAGTGAGGATGGTAGCTATATCTATATGGAAACAAAGAATTCCAGGAAACATTTCTTAGAGTCAGGTTCATGTTTCTTCTGGATTCATGTGTCTCCAAGCTTTTTGCATGAGGGGTATTAATTAAAACCATAGTAATGCTTACATTTTAAGAGCTAGCCTTACAAGGATAGAAAAGATTGTTACACCTAAAGCTTGGAACAGAATGATACAAATATGACTTCTTTTGAATGTGTATTTGGCATAAAACAAATGTCTACCAGCAGAAATACAACTATGGGGTTTGGGTTTTTTTCTATATATTGTCAAAATATGCAATGACAAAATTTTCAAAATGAAATTTTTTACACTTTTTGCTCTTTAAAATTTATTGTAATTTGCTTTTTTTGTTATAGAAATAGAACTTTCATAGTTGAACTAAATATTTTACTTAAAAGAAAACAAAGAGGTTTTTTTTTTTTTAATAGCAACGTGTTTCTTTTCTGGATAGACAGCAACTTTCCAAAATAAATTATTTTCACAGCTAAAATTCAATCTTGTTCAAAAGAGCCATTTTATTTTAAAATTTACATTTTAACATGCTATAATTTGAAAGATTTATATTACTGTAAGGCATACTGGAGCAAAATCTTCTAGTAACATTTCTGGAGGACAGCAAAACCACAGATGTATAGGCGGAAGGAGGGGGAAAAAAACCACCTGATACTCATTATATAAAAAACCAACCAACCAACTAAAAACTAGTTAAAGTAGGAAAAGCAGAAAAATAATATCTAAGACAGATATTAACTTCTTTAGTAGAATATATGTTTAATGACTGATTTTTTTGTCACACTTGTGTAGACTATAGTACTCTTAATCAGGAATATCATTGTATTGGGTGTCTGTACCTGGGTGCTGTTAGCGGGGTGATGCAGGAGTGGCCTCTGTGAGGAGATGCCGGAGCTGCCCCATGCCCCATGGGCTCTGAGCAACGTGATCTAGTGGAAGACGTCCCTGCCCACAGTAAGGGTGTTTGAACTAGGTGGTCTTTAAAGGTCTTTTCCAAACAAAACCATTCCCCTCCAGCCTCTGGAGACACTATGGTGGAACATGTATCCACAGTGCAGCTCATGGGGAAAGGCCCATGCTGGTGTGTAGAAATAGTGTGAGGAGGAAGGTGTGTCAGAAGGAAGCTGTTGTGGATTGACCACGACTCCCCATTCCCCATCCCCCATGCCCCCTAATGGCTTGAGAGGGTGAGGTAGAGGATTCAGGAATAAAGGAGTGAAACTGAGCCTGGGAAGAAGGGTGGGGGTGTGAAGAACGTTTTAGAGTTTTGGGGTTGGGTTTTTTTTGCCTGTCTTTCTCACAATTCTACTCTTTTTAATTGGTTAATTTTCTTCATTATGGCTAGTATAGGGCTTTGGTTTGGATTTGTGCTGAAAACAGTGTTGATAATATGGAGATGTTTTTGTTATTGCTGAACAGTGCTTACACAGAGTCAAGACCTTTTCTGCTTCTCACACCACCCCAACCAGCAAGTAGGCTGGGGGTGGGCAAGAAGCCGGGAGGGGACACAGCTGGGACAGCTGATCCCAACAGACCAAATGGATATTCCATACCATATGGCTCAGCATACAAAGCTGGGGGAAGAAGAAGGAAGTGGGGACGTTCAGAGTGATGGCGTTTGTCTTCCCAAGTAACCTTTATGCGAGATGGAGCTCTGTTTTCCTGGAGATGGCTGAACAGCTGCTTGCTGATGGGAAATAGTGAATGAATTCCTTGTTTTGCTTTGCTTGCACAAGTGGCTTTTTCTTTACCTATTAAATTGTCTTTATCTCAACCCACGAGTTTTCTCATTTTTACCCTTCTGATTCTCTCCCCCATCCCACTGGGGGGAAGTAAGCGAGAAGCTGCGTGGTGCTTCGTTGCTGGCTGGGGTTAAACTGACAGTGGGCATCAGGCAGCCAGCCAAGGTCAACCCTCCATGATACCACATTTGGGAGATGCCAGGCAATATGTAGAATTTTAAACTTCTTCCTGCATCAGGCTCCATAGCTTGTGCAGCAGGATGCCTGCTTGTCACGATTAAGAGTGTGCCAACATTCCCTTTGTAAAACCTCTACATTCAGGGGATTAGAATAACATGGCATTAAAAATTCTGAGCTGAAACTAAGCATACGACACTTAGGCTGTAATGGAAATGCTGATGTTGTGTGAGGCTCTTGTAGTGTGACTACTAATATTAATTTCTCAAGCATTCAGTTCTAACGATCTTAGTGCTAGACCTGCAAAATTACATGGGTACTGTAACACTGAGCTTTTCAATGCCTCACTCCCAGAGGGAAATCCACCCGCTGGAGCAATGTGCCTGTGCTCCCTTTACAATATACTGGAAATCTAAGGCACTGAAGAAGGATGCTGAGCAGAAAACTGCCAAGCTAATCAGTAGGAGACACTGCAGAAAGTGTAAATTCTTTCTTTAAATGTATACAGAAAGTGGTATTTTTAAAATACTTGTGGTATAAGTGATGCTATTAAGATGTCATTTATTTATCTGTATTTTTATGAGAAAATGCTTTTAATATGGCAATGAAATAAACATTATTTTAAAATAAATCTGCCTTTTTTTTTAAATTAAGCAGTGATTTGCTTCTGTAGTAGACAATCTCAGAAGGAATAGCTTGATAAAGCATCTTTATTGCAGAAAACCTCGCTTTCAAAAGTTTCTGTAGAAGTCTGTTCTGCCCTCTAATATTTTAATTCGAGTACATGACATGAAGTGTTGATAAGGGGTTTTGTTACAGCTATTCTGTCTGTGGTTTTCTCAAATACATGCTTTCCTGGTCCTTGAAGTTGTATGTAGAGTTCTCCAAAAAATTTAAATTTGCTTCAAGTGAAAACAAGAAAATGCAAGTTTGATTAAGATGTTCATAAGAGGTGTTGATACATGGTGAAGGTATACTAAAGATGGTAATTAAAGTGTTTTATTAAACTTGTTCTCTGTTCGATGTCTTTCAGCTTGTCAGGAGAAATTATTGCTACAGGTGTTTTCATTTTAAGAATGAAAAAATGATGAGGGATTAGAGAACAAAATCCTTGTGGGAATGTATCTTTTAGTTACTGTATTGATGTTACTGCTGCCTTCTGTGTGATGCAGCAGATGTAAATTTGCTGGCTCTACCTTTTTTAGCAATTTATGGAACTAATCACTACAACAGACATTCTTAAATATATAATACCTTCCTTTCTGTCTTTTTAGAGTAACACATAGAGAGTAAAAACCCTGCTGAACATTCCCAAACAGAAATATGTAATAAGTACTTCAATCATTGCAATATGTGAAACAGTCCTTCACACATGATAAGTGTTAGGGAACAAAGTATGGCATAAATAAGTTTTATGCTATTTATGTCCTGATTTACAAGAATCTTCAACACTAACTACTAAATGTAACAAAACACATAACGTTGGTAGTCATCCATTCTCACCCATTTGGGACCACAAGTCACTGTTTCAATAGATATAATGAAAGGGTTACAAAATCTACCTATTGAGAAATTATTTTGAATGAAATCCAGTAATCTTTCAAGATTTCAAAAATAAAATAATAATAAAAAAATCCACTAGCAGCAAAATACACATGCTGAAGAATATGAAGTACAGAGCATGCAAAGCTCAGATTCAATGAGGTTCAGATCTGACAGTGGGTCATGACTGAATCTCACTGTGTCCAGTAGCTGTGCAAAGTCGTGGGTAACCATGATCAGTGAGTCTACTGCAGCTCTCAAAGAAAATTAAGCTCCTTTTATATCCAGAACAGTATTAAAAATTATCAAAAATCCCAGCTCCTTCTGTGAAAGAAAGAGGTTGTCACAGACAAATTCTGTTTCTTAGCTGGTGGTCAAGCAAGTACCACACAATTATTTGGGTCCTATATTGTTTATTGAAATTGTTGCTTTCTTTTAATGCTCATCACATCTAGTTGTATGAAGACTCATTTCCAGCCTTTACAAAAGTGTTACTAAGCAAAATTTGGCTCTTGGCATGTTTTATACTCTGAATATTGGTCAAGCTGTGGATTTGAAAAAAGGTAGCTTTGAAATTAATTAATGTGGACTTAATAATTAAAACAGCAGTATCAGCACCCAGTAATTTCTGCTACATTAGTCAGTTCACAGAGTTTATTTAGTTTATCTGAATTAATTAATTCTCCTTTCAGCATAGTCATTTATTTTCAAGGTAACTGCTGTTTTGAACTGTTCAGCCATCCTAGTGGAAAGAATTCAGTATGGTATTAGGGAATTATATTGTGCCTCTCTTTTTATCTTAAAAGCCTCTAAGTGTGTGTGGTGGTTGTAATGGGAAAAATGTGACTGTTTTCCTAATAGAATGACATTTCCTAGGGTACATTTATGTGGTTATAAGCAGTACATTAAACCTCATATGGCAGAAGCTGCTAAAACTGGCACATTAAAAGGTTTGCCTCTTTTGCTCAGCAAAAAATAACAGTACTAATGTCTGTATTACTCCAGATTTCTAAAGCCAGATCCTGAATTGCACCAGACCTCAACTTACTGTAATTGAAAAGAATGCAAGCAGAGTGAGATCTTGGCCATTCTTCAGGTCCCAATGCTGTAGGACAGCAGCACTATGTAGCACTGAGCACAACCTAAGACAAGATTTGGATTATTTCCACCAGCTAAACACCCACCTACAGGTCTCCCACCATAACAAATGTTATAAAAATAACCAATAAGCTCAGAAAAATAGGAAATATGAACTGCTGTGGTTATATTAAGCAATAAATGTATGTATCAGGGTTAGTATTATCATAAGATATGGAATCTTCAAGAGGTCTTAATGGACTGAACATGGAAAGTATGTTGAAGTCTGTGTAGTGAGTTTTCACTAAAACCTTCATGAACAGATTTTGAAAGGTTCAATTACAGAGAAGTCTGAAGCAAAAAACTTGTCATACTAATTCAGCAAAAAACATCCCATTAACCAATCATTTCTGGTTGATCCCAGAAAAGAAGGGAGAATTTAAATGAAGTTTTTATTTTCATTACAGTTTGTCGAAACATGTTGTTCTGGTCACCAAAAAAAAATTAAAATGGGCATCCAAATATAAACTTTCTGAAAAAGAGAGGCAGAGAGTAGAAAGGAAGATGACAGAGAAAGACAACTAGTATTAAGTCACACTGATCATTCTGGACCTGGAAAGAAACTATTGGTCTTCTAAATTCTTATTTAGATACCTGTTTGCAAGTTCAAATTACTTTCAAAATTACTAACATAATGATATAGCTTTCAAAGCAACTGTGAAAAACTGACAAATATCTTGACAGCCAGCACTATAGTATCTTCATATATTTATTATACTAATATTTCTGGTAAGTGAATAATGTATTTTTCTTCTGTAATATTAAAAAGAAAAAAGAAAAAAGAAAAAAGAAAAAAGAAAAAAGAAAAAAAAAACACACCAAAACTTAAATATTTCACATATAATATACCAAATACATTCTAGATTGCACACATACAATTGCACATAACTATTGACATTTTGATGTGAAAATAGATTTCCTTACAAAAAACCTTCTAAACATTTTATTATAAAGAGTGCTAATTACAATCCTTTTAAATGATTTTTTCTATAAACCATATAAATAACAGGTAAAATTAATTTGTGAGCTTGTCCTTGATGAAGCACAGAAGTTTTTCCAGCTGGAACTGATTATGTTTAATCTTCTGTGTTACAGAGGGAAAGTAATCCAAAAGACAACAGCAAATAATTGTGTTTCTACCTTGGTGTAAGTCTGTATTATCAGTGTTATTGACTAATATAGATAAATAGCAGAAGATAGCTCACGTTGTCCAAATAAGTATTTATTGATAGGAATAATACTTTGTGAGCCAGGATCTTTTCAGTAGGTGGAAGGTTAACAGTTTTAAAACACTCTTAAAGAGTGAATGTCGTTGTTCCTCTGTGTCTCTTGCAAAATGCTTTTCTGATGGGGTATTTAAAATAAATTGCACATTTTAACCTTAAAGAAAGGTCAGGGCACTCTAATTAATGGTAGAGAGTGTGTGTTTTCTTGTGTTTTGGTTTTGTTTTAAGGATCTTTATCAATAACTGATTGATAATTGGCCTTGTACGGTAGTGAGGAAAAATATTCTAGTTCCACACTGCTGGTGGAAAAGACCAGTTAAGTCTCCAAGGTTACAGCTCCTTGAACCATCCTCACTTTGTGTATGTTTTTTTTAGTCCTGACAAGCTTATCTACTAAGCTCCATTTACCATGAAACATCCTATCAGTATGAGTGGGAGATCTAAATGTAATTCCCAGGATAGCTAAAAGGGGTTGAGCTGTTAAGCAACATTTCAGTACTCAGGATTTAAAAAAAAAAAAAAAAAAAAAAGAAAAAAAAAAAAAAAAAAAAAAAAAAANAAAAGAAAAGAAAAAAAGAAGGAAAAAGAAGAAAAAAGAAAAAAAAAGGAAACGAAGAACTGATTTCCACAGAAGAAATACAGGCTTATTATATAGAATAACCATGAGTATGTCCTCATACTCACCTTTTCTCAACTTTATCTCTCAGCTACTGCTTTTGCTAGACTAGGATCTATCAAAAGCTAGATCTATTCTTCTTTTGTTAACCTCCAGAAGGATCCACGTTGGGAGATATTGGTACTTTGGTACAGAAGTGATTATTTCAACTTTACATCAGCTAATTATTCCCACATGAAATTGTCCTTAGTGGAGCTCATGATTTAACACAGAGCACACTGAATTCTGTGTGTACAAGCTGAAATTCAGTGAAGTAGTGTAGTTAACATTTCCACACTTCAGACCTCGAATGATCCCAAGTGATCATAGTCATAACATTTAACTGTTCCTACAGAAAGACAAAGGTCTGGTAATTCAGCAACTGTAAAATACTGTGCTGTGGTATGGCTCATTATTGCCCCAGAGAATAAAGGCTTTCCATTAGAGATTGCATTCACATAGTATTAGGGTAGTTTCAAGTCAGGAGTCCAAGCAACCTACCAATCCCACCTAGTTAACATTAGACAGCACAGCTCCTTGGAGACACCCATGTCACTGCAGAATTCCCTAGAAGACATACCTGTTTGGTGTGGCTAACCCATTTCAAACTGCAGATAACTAACACAGTGAGGATCTGTACTAACACCACAGGCTTGAGTTTCTGATATTGGTATTCCCCGAGGGTCACTTGCCTGTGGTTTTAGTACATAAAACGTAGCCAAGGGATATGTTTGAATTTGAGCCCACGCCTATGCTCAAGATTTGTGTTTCATAGCGTAACTGTTACCCCAACATACCTTATGACACATTCTTCACCTATTCTGACAACTGATGTTTAGTAGCTTCACTACAATGTTATGAGAGGGCATTGTGGTTGACAGGGAGTTGAACACAACCAGCCAACTAATTAGTAAATACCTGGTTTGGTGTGTATCCTAATTCAGAAAAGGCAACATGACACTTCAACGTCCAACACTTCTTTACAGATTCAGTTGTCTTAAACTGCCTTAAGACCCATTAAAATGTCATACAATTTTCCAGCAAGTTCTTTGAATTCTTATATCAGTAGTACAGCACAGTGCTAAGTGTTGCCATTGCTATGTATCTTCATATTTCTTAATAATTTCCTGCATGTAGGTATCACTAGATTTCCGGATAACAACTGTTTAAATACCCACACATTAAAAACGTTGTCATACATGCAAAGTAGACATAAGAATTATTTTTGCAGGGTCAATAAATTCTTTCCCCTTCCTGTAGATTGTGTGGATATTTTGCATAAAATGTTTTATGTTTAACCACTAAATAAGATATATTCTCAGTTTCTCTGTGCAAAATTCTAAACCATCATGGCTTTTTTTTTAAAAAAAAAAACTTAGTGCTATAAACGCCTTAAATAAGAGAAAAGAAATTTTTCATGGAAATGCTTTCAGAGCATTTCTACTACAGCAACCGTGTGACATTGTTATGTAAGAATTAAATAAATGTGCCATCTCTCTGCACTCTATATTGTGAACTGTAGAATTCCCAGAGGGGAATTTCAACTAGATCACTATCAGGTGTTGGAGAATGTTCAATGATGATGTGAGAATTGTTATTCACATGCTCTTTCAACAGATCTTCTCATCACTCCAGAATTTTAAAATCCTCATTTATGTCAGTAGGTCATTGAAGTAGAACTACATTTCTTAGGGAAGAGGTGATATATACAATAAAGTGGATGAATACATTCCACTGAAGACTAATGCAACTTTTACAGTGTCATCTTTTTTCACAATAAGGCACTTCTGTAGATTATGAAGGCTAAAGTCATTCCTCTTAAGTCATGATAAGTGGAGACAGTTTACAATATCTGCACCAAGATCTCTTACTAAATTTTTCAGGAAAGAACATCAAGCAAACCAGTAAAAGCAATTTTTACAGTTTCACTTCTAAATGTTATAATTGCTTGTGTACTGTAACAGAACCTAGAATTCCTATCTGACTACTGAAATATCTTATGTTAGGCTTATACTTTTTATACTATTGTCTACTGTTTTTATACTATATGTCTTATACTATTTATAAATTTATATATATAAATAGTATAAGACAAGACAGTATATAAACTAAGATCCTTTCCTTACCATCACCACATGCACAAGCAGAAGAAATGATCAGAGGACCACTGATATCCTGATAGAATTCTTTAAAAGATTACTTTTCAAAATGTGAGATTAAATAATTCTTTGTACATGGGCTCTTAAATGATTGCTGCCCAAATAAGTGCAGATAAAACCATAGAAAGGGTTCAAGTGAATCTGTGTCATTTTAATTTAAACAGAACAGAAGTATTCTCATGGTCATTCACAGCGTTTCAGCCAAGGGAGCAGCTAACAGCATTCCCAATGCACATCTAGTCATGACTAAAATACAGCAGGAAAAAAGAAAAAAAGAAAAAAGAAAAAAAAGAAAAAGTGGGCACAGATAGGGAAGTACAACCTTCTTGATCTTTCAGCATCCTGTGCAAAATTGAATTGTGGTTCCTTATGGACAAAAACTTACTTCATCTTCATCCTGGAAGTGAAAAATTCAATATTGTATCATTGGTAGTGTCAATTACAGAGAGAGGAGTAATCTTTGGAAACCTAAGTGGAGGGTTTTGAAACTGTTGATAAGGAATGAGGGGGGTGGAAACGGTCAGTGGGGGTTTCAAGGCCTAGAATGAGGTAAGAGAAGCAGGGTTCAGTGGGGTAAAGATAAGGGAACAGGAGAAGTTAGTCTATTCCTTTTAAGGATGATGGTGGCAAAAGGAGCGTTGGGTATCAACAGGGATTTTGAAGACCTGGGGATATGGGATGGAGTGACACTACAGCCTTAATTGAGGAACAAGCATCCTGCTTGCTGGCAACTGCTTTCTCCAGAAGTATTGCCTTTGACCCCTCCTCTTGCACGACTGTGTCTGTACTTCTTAACCATTGCAGCAGCCCCTTCTCAAGCTACATTTCAGCAGGGAGGAACTTGCCTTATGTGTATGGTACTATTGGGATGAACAGGGAGAAAAACACGCCCTGGTGTCAGGCCAAAGGTCCAGAAGCAAGTGGCTGATAGAGCGTAAGGTGGTGAAGACAGCTGCAGAGCATATACTGCTCCTCCCGAAACAGAAGTCTCTGCTTCCCAGACCCCAGTCTCTCTCAGGAAGTGTGTGCTGATCACAATGATCTTTAAGTTTTATTGAAATGGACAAAGCCAGCAGTCTGCCTTGGTTAGGCCTATCCATGAAATATGCAGAGGATGTCCTCTTCATCAATATTAAGCAGGAAGGTAAGCAGCATTTTTGGAATCCTAGTGTCATAGTGATGGACAAGAAGTCAGAAGGTATTAAGAAAATTATAGCTGGAAAATCACATGTTCTCAAAAAAAAAAAGGTAATACAGACTTAACTAGATCAAACCCCCATGCAAATTCATGGTGTCAACTAGAGAAATATTTAAACAGCCGGCCAAGTAAAGAATAATACTTTTTTCTGTACAAACTCCTGCCTCTGCAATTTGCTGCCTCTTTTTTTTAAGTTTAGATCACATCCAAATATCATGTTTCATTGCCCGTTGTTCTGACTTTGTCAACTTTTTTTTCTGAACACATCTTTGTTTTTTGCACTTGACAACATGTTGTACAAATTAGTTCTCCTCTTTAACATGCTTTGTGTGACAGTCTTTTCTTTAGTTGAACTGAAATTATTAGCCGCTTGTTCTCATTTGGTGTCATCCAAATCTTACATAACAAATTTCCATTCCTCATCTGTTTTCTGTGTGTCATACATTATATAATGGATCCCTATTATATTTTCCCCTTTATGTTCCACCTTTTTCCCAGCAATGTCTTTTGCAGCCTCAGAAGTCCAGTATATTTCAGGTTTCTTTGTACAGAAACTGTTTCAGACCTTTCCTCATCTCTCTGTTGTGTAGTTCTATTGCATATACTTCTATTATGTAATATTCTATGTATATTTTACATTTATATCTACTTAGAGTCACACAGTTAGAGAGGAATAGAAAAAGAAGATGTTACCAGATCTGTATACACTATTCAAACTGTAAGCATGCGTTAGCTTTATATAATGGCATATAAAGCTTTTAGTTAATTCCTTATTTAAATATTTTTCATAACCTGTTTTACATAAGAGTGGGGGAAAAAAAAAGAAAAAAAAAGGCAGTAAATTGTACCACAATTGCCAAGTTGACTGCACTTACTCTACATAAATGCCAGGATTCTGTAAAACTTCCACATCCTCTTGGAATGGGCAGGCAAGGTATTCTCCTTCCGGAGTGGAAATTCATGCTTCAGTCTCCAAAATTTATAGTGATTTTAGTTTGTACTTGTCTTTTCCCAGGGGCTAGTAGGGGATTATTTAGTGAATTAGCTAGCTCTCATAATACAAAGTAATTTTGAACAAAAACAAACCTAAAAAACCTCCCAGAAAATAAAAAGAGATGAAACTTAACTTTTTCAAACAGACAAACTCTCAAAAATTTAGTCAATCTTAACCAATCAGTATAGGTAAGACGAAAACATCTTGTTGTCTTGGTCAGAGCCCTACATAATTTCTTGAATTGAGTGTGATCTGTCCTGTCAATAAATCAGCACTGCCTCTTAATGCAGTTTCAGGTGCTTTGTATTACCAATCTTCCTGAACATTATAAAGGATAAAACGTTATTCCCATTGCCTGTAAAAGTTTGAAGAAACTGGCTTCATTAATACAGGCTCGGGAACTTGTATTAATTACCCCTTCAGTGACTCTCTTCCTGAAAATATCCATTGTCTGAACCATTTAGGCAGGAATACAATTGGAAGCAAATAAATAAAAATATATCTGCAATAAAGAACAATTATGCAATATTCTCAAACATTCTAGCCTTCCAAATTATCTGCAACCAAAAATTATAAAAAGAGAAACTTGAAGAACCATGAAAGCAGATGAAAATCCTAATCTAAACTTTGGTTCGCAGATGTGAGGCTCCCGGGCACAAACGTGGCACTCAGAAATAATGTAAGTACCAAAATTCAAGTCTATAATCCTCAAGACATCCTGAGAAGAGATTGCTGACACATAAGATTGCCCTAGGAAAATTCTCAAGATGCATAGCATGTTGCTGTCGTAAACAGCCAGGACTATTGCCATCTTGGCATGGCTAAACTGCTACAAACTGGTTTGATACTTAGCCCCATTAGGAATCCACATAGTTATGCTTTGCTCAAGGCCTCAGTTGGAATGGGAAATATTCTTTAGCACAGCTAAAACATACTAAAAAATCAGTTCAACACGACATTCAGCAGCCATTGCTACTTTAATTTAAAAATGTGGAAGTGAGGAGTGAAAAAAGGAAGACATGGTTATCCTTATTAAATACCATATCGTATTTGCACTCATTCAGAAACTGGGAGATACAGCCTCAATATCCTTAATATGAAGATGTTCAAACTCAAGTTTCCCATCCTAAGCTTGAAGCCAGTGGCAAGGATCAACAGGTTATTTCACTATATGCTTCTGAGGAACCTGTGCTGATGAGAAGTAAAGATTGCTATGCTCTTCATTCAACTTATAAAACTTTCAACTTAAAAAATACCTAATCTGTTTTCTTTTCTGGTCATACAGACTGACTGGAAGACCAAAGCAAAATGCTGTCAGTTCCCACAGAAATAAAAACATAATTGTCAGTATGTATGATAAAGTGGACATATTAGCGTTTCCCCCTCATTTTCCTCCTTAAACCTTTATAGTTTTGTAGTCTTTTTATTATTTCTCCAGCTAACAAAAAAAAAAAAAACAAACATTTACTTTTCCAATTCTGAACGAGAATCTTGAACAACCTGTATCTAGACTATTTGTGGCCATACCCGTATCACACAGAAAAAAGAAACTATTTCTAGAACTTATATAGATTGCTACATTCTTATTCTGTTTCCTAGGTGTCTACTATTAAATGCATTTAGTATCATGATACTGGGCTAGAGATCTGGTACAACTGTTCTTACAGTTCCACAGGAAATACTTTTCCTCTATCTGGAAGTATTTATTAATGCACTACTGCTAGTACCCAAAGGATAGCATTCATAGAAAAAAGAGTGTATTTTTTACTTTTTTTTTTCATGTCTAACTTGACAGCTTTGCTAAATCGTTTATGATTTACTTATGTGGAAATTACAGGTATATTTTGTTCAGTGGGTATTAATTTATTTTATAACTCTACATCTACTGTAACTGTTTATTTAATGTATGTTTCTTCATCAGAGAGAACAGGAACTGAAATGCTATCTCAATGGATTCTGTCAAGATTTCCTCCATCTTTTAGTTTAATCTTTACCCAGCCCTATCACTGTAATCCCATTTCCCCAGAAACATCAATAAAGATTTTGGTTTTGATGAGGCCACATCACAGTTTAACAAATATTTTTCTCTTTTCTCTTTTAACCATTGATGTGATGCACTTTCAACTGGCAATCAGTGTTTTTATATTTATAAACTTGCAGTTAGAAATTAGTTGTTGGTTATGAGGAGCATCTGTTCTGCCTATATTTGGCACAGCTGTAATTAGGATAATGTTTGCTAACCAAGGAAGACAGGGTAGATTACAGCAGAGCAATTCTGAGACCATACTAGCTGTCAAACTGAGTTATAAACCAGTTTTCAGTGTCATTGATCTTTATACGAAACTTCTATCACTCAGTAGAATCAGTAGGGAATGCAACTGAACTGAGAAAAAAAATAATACTCTTGTCCTCCTACTTTTTTTCAGTTTTTCATCTGACATGGTAGAAAAGTCACCACTTGCTGTATTTGTAGAAGCTTGCACAAAGTGAGGCA
Organism: Ibidorhyncha struthersii; assembly: GCA_013398815.1. Taxonomy (NCBI): domain Eukaryota; kingdom Metazoa; phylum Chordata; class Aves; order Charadriiformes; family Charadriidae; genus Ibidorhyncha; species Ibidorhyncha struthersii. Next base: position 160,365 of record VZSZ01001096.1, read on the forward strand.
AGTTGACCTCATATTAAGGTTCAGAATTTAGCACGTTGGTAGATGATAAGTTTGTGCTAGCTACAAACATATTTTAGTTCATGTGCACCTTGCTGATCCTTCCCTTGCTGCTCCTTTCTATGAGAAAACTTCTTTGCAGTTAGCATAGGTTCCTTTAAAGTTGAATTAGAAGGCAAATTAGTGGAAATATATGTAATATATTTATCTAGTTGTCCATTAACTGATGTTGGTACATTTCCAGATTTTCACAAGTCTCTGCTTATTTACATAGTTTCATAAAATATTCCTGCTGTTTATGTAGCTTAAGAAAATATGCAGACATCAATGACAGTATCCGTAAACAAGCAGTAGTAATGAGGAAAACAAAAGAAGTCTTGGGGCAATCATTCACTTAAAAACCAACACAAAACAAGTTAAATCAAAAGATAGTTGGAAATAGTCCTGATTAACATTCACTTCATATAAATCTAGGAACCCTTATTTATTTCTCTATATATTTACAATACCCAAAGATGTCTGAGAAATCTTCATGGAGCTGATAGACGTTAAACACCACCAGCTGAAAACCTGTTTTCTATGTTTCAAGAACAGAAGAGCTACACTAATAACATGTTGAATGGCACTAGATGCCTAGTTCGATCAGCTGCACTCAGCACTAGCTGTCTAAAATGTCTAAATATGAACAAGGTGTCTAATTTCTCATTATAGAAGGTCCCTTATCTATTATACTTCCACAAACTCTTTCACAAGACATGCCACAATGACTTTTCAATTAAGTATAATCAATTTTGTCTGATTATGTGATTGATGACACCAAGTACAAAGTAAAGGGTGGAAAGTAAGTAATAGGACCATATATGGTGCAGGTAGACTAGGAAGAAATGAAGCACCGGTTACATCAGCACTGCCAAAAGAAATGATCAACATAAGAAAGGGTCCAAGCCAGAAATTCATATCCCCATTGCCTGTAAAATGTATCTGTAGCTAAGCAGGGGGTATTTACAATTTTATATTGATAGCCCAGCCTAAGACTGCCTGAAATGCTGACTGTCATGTAGACACATGATAATGATGCCTTATAAGGATGATCCCATAGAGAGCTAGCTAGTCAACTTGAGACTGGTCACTTCAGACCCATCAAAATATGTGGTGACTTTAGATAATCATAGTGCTCACAGTGTAGACAGGACTCTAACAGGGACTATGACAAAGAGGATCATGCACATAAAATGCTTGTGCTGAATTGTCCCACAAGGGCTAAATCTAAGTAATGTAGTGAATAAAAATACAGTAGACAGGATGACAGGTTCGGTTCAAAAGGAACTTCAGACATAGCCATTTGACTCTTCCATTGTAGCCACCTTCCTAAAAGATAGCACAACTAAGTACAGATATCATCTGCTCTTTTATCACATTCATCTGCATGTGGGGTGGAAAAGAGAAAGAGTGAATCAACAGAGATAAGGCTTCATATTCTATAGCTAAACCAATGAGGAAAAACATGTGAACAGTACTATATCTTACAGTGAGGTCTGCCATTTGTAGTCCTGAGAGAGTTATTTATAATAGCTATATATTCACACATTTATGTCTAAATAAAACAAAACAAAGATGATTCTTCACCAAGTGACATGGTCCAGATCATATAATAAAATTTGGCTCCCCTTCCATTTGCCCCTTATAGTGAGTAGCCACATCTACACATTCTTACTATTAACAGTACCTGAAAGGCACTCTGCTAGGAACTGTGCCAAGGTATTTTCTGGAAAAGTGCTAAGTGAAATAGGCCATTTCTTCCCAGAAGTTTGATAGTGATTGAGCTAATGCTTTGAGCCTGTTTTCTGTAGTCACCTTGATTACTTGTCCCAGTCATATGTTAATAAGCTCAGCTGTAGCTGGCAACTCAGCTGCAGAAATGTAAAGAAAGCTTTCTTAGAGAAAAAGAAAATACTGTTGAAACTAATGGTCATCAGTGTTCTTCATATAATACTGTAAAAACAATAATGTTTTCTGAAACTCAAGTATCCACAGTAAGCAAAAGTTTGTGGTCAAGCAAAGGTATATGAAATCTGGGCAAGAATATGACCTAAATGGAATAAGAGCATCACTCAGAATTTCTAACTTTATCTGTAAGTGTATGAGTAGAAGTAGCAGCAGAGAGACAAAGCAGAGAAATAATAATGAATAAGTGCAGAAGCCAGGAAGTAGCAGAAGAATTCAGTGGTGGGAGGTGGGCAGCAGAGGGGGAAGAAGGCAGGAGCTTTTGTTGTTGTTTGAGTCATCTTGTGTTCAGGGATAAAAAAACTTTATATCTATTTTATAAACAATCAAAATTGCATCAGAAACTCCTGATTCAAATTAATCAATTTCTTCTTCTACTGGAAACAATGCACTGAATCCTGAACTTTGACTGGTTGCTCAGGTCAAATAGGGTTATTTTACCGACTGCTTTCAAAACATTTTTTAAAAAATACCAATGATAGTCAAAAACAAGACAACAGAAGAATATTAAAAATTTAAAGCGTTCTAAAGCATAAGAGCAGGCAGCTTATTAATTTGAATTTTATTTAAAATAAAATTACTGCTGTAGTGCATTTGCTGTATTTGACTAATTTCAATTGGGAAGAAAAAAAAAAAAAGTAACCAGAAGTCTTATATTACGAGTGAAAGATCTCAAAAAGATCATATTGTCTCTCTCACAGAGCACATCAGTAGCAAAATTATTCTGCCCAAGGCACAGGAAACAAATATTGTTAACTACAACACTATTTCTGTTATGATCTCTCTACTGTCCTCAAGGACTGTCATGTTTCTGATACCAATTTCTTTATATGTTGCTTTTTGTAACAGTCTTTGTGCCCTTGTACACGCTCATCCTGCTCCTCCGCGTTCACAGTTATGGACTTTCAAGACTGAAGGGACAACCAAGGACAATAGTTCTTCCTGAAGCTCTAGTGCCATCCTAAGAATAAACTACTTCATTTCCTAAGAACCCTGAGCCGACTTGCACAGTAGGATTAGACAATGAAAATAAATGTATTACTGTCTTTGGCTTATTCTCAACAAAATTCAAAATATCTGAATTACTATTGATAACCTCTCATATTTATACCTCTCATCTTGCTGTGCTTTATACAAAAACTTATCATTCAAACTGCCTAAGGAACAAGGAACAAATTTCACCCTTGGTAAATATTAACACTGATAGAAAACATAGCTATATATTATTACAAACAATCATTTATATAAAACTGTAGGGTGTGCTGTGTTTTACAAAGAAAAACATTCTGAGCTGCAAAATTACTGTCCTGGTTTGAGGTAAAACAGGACCAATTTTGTTCAGTAACTTTGCTTCTCAGCTGGGCCTCTTCTAACTGCTGAAATTAACAGCATATTGTGCAGACAGTGTTCACTCTCTCAGAGTGATAAGACCAATGTTTATGGCTGATGTCCAGACGTGGTATGTGGAGAAGCTCTTGCTTATAGTTATTGCTATTACACCCAAGGCCAACCAACTTGGTTACTTGCCACGTTGGAGGGTTGGAATGCATCATGCTCAGTATAAGAGCCCTCTGAGGGATCAAAGGGTCAGCAGGAAGCTGGGAAGCAGGAAGCTGGGGAGCTGGGAGCACTGGCTCTGGCTCTGGCTCTGGCTCTCTCTCTTTCTTCCTTCAATGGCCGACATCTGAGGAGGACTCTGTTCATCTGCCTTTGGTCCCGATCCTGCCTGCAGATCTGGAATCCAGTTCCCGTCCGTCACTGAGTCCAGCCTGGGACTGCCCCAGTGCCAGCTGGTGTCATGACTGTCATCCTGGGAGCTTGATACGGTTTTGTATATATTTCATTATTTTCTTTTTATTTTATTATTAATATTTCATTAAAGTAGTTTAGTTCCTTCTAAACTCATAAGTCTCTTTTTCCTCCTCTGCCTCTCTCTTCGAAGAGGGGTAGAGGGTAGCATCTGTCGGTCCCATCTGGGGTCCCCCATGTCCCCAGTGGGATTTGACCTAAACCACGACAGTTACTTAAGCTAAACAACAGACAAAGCAAACTACTGCAAACCAAGGCAAAGGACAGCTCTCATGAAAGCTAAGAAGTGTTAATTTTCACCAAAAAAAAAGGAGAAATAACTTATAATATGCATTTTAAAGGAAGTTTTCAAAAAACCCCATATAGATAAAGACAAGGTTAATTGTTGTAAAGATGCAGTGCGTACAGTTGGTAATTCATACCTCCAGTTTTACTTATTGATTTCAATTGATCTCATCTGATTTATGTAACAAACATGTATAATTGAAATCACCCTATTTAGTCTATCAAAACAGATATACATAACTGTGAATCAGGTGTCAAAAAATTCCAGAAATGTGCTTTTATTTAGATGGAAAGTCTTGGCTAATTGTAAAAAAAAAAAAAAAAAAATGTTTTCTATTTTCTTCTAATGTTTACATCCTTGCACATATATACTGGTAAGCACATCATAAACTTTGGTCTGTATGGCAAAATAAACTATTAACTTGGTCTGTCTTGTTACTTAAAAGAGGTCTATGGAGCAATCTAAATGCAAGTTCCTATAGAAATTGTCTGTCTATTACTGCTTTGTCAAAAGCTCTGAATTTAACTGTGACCTAATTTAGCCAAAGCCTTCTAGACGTTGCACTTGTATTGCACTACAATTGCTATATAATCAGAAATTCTTCCTGGTTTCCTCCCCTTAACAACATTATTACTATTTGTAAATTAATTGATCCAATAAACTATTGATGAAAGATTCAATCTGTTCTTGGTAGTGGAGTGAAAATTTATTCTCATCCTAAAGATAATTTATTTCTGACCTGTTTTCTCCCACAGCTGTGTGACTAATATTGTGTTACAGCCTATGTATACCAGGACAACAACTTGGCAGCTATGATAAAAGTAAGTTTACAGAATTTCTGGATACCTTTCACACTGACCATAAAGTGTATGACACTACTTTTACTAACTAATAAAAATTTAACAAATTTGTAAAGGAGTTGGAAACTCCAGGCCCATAATTGTGTATGTATAAATAATACTTAAAACCAACTGTATATTAGATTTATTGTAGCTAATAGTGCTGAAAGTACTTAATCAACGTTGACTTTCCCATAGGGATCTTTATGGGCATAATTAATATCATGTAAGAAGAATAATTCTGGACTTTATTATATACAATTTTAATATACTAAAAAGCTAGAACACAAGAAATTATTAGTGAGAGAATTTCGAAAGATTTATGCACCTCTCGTGAGTACCAAGTTGTTATATCCAGCTTAATCACCAGAAAATGCATTATTTTGTTACTTTTCACAAAAGTAAAGTGTTTAAAGGTTATATGTATTCTTTTCCTCAAGTCTTCTCTCACACACAAACACCCACTGCACGCACTCCTACACAGACAGCTTTGCAAGGATAGTAAAAAATAATCATATTGAAACTAATGAGTGAACATATAAATTAAAAAAAAAATAATTAAAAGGTATCCCTGATTTTGTCACAGGACGTGTCTGAACAAGGCAAAAATCAGTGGGTTTAAATACTTTTATAGTATTTTAATGTTTTCTTTAAAAGATCTTTTGGTATATGGTATCATGAACTCATCCTGAAACAGCACAGACAAATAATTTTGTGTGATGAAGCCATCAAAAAGATTACGTAAAGTGAATAACTCTTAGTATAGGAATTGTATATTTCATCCCAAAGGTTTCAAGGGCATCTACATCAATCAAAACACATATTTAAAGGGCTTCAGCATTATCCCTTTTTGGACTCATTCTCCATTTATGATAAAACTTAGGTTTTTCCTCAGGAGGTCATATTAGTTTATACTGTATTTTCAAAACTCATTTTTTCACAAATCCTGTCATAATCAGAACTCTCCTCTTCATAAAAATGAAAAGGGTGTAGGTACACACATGTATATGCAGAAAGATGCAGACTTTACACCTGCTTCAAGCCAGGCCGCTATGAACCAGCTTCACTTCAGAAGGCCTACAACCACATCAGCCCACCATATAGACAAATCAGAGTACAGAGAAACTTGCATCTATCTGCACACATCCATACAACAGTGCTCTCAGATATTATCAGAATGTAATTTACACAACACAGAAGAATATGAACCATGATGTATCTGAAATTATACACATCTATATTTTACTACTGGGTAGGCGGCATAAACGGATTTCCCAAGCCTTAATCCTCTCTTAGAATCAGGCAAGAGAGTCCTCTCTTTGAAAGACCAAAGGTTCAGTCATGTTTCAAGAATTCATATAATTCCATTCAACCTCAGAATTTTTTTCTAACAGGACAGTGGTGGGATAATTCTGCCCTAACTTCGATTTCTAAAAGTTAAGCTCTTCATTCAGCTGTTCATTGGCAGTACCATTAAAAATGTCGTTAGCTATCCTGCCTGTTACTACTCCAGGACAGAGTTACTACTCCCACAGTTCCCAATAAACATTTATCAGCCACATGTGGAAGTCTTGGATATCCTACAATATTTGAAACAGTGATAAAAATCTAAGAAATCTGAGAAAAACTTCTCCAGGTTCATTTAGTTTCATCCTAAGATTGGTGTCTTAGACCGTTCAGATGAATGCCTCTGGAGAAGATTATTTCTCTCCACTGAATGATTATAAGAGACATTTAAAGGTCCACAGATAAGCATCTTCAAAGAACCTAGGGTATCCAAAACATCCAAAATGTGCTGGTAGGTATGTCAGAAGACCTGTGGAAGGCATATATTCTGCTTGACTCTGCAGGGTATGCCTGGCAGACAGGTAGCTGAAGGGCATCACAAATGACACTTGGTGAACACAGAATCATAGAATCATAGAATGGCTTAGGTTGGAAAAAAAACTTTAAGACCATTGAGTCCAACCATCAACCAAGCACAGCTAAACCATGTCCCTAAGCACATCTACACATCTTTTAAATACCTCCAGGGAGGTATTACCCAACCACTTCCCTGGGCAGCCTGGTCCAAGGCTTGATAACCCTTTCCATGAAGAAATTTTTCCTAATATCCAATCTAAACCTCCCCTGGTACAAATTGAGGCCAATTCCTCTTGTCCTACCGCTTGTTCCTTGGGAAAGAGAACAACCCCCACCTCTCTACAACCTCCTTTCAAGTAGTTGTAGAGAGCAATAAGATCCCCCTTCAGCCTTTTCCTCTCCAGGCTAAACAACCCCAGTTCCCTCAGCCAATCCTCATAAGACTTGTGCTCCAGACCCCTCACCAGCTTCATTGCCCTTCTTTGGACACAATCCAGCACCCCAATGTCTTTCTCGTAGTGAGGGGCACACAACTGAACACAGCATTTGAGGCCTCAACAGTACTGAGTACAGGGGGACGATCCCTTCCCTAGTCCTGCTTACCACACTATTTCTGATACAAACCAAGATGCTATTGGCCTTCTTGGCTACCTGGGCACACCGCTGGCTCATATTCAGCTGGTTGTCAACCAAGACCCCCAGGACCATTTCCCCTTGAGCAGCTTTCCAGACACTCTTCCCCAAGACTGTAGCACTACATTGGGTTATTGTGACCCAAGTGCAGGACCTGGCACTTGGTCTTGTTGAACCTCATACCATTGGCTTCAGTCCATTCATGCAGCCTGTCTGTAGAGCCTTCCCAAGCAGATCAACACTGCCACCCAACCTGGTATCATCTGTAAACTTACTAAAGATGCACTCGATCCCCTCATCCAGGTCATTGATACAGATATTAAACAGAACTGGCCTCAATATTGAGCCCTGGGCAACACCACTTTGTGACCGGATGCCAACTGGATTTAACTCCATTCACCACCTTCTTTGGGCCTGACCATGTAGCCATTTTTTTACCCAGTGAAGAGTATGCCCATCTCGTTAACCAGGACTGCTAATAAATGGCTTGGTGAGCACTCCCACCAACTACCTCAGTACCCTTGGGTGGATCCCACCCAGCTCTGTATTCTTGTGTGTGTCTAAGTGCTGTAGCAGGTCACTCACCATTTCCTCTTGGATTATGGGGGGGTTCATTCTGCTCCTTATCCCTGTCTTACAGCTCAGAGGGCTGGGTACCCAGAGAACAACTGGTCTTACTATTAAAGACTGAGGCAAAGAAGGCATTAAGTACCTCAGCCTTTTCCTCATCTTTTGTCACTATGTTTCCCCCTGCATCTAATAAAGGGTGGAGCTTATCCTTTGTCCTTCTTTTATGGCTTATGTATTTATAGAAATATTTTTATTGTCTTTTAGACCAGTAGCCAGATTAAGTTCTAGTTGGTCTTTGGCTCTTCTAATTTTCTCTCTGCATAACCTCATAGTCTCCTTGTAGTCCACCTGAGTGGCCTGCTCCTTCTTCCACAGGTCATAAACTCTCTCTTTTCCCCTGAGTTCCAGCCAAAGCTCTCTGTTCAGCCTGTCTGGTCATCTTCCCCTCCAGCTCATCTTTTGGCACATAGGGACTGCCTGCTCCTGCGCCTTTGGAATTTTCTTCTTGAAGAATGTTCAGCCTTTCTGGACTCCTTTGCCCTTCAGGACTTCCTCCCAAGGGAATTTGTCAGCCAGTTTCCTAAACAGACCAAAGTCTGCCATCTTGAAGTCCAAGGTGGCAGTTCTGTTGACCTCCCTCTTTACTTCTCCAAGAATCAAAAACTATATCCTTTTGTGGTTGCTGTGCCCAAGATGACCTCTAACCCACACAACATGCACAAGTCCTTTTCTGTTCACAAACAACAGGTCCAGCAGGGCACCTTCCCTAGTCGGCTCCCTCACCAGCTGTGTCAGGAAGTTGTCTTCCACACACTCCAGGAACCTTCTAGACTGTTTCCTCTCTGCTGTATTGTATTTCCAGCAGATGTCTGGTAAGTTGAAGTCCCTCACGAGAACAAGTGGTAGTGATTGTGAGACTTCTCCCAGGTCCTTATAGAATATTTAATCTGCCTCTTTATCTTGGTTGGGTGGTCTATAACAAACTCCCATCATTATATCTGTCTTGTTGGCTTTCTCCCTAATTCTTACCCACAAACACCTGACCCTATCGTCACCATCATTAAGCTCTAGACAATCAAAACTCTCCTTAACATGCAGAGCTACCCCACTGCCTCTCCTTCCTCGCCTATGCCTTCTGAACACACTGTCGCCATCAATAGTTGCACTCCAGTGATGGGATTCATCCCATCAAGTTTCAGTAATGGCAACTAGGTCTTAGCTTTCTAGCTGCACAGTGGTTTCCAGCTCCTCCTGTTTGTTGTTCATGCAGTGTGCATTAGTGTAGAGAACATGTGTGAACTGGTCTCCAGATGAACTCTCTTAGACACAGATTGTTAGCTTTTAGAAGTCAAGGGCAGAGTTTAGACAACACCAGCAGCTGGTGTCACTATGATGTGCAAGACTTCCACAAAGGCTGATAGATATGATGCAGCTAGAGGTGAAGTAAGTTCCATAGGGCACCTAAAATGACATGAGTCTCCTGCATGGTAGTAAATTGAATAAACAGATTTAATAGCTCCAAATTCCACTGAATATTTTGGGATCTACTAATTTACCTAAATTTCCTTATCTGATACCATTTGAAATGCCCTAGGCTACTTCAGACATCCAAACAGGCTAGTAAATAATACAGGGGGCTTACAGGAGGTACAATCTATAGCATTTTAAATGACACTAGACACTAGACAGTCAGGCAACTAAAGTGTGCCCTGAGATTGTAATCCAAAGAAATTCTGATGGCACCTACCACATTCATAGTGTTCTATCTGAAACTGTGCTAACTGGTGAGTCCATGATTCATTTAACCTTGATACTTTTTTAAAAGCAGATACTTGAAACTTTTGGCCTGATTTTCCTGTAAGTAATGATCCCTTTGAACTAGTCTGTAGCCTATGAAGGATCCATAATCAGTTCACAAACTGCCTGGCAGAAAATTCCTTGGCAGCTGTCCACTGAGTCCATATTGTTATTCCATGCTCTTTGGCAAAGGGCCCACCAGAAAGCTTCATAACATAGAGAAGCCCATTACCAACAATAACAATCCATGTTTGCAGAAATTTTACCAGTTGCACCAGCATAATATATGCCAGCACACTTAAAACTCTGAACTTACACCAGTATAATTCTCCATGTCAACATTTTTATACCAAACTAAGTGTGGCTTTTTGGTTTACCTAAAGCTATTTCCTAGGCAACATAGGAAATTCCTATTCTGTGGTTTAGAAGGTATTTCAGAAACAAATTCTGTGGAACCTTCTTTGTAAAGCAAGACTCAGACAAAACTAAACAATTCATAAATATAGCTTTCTGAACTGAGACATGTTGCCACAAAACTTGGTGAGAATGTTTAAAAACCCTGCTTTTTTATCAGATAGAAAGAACCAATAGAGAAAATGAACACAGCAGATGCCTTATGTTCCAGCAGCTATAAATTGCACTTTCTTGTCATTGGGAACTCATTTTAAGAATTAAAGTCTTCCTGAATGCTCAGGCGCCATAGAAATTGTTACTGCTATTTAAATATGAAATCATGCCTGTTTATATAACTTTCAAATACTAACTAATATTTTTTGTTTAAATTACTGACTTTCTAAATTTACATGTACATATCAAAGGTAGTTTCCAAGCGTATGTTATTGTGACTATAAGATTACATAATTACCATTAGAATTATTAATTGTAATTAAAAACATAAATAATCCAAACATATCATAACCATCCTCTACTTTCTGCAACTTAACATCATAGTAACATTTTCAGAATGAAACTGCACTGATGTGAAAGATTTACATGATCTAGCTGCCTGTGGTACTAGGGAATTCTATTCTACGCTTATATTTGTATGTTATCATTGGTCAAAAAGAAATAAGTATACAGACCCCAAGCCAGTAGCCTAAACAGAACTGTGAAGTGTCATTTCAGTTCCTTGGAGATATGCAAGGTGTAAGAAGTTGGCAGATATAGTGTAGAATCCATGGGAGACCTGCGGAGAACCAGCTAATGACTATTGGGGATACCGTTGTTCATTATAAATAGTAATATGTTTGGGAAAAGGAAATGAACCCTCTTTCTCTCCTACTTGCCCCATTTGTGTAATTTCCCCTCATTTGGGGAACTGGAGGATGAAATGTAACTGTCAGCTGAACTGTAGGATTTATGCCTTAGATATGTTTAGACAGAATCCGATATATCATGTGCTTATGTGAAGTACTCTTTTACTTTTATTTTTGCATTGTACTGTGAGAATGTTGTGAATACCACTTTTTATTTGAATTCAGAGAAAAGGATTCTTAGTGAATATTTACATCCAAAAAGAACTATGGACTGTACTAGATTTCAAACTCAGAACAATGTTATTTGAATTATTGTAGGGTAAAGATGAACAAGTAAACTTTTGAGCTGTCAGAATGCAAGAGATCACCATAGGTTGTGGCTGTGGGAAGTAAATAAGGAAATTTTATCAGAAATATTAAAACTGTCTGATAAACACGGATTCTGTTTCACATATATAATGTCAAAAGGTTGAAATTTATTTTCATTTTCCACCAGCATAAAACTGAAATTTATCATAAAGCAAACAATTACTTCAAAGACATGGAAGCATGTAGGGTACTTGCTTGACTTTAGGAAGAACCATACTTAAATCTGGCTTTAAATAACCTAGTGTAGACATTAAAATTTTGCTCACTCTTGAGATGATTAACTGAACCACTAAGCCTGTGGCTATTCTGTGGAGTAGCCTTCTATAATTAATAATTTCACCCTGAAGTCCAGAAAGTTTTATCGTAACTAGTATTTTCCAGGAAAACTTTTGAATTCCATGAAGAAGTGTATCTTGGAAAAAAAGAAAAAAGTAAAAAAAATCTTAACAAGATAAAGTGGAAAAAGGTTAGAAGAAAGGTGAAAAAAATCTCTGGCAACTGTTACTAGCAAGCAAGAAGAAATGAGTAGATGAGCAAAACATCTAAAACTTTTCCTGAGTGATACTTCTGTACATTTTGGTACCATTTGACTTTTGGTGCAACACAGCTGTATTACTCCCACTGGCTAAAAAACTGCAGGAGAACAAGATCAACTGTGACCAGGCTGAAAGATCTCACTTATCACAGTTCTATATGACTAGGCTAAAGATATCAGCCACCCCTGCTAAAGGAACAGATGATGTTCCCATGAAGTTGTTACCACATGGTGTCTGATGAGAGTATTTCATCTGTGTAGGGACTGTTTTTAGGATTCTACAGACAGTGGATACTTTATGGAGCTTATATGTTGTTTTATGGAAGTGAAGAGCTGGCTGTTGCTGGGCATGGAAAACACAGTAACATGCTGAGAAAATGTAATAGGTACCATAACATAAAATCTTGTAACTGAGTTGGATGGCTATGTTCCTGGGAAATACAAGCAATATTTCTGCTGGACATCAAAGAGGTCTTCTCTAAGCTCTGAGCTTTCCTATTTTTGTATACACAAGGAACATACAACAGAAGAAGGAGAAGCAACCTAAACCATTCTATGCTTCTATGAGGAAGCCAAAACTGCCTATGAAAATAAATTTGCATTACTGCCTCTGTATGTAACCTGATTATGCTAAGGCAGTGCTAAAGATGAATCTCACTTGAAAACACACACAAACATGCACACACATATTAGCTTGGTTTATTAATTACGGATTTTCAAAATTCAATGCATTATTCCCTGCTCCTTCTTCTGTTCTGAGTTTGATTTGTTTTGGTTTTTTTTTTCCTTGTTTTATATGGACACTATGCTTACAAGTGAAAACTTATTTATGCACATGTGACATACATACATTTAAATATGCATAATTACACTTTGGGGAGACAACGGTTTTCCACAGTTTCTTGATGAAGACTGGACTTGGTAGTATCTGTTAAGTGTCACAGGAATGCCAGTATTTTAACAGGGCTTCTCATTGCTGAAGCAGACTCTTTTTTCTTTAATTCAACCAATCCTTTTATCCAGGAAAGCTCCTTAACTCTTTATAGCTATCAACATTAACTAGAGCACCGGAAACAATGCCTGGATTTCCTGCCTATTACAAAGCATCCCTAAATCAGATAAATGTAGAAAACTAATTGAAAGCTAGAGATAAAAATGATCATGTATAAGTATCAGTAAAGTATACCTTCAGTTTTGTTAAGTTACAAAAAAATATACAACTCAGATAATATTTTTTTAAGAATATTTTTATTAATAAATGTACTAAATCAACTTGAAAGATTAATTTGCAGATAAACAAGAAGAAAAAGAAGAGCAATCTGAGACTTTTAGATGTAATAAAGAAATTATTAATGCAATAATAGTTTATAATATTAAACCTTTTCACTAAGTGTTGTATAACTTTAATTAACACTTCTGATGTGAAAATGAGTAGTGTCAACATCATGGGTAATAACAGTGTTGGAAAGACATGTTGAAAACTAATGATATATGGAAATGACATCCCACAAGACTTCTAAACTTTTTTTTCAAGTTTACTAAATTCTCGCTGTGCCAAAGATCTAAAGATCATACCTGCGGTCAAAATTGGGAATGACATGAGGTATCCTTACTGATTCTGGAAAGTTACTCTACAGTATCTCTTGACAGAGAGTTACTCTGCAGAGCTGAAGAGAGGGAACCTAATCAGAATGACTATCAGATTGAGGAAATGTATAATTTTAAGCAAGGGAAGATGGCCATTGGTTCCCCTAGATAAAAAAGCTAACATTTTTAACTACAGTAGTCTGAAAACTCATGAGAAAATGCTTGTGTTACCTACAATAACCTGAACCAGGAAACCAATTAATCAGGTGAACTGTTCTACCAAAATACTAAAGGGTTTTAGCTTTACTATGACTTCGCTCTTTTTTGTCTAGTTCCTGCTATTAGCAATATGTGGCAGATAGCAAGTAAGAATAACAAAATGATAATAAGAATGATATAACTGTATTTTTATCACTTCTGTTCTACTCAGCTAACCTTGATGCTTTTGTCAGAGGAAACTTGACTTGAGCTCACAAACTGACATTGTTCATTTTGTTACTCTATAAAACCTAATCAGCTATCTTTGAACTGCTGTCTGGAGTAGAGTTTTCTCATTTTCACCTATTTATGCAAAAGCAGGAAGAACTGGAAATTCTGAAACCTTTGAAATCAAGAAGATAAAGGTTCTAGCCTTCCAGGTCCTGTGTAATGAACATCTAAGGGAATGAAATTAAAATTTGGGGATATATAACTCTTTTGCTTTAAGGACAGAAAAAGATATACTAAATAAAGTTCTCTTTTCTTAATATATAAAAAAAAATTAGAATAGGGAAAAGTATCTGAAAGAAGGAGAGTGGGAAGTAGCACAAACAGTAACAATTTTAAAGTAAATAAAATTAACCCTACACATCTTTTAAAAAATAGTACTGTTGTTGTGTTCAAAAATGAAATTAAGTGCCATTTTGAAAAAAGTAGTCAGTCTTTCAAGTCACTGAAACTAAATTCTCTATTATGTGTAATACCCGAAAAGAAAAAAAAAAAAAGAATCCAAGAATGAGTATTCAAATAATAGGTAACACCTGTATACCAATGTTCAGTGAGATTTTGCCAAGCAGCAGATCTGAAGAATTATTTTATTATTTAAAAGATTTGTGACAAATTTGGTTAGAAAGTGCTAATTAAAAAAAAATATATAATATTATGACTAAATTAATATTGAGATTAAATATATTAATAATTTAATATCAAGAAACAGATTTACTTGTAAATACGAAGAAAATTCTGTCCATACTCAAGATTTCAAACAGTCAGTGCTGGTTGTAAGCAGTGTAATTTTGGGGAGTGTATGGTGTGCTTCAAACATAACAAGTACATTCCTGCTTTAAATGCAAAACTGGCCTTCATCATGAAGCCACTGTCAGTGTCGTTCTTCTCTCTTTCCTTCCTATGTTCCATTGATTGGGAATGGGCATGGGGGAGGAGTGGAAGACAACAAAAACCAGATACATAGTTGATTTACATTTTAAAAACTTCGTACTATTTTATCTAGATTTCACATAAAGTCTTTCACAGAACCAGGTATTCTCCTTTCTGAACAAATCCATGGAACCAAATAAGAGCATCCATGCTGTTTCTGTAAACTGCATTCCAACCCAAAATTTTACTTCTGATAGTATCCAGTAAAGGATGCTTAGAGAAAAAGAAATAGACAACATATAGAATTCTATTTCCATGGAATGTTTCCTTTTTCTGGTTAGAAAGAAAAAACAATCCTTTTATTTTAAATAGATTCCTTATGGATATACAATATTTAATTTTCTTGTCTTTCTTCTGCCCTCCATTCTCTCTTCTTTTTAAGTTACATACAAAAATTATATGGGCGGTTAATTGACCCAACATAGGCACGTAATTTTATTCAGAGTTAAGTTCTTTCCAATCACATTTAAACAGCCCACTCCAACTCCCACAAGCCTTCACCCTTTCTTTTCATCAGTTAACTGTCATCTAAGAGAAGTATAATTAACAGAGAGATATGAAGGCAGTGCACATCACAGTGAGTATAATGCTCAAGCATAAACAGGAATTGTGCCATATCTGATGATTAGCCCACGTATATAGAGATTATACTAATGGGTTAGCTATACTGTAGAATAATAAACATTTTATTTCATAACTTGGGGGCATGATAAGAAAAAACATAGAAAAAAATCATTGATGTAGTCCTCTAGGGATGCCTCAGACTAGATAAATTGCTTTAAGACCGAGAAAGACATTCACAACTACAGTGACCAAAATGAAAATACTGCAG
The DNA here is from genome assembly GCA_013398815.1 of Ibidorhyncha struthersii. Classification (NCBI taxonomy): domain Eukaryota; kingdom Metazoa; phylum Chordata; class Aves; order Charadriiformes; family Charadriidae; genus Ibidorhyncha; species Ibidorhyncha struthersii. The sequence continues at coordinate 176,158 of VZSZ01001096.1, forward strand.
TGACCAAAATAAAAATACTGCCATTAATGCCCCCTTCCTGACCTTAAATAATAAAAGGAATTAAATGGTAGTGTATATCATGACTCAGAATAGGTGTCGTGCACAAATAATGTGTTATTACCTTTAGAGAGAAAGACAGAGATAACAGCTGTTATCTTCGATAATGCATCTTACAGTGAGAAAGGAAAAACGAATACTTGATAATATTTGCAGAATTACTTGAAAAAAGAACTTCCGCAAGGCATCACCAAAGTCTTTACAGAACGTTTCCACAACATGCAGAAGACAAAAACTAAGTGGTGTACTTTGTTTATTATTAAGCCACTTTGTGTGCAAAGTAAGGGTGTTTGATGTTTAACTGATCTAGAAAGCCAGATTTCTTAAAGGAACCACTAGCACTGTGTTTGTATTCTGAATAACATGGACTAATTTAGTCACTGGAAAGATGTTTTTGATGTGCATAATCTGCACGTTGTGTTTCAATTAGCAAGACTCTATGACAAATAAATACTGTAGTAGCTCCTGTACAGCTGTATAGAAAAGAAATATGTCACCATCCACTTTTTTTCAGTAAGCTGAGAAACAATGATGAAACGAAAAGCTTTTGAAAACTGAGGAATTCAATTAGTTTTAAAATCCAGACAAGGGTTTTATTTGCACCAAGTAAGGGAGGAAGACTGGTCAGTGAAAGAATAAAAAGTGTGTTCCTCTGTGTTATGTGCCCACTACAATATTTAGTGCATCTCTGTTACATAACTGAAACAGTTGCATGCCATCTTAGGTGTTCCTACCATAACATTGTGTTCTAATATGTAAATTTGGTTTGCCCACCTCCACATAACACTGACATTAGATAAGAACTAAAGAGTACAAATTCTTCTCACTTCTTTACTCTTATTCAGAAATTATGTTAGTAAGCTTCAGCATAGTCTTCCATTGATATTCACTGATATTACTTGAAGTGGTTAACAAATCGTATTATAAAAATAGCATAATAAGCAGTAACTTTTGCCTCAGCATTTAGAAAGATCACAACAAATAAAACATACTGTAATAAAAGTGTAAGGTATTTAGGCATCTATTTAAAATGTGTAATTGTATTCATTCAAGTTCAGATGCTAATTCTCCATACATTTGATTAGTGGTTGCAGTGATTGCCTATAAATGTAAATATACTTAAATAACCTACCAGATTATTCCAGGAACTTCTGTTTTGTTTGTTTTGGTTTTTCTTTCTTTCTTTTTTTTTTTTTTTTAAATAAATCTTGGCCTGTTTTAGCTTTTTTTTTTTTTTAAAAAAAAGTGGTTTTAGCTTTAAAATAGAAATAAGATACTCCACAATCCTGAAAAACCTCCAACCTCTTTACTCCGTCAGAATAGCAAAAGCTTGTTTTATCTGTGCACATGGAAGTTTGTAAGTATCTGACAGTTTACCTGCCTGTTCAGAAAAAAAATGTGCATCTATAAGATCTATCTGTACTGACAACTTCTTCTTGCATGTGCCATTTTAAAATTTTCTTTAGTTTTTCTTGTGTGGCTTATTTTTTCTTTTCTTGTTTTGGATGGAGAGTTTTAGAGAAAAAAATCTAATTTTATACTTCTTGCCCCTCTGGGGAAGAAGGTTATTTTGCTGTCTTTCTTCTTTTTCCTTTCTTCTGGATCAATAATCCTTCACCCAGGATTTCAGGTGAAATCCTTCTTTTAACCTCTAAAGTTACAGAGGAACTATCACATCTGAACAAATGCAACCTCTTGGGAATGTAAACAGATGCTTAGCTTCTCATTATCTCTTTATTTTTCTAGCTTGACTGATCTTGCCCATGTATGCATGGTAATGGGAAATGAGAAAGATCTTTCAGAACTTGTTCAACCCTTCATTCAATATACAACAACCTTAAGCATAAAATAGCACTTACTTAAACAGGGCTAAAAACTACTTACCCAGTAGTACATATGATTATTTGAAACATTTTCTTAAAGAGTCTGTCCTGTTTGTGCATCTATCCAAGACTGGATTCCTCATGAATAACCATTTCCACCATACAGCAAGACTTTCACTCAACTTAGTATGTTACAAATAAAAATGGAAGGAGGAAGAAAGCTCAATGAAGTAGTTATTCTAAAAAAAAACCCACCATTATTTCTTCTTAAAGTGATTGTCCAGACAACTTCCACCTCTCTTCATGTGAAGTTTATCTTGTGAAGTTCAGGACAAGCTTATTAAACTAATCCAAATCTGCACTTCAAGACCAAAGGCATAGGGAACCTGGGAGAAGGACCTGGAGGGGACAGTATAGACCCACAGTTTGATAGTAGCAAAGAAAGAAATGTTTCTGAGAGAGTCCACAGATGGTAATGTGTTTTTAAATTACATTTGCTGTCACACCTTTGGTACAAAGCAACAAGTTTTGACAGAACTTATAACCAATTAATAGGAAACTTAGGACAAGGAGGCCATGAAACTAGAAACCATTCTAATGTCTACAACGTTTTGAAATGTACATTGTTTACAATATGTTTTACTTTATGATTGCCAAATCTCATATGAATATTGTTTTTGAAAAGACATAAGGGTTGTAGAAGAAATATGACATAATTTATTCTTCAATAATTCTTTCTTGTTACTGTGTCTTGAAGAAGAAACTGAACATTTAGACCCATATTCCTTCTGTGCAAGTGGAGAAATACTGTAAATTAGAACCTTAGTCATATTTTTGTCCAGAGAGAAAGAGGAAAAATCTTTTGGAAATTATAGTCAGAGGTGGATTGAATTGCTTGTAGGAATATACTATAGTCTTTCAATGACCATAGAAATAGCTTAGGGTGACTGCAATCCTAAAATAGACAGAGGGAGTCTGAAAACACTTTGCCTGAATCAAGTATCTGAAAGCAGATTAAGAATCCTGGGCGAAAGTGCCATTTTACCCTTTTCAGTGCCTGTAAAATGGAAGGTAGCTTGATGGGGGGTCCTGCCTATATGTGGTCAACTGACCTGATAAACTCATTTGAAGTCTGAGATGCTCTTAAACTTTGTCATCAAGAGGTGCTCTGTTTCTTCATGTACTTGGGAAAACGGAAGCTAATTACAATATTAGTGAGAAATACAAACGAGGTGTAAGAATTACCAAAGCTCTCTTTTTCTATGATCTTCAAGGAGAAGTATATGAATACATGGAAGTACTAGATCCTGTCTGTTTTCAAGGAGGTTTTGTACATCATAATCACAAAGAACAAAAGTCAGTTTCTTCTCATAAATTACTTTAGATGGGATTTTAAACCACAAGCAAAATTTTCTCCTCTTTTTTTTTTTTTTTTTTGGGCCAGTAAGTAGATTTAAAATATTTTTAAATATTAAAAGAAAATCAGTGCTAACTTTTCAACAGTTTAGAACTGGTATCGCCCTGATCCCAATGGGGAGAAATTGAGTGGTAGAGTCTCTAATATTCCCAAGTATCAAAGAGACGGAATAAAGGTGTTCCTGTTGTGGCTACTGAAGAAAGAAACATTCATTCCTTTTGGGCAACAGCAAAAGTGAGGCTATGCAGGCAATCCACTCAAAGAAATAAATGGCCCAAACCCAGCACTGACATCATAATACAAATATGAAAAAACATTAACTGGCAGAATTGTTTCTTTTACATTTAACACCTTACTGCCAGTTTCAAACTTCTTTTCTTCTTTTTAGACATTGTAATCAGAAATAAGTAGAGTCTCAATACAGCCAAAACAACTGAGTAAAGATTTTAAATTCAACACATAATAATGTCTCTTAAGTAGTTCTTTTATTCCATCCAAACTTTTCATTTTGCCTTCAAGTCTCTCAGGGTTCAGCTCAGATCCTCTTTGCCTAGACCAATTCTCTCATATCCTTTTAGAGGCCCTTAGGGTGTCCTCAATAATATTCTTGTAGCCTCTTGAAAATACTACTGTTGTCTTCCACACATGCATCTATGTAACACAATCACAGATAAGTGGTTTCTAATAAGTGGCTGGGTTGTCTCAGTCCTCTTGTGTTTTAAAATTTGATGCCTTATTGCTCAAGTACTCCTGCATGTTGTTCTTTTTCCCTCTGAGTTGTCAATGAAGTTGACAAATAAATCCATTCAAACCGAAAACCATTTACTGCATCAATAATAGGCAGTTTTTCATCGGAAAACAGGTAAAATATGTCACCCATTGTATTACTGATTTTGATACTTCTGTTATTTTTCTGATATTTTAATACACTTTTCTGGTCAAAAATCCCAGAATCTATGAAAATGTTGTGAAAGGATCAGACCAGAAACTAGAAATACTGGTTTCTCTTAAGGTGTTGAATGTCTGAGCTATATTAATGAGTTAGGTAGTCAATCACAGTATTTCTGTGACTCTCTGTTGGAGCTCCATATGCAAGATTTTGCTGATATCTGCATTGCAACCGTGTAACATTTCTCCTCAACCATATGCATAGGATGGGATTAACCTTAATAACTTTAGATTTGTGCTATGTAGTTACCCCTATGAACTAACCATCTAGACTTCCCTTAAGAATTCAAGAAGAGAAATAGGAATTTTCAGGATATACGTGACTTGACCTATCTTAAACTTTTACGTCAAGAGTGGAAAAAATGCTATTAGGAAAAGTTCTTTAATCCAGACTCATGACAAAGCCAGAATAGTGCTCATAGTGGCTACATTTGGGATCCACTCACATACACACACAAACCCAACAAAGAAGACCACAAAATAATTAGAGGTTTTTTGTGATTTTGTTAAGATGTTTATTGCTTCGTATGTAACTACCATTTAAACATAAATTGTTTTTTAATATTTGTAATATTTTTCCTATTCTATCCTCATTAATATTAAAGAATTCTACTCCTAGAGTTATGAATACAAAGGCTTACACGTTAAAAAAAGTCTCATGTTAGTCACTTTGGAGTATAGGTACATAGAAATCAACTCCGAGCTAATATGAATATTTGGAAAGTGACTCAAACTCTGTTGATTGTCATATCAGATTTTCAGTGACTCCACTTGTTCCCAAGTTCCCAAGTTCAGAAAGGTGGTTTTTACATGTTTTGAAGGTGCAATAATTCAATGACTTCTGTTTCTATTTCATACGGAAGCTTGCTAGATAAATAGCAACAGGCTTGGAAATCTAATGAAGTTCATTTGCATCTCAAGTCTCTGGAATTCCCAAAAAAAAAGTGCACAAGTTGTTTAGACAGTTTCATTACATTTATTTTGGAAGAAATGTCTAAGTAAGGCTTACTACAGAAAACCAGAATACTTTCCATCACATGTCATAAAAGGGAACGTATAACATGGGCTACATAGCTGATTAGCACCCTGGAGGTTCATAAATTTATTCAGCATCTACTGCTTCAGTGGTATATCTATATTAATATCAACATGTTACTCTGTGATTTAGAAATCAAGTATCAATTGTTTAATTAAAAATAATTACTAGACAGATACATTGGAAATCATGTGTTCTAGTAAAGAAATGTGTAATGTTTACTCTTGTTCTTTGCACCCACTATAGTATGATATAAATATATTTTACATATATATATATGAATATATATAAATTGATATCACGCAAGTAAAAATAATATTAATGTAATTTTTATAATACACATTTATATTTCATCAGTAGTTACTGTTATTAAAATGCAATATAAAATAAAATTATCTCTAGAAAAGCAAGATAAAATACAAGCAGATGTAAAAGACTAGTGTTACATTGAACATTCTGAGCCAATAAATGTACTGTAATGTCAGATGTCATGCAATATCTTGCTGTCCTCTCTGTGAATAACCTATAGGCAGAGAAACACTAAAAAACAATTATTGGTCAGAAAGACTAAAATAAATTCAGTACAAAACTTATCATTTTTATATGTTAAGGATAAAAACACATTGCATTTTTTTATCATGTATGTATCACTATATAGTAAAATTAATCCCCTATTGATATAAATCAATTTGCATTAAAAATCAATATTGAAGGGTTTTTTCTCTCTTCTCTGATCCAGTAAAGGTATTATTACTCAAATCAATTTGAATCACACTCCATAGAAAAGATATTGCTTCAAACACATAAAATCCAAGTACAAAATTTCTGTCACACTTGAAATCCATTGATTGTACACTGGAAGATGGAAAAACTTTCTTCAATTTTCTTTCTATCAGTAATGTTTTCATCACCATGGCTCTAATTTCTAAAAGTATTTTCCGATACATTACAGTGTTAAAACTAATTAAAATGGCTTTTTGAAATCATGATTTTGTGTAAACCTTGATGCTGCTCAGAAATTAAATAAAACGTCATTAAATTAGACTGCCATTTCATGTTATCTGACTTTAAAACTCCTGAAAATAAGAAGCCTAGGCTGAAAAACAAAATGTTGTCAATAGAGAAAACAATGTGCTTCCAGGGCACAAGTGATCCCATCCAAAGTTTTAGTATGGGATGTGTCTACCTTCCTAGAGAGATCTGTTTCCATCTGTTCTATAGGAGGTATAGACACCTAGTTTATGATAATTGCTTATCTTTCATTTCTCTAATGTTAGGATAGTTAAAGCCAAGGGTAAGTGACCTGTTTGGAACAACACATTAGGTTTAGGCAGTTATATCTTCAACTCATGTCACTGTCTACTAACTTGTGACTGCTTACAACACAAGTTACTCCCTCATCAAGGAGACTGACCATGATACTTCAAGAGAGCAGCAGTTTGCCTTACACAGGATCCAAGTTTAGGTGGCTTCCCATCAGATTAATTGTCTATGCAAGATTGTACTGATGTTTTTTTAACGAATTCTCATTCATAAATCACAGTCCAGCTGTTTTTCACAGTAAGATGCCATATTACTGAAGAGCTATTACCAGGCTGGCAACTGCCCTCGTCACTTTACATCTTACAAAGTCATTTTGATTACAGTCACTTTCATTCATTTTTGAAGTAGTTTACATGCAGAAATGATATGCAGATGACCAGAAAGTTCTTCAGAACACTCAACTCAGTTATAGTTGTATTATCTAGGTCAAGGAACTATACATATGTAAAACTCTTTGCAAATACTCAAAAATCCATTCTGCACCCCAATAAATAATCAGTAAAACAGAACAAGAAAGTTAAACAGAGAAATCAGTCAAAGAGTTCATTAATATAAAATTTCATCTATTACCACTAATTGATATACGCTTAGTTCACCTGACCATGATTTTCATAGCAATCCAAGCATCTTGCAATCTTAAATTTTAAAGTGCATATTTACAACAAAATAAAACTTTTTTTTCTAATCTCTTTTCACCTTTAGAGTTTACATCAAAGACAGAGGAATCTGGGGAGTTTTCTGAGTCTTAACAATTATCTTCATTGTTCATCACATGATTGTTTTTTATGTACACATATGAAGGATTGAAGTTATCCCACCTAATATTTGAAAACTAAGCTTTCCATTTCTTGTGTAGTCAGGGAAGAGAGACACACAACATCTCTAACTGATCCAGAGCTTGAGAACATCAAATAGCCCTATGAATTTAAATCAGCTAGAAAAGAAATGTAGGAATTCTTGCTTGGTGCTCAACATTAGACAAAAAGAACCCGAGCCTAGATGATTGTAAACCTGCATCTAGGCTGCAGGACTTGTGAGATTCATTCTCCTGACATGTGAGATTCATTCTCCTAATCCAGGCAGATTAGATCAGACAGGAAGGAGGAAGCTGCACATTTTGTGTTGTCATGCATTCAGGTTACAGTATCCTGACAGTATAGGACACCCACATTAAAGAAATGCATAACTAGACTGGCTCTAAAGTCTTATGTGGTCTGATAATCACCTATATATTCAATTTTCCACAGAAACATGAACTGATATCATGTTACTTTTCTATAAATTCTTGAAAACAAACAATTTTTTGAGAAATTTTGTGCACAACACTGTATGAATTCCAAAAGGAAGAATCTTAAACTTCTTACAGCCCATTTTGATATATATGTAAACATTTTAAATTACTTAGTCTTTAGGGTGGAATCACCTCAATCAACAGAGTTTTGTTTAACTTCACAGTGAACAGGAAATTGCAGGAGGATTTTTTTATTATTATTATTTCATGTAATTTAGACAACAATTGCACTAACTCATTTACCACTGCTATTTTATTTCAGTTTAGAAGGAAAATAGTTTGACCTACAATACAGATTCTCTTGGTATTTTGTCAAATCTATTTTACGCCAGCAGCAGTCACTGATTTTAATTGAATGGAAACAACAGCTCTCATCCTCTGTGTCACATTGCTGGATTTTGTATCATTGAATTTCAATCTGGTTTCACTGGGACCTGCCGAGAGTGGCTTACGCCAACCTCTGAGTCTCCTTGCTATACTCCTTTCCAGGGCAGCATTGTTTGCCTTTTGTCTGCTCTCTGATTAAATTGACACCATTTTACCTTTTGTGACTCCTATGTCATTTTCTGTTGACAGCATCTAGTAATGGTAACAGACCAGCGTCCTTGTGGAAGGGGCAGAAACCATTGATTGGCTGGGTGTATTAATGCAGAGCCTTTAAAAGTCATGCAGACGTGGCTTTGTGCTAACTGGCAGCTGAATGGGGGCTAGTGAGAGATGTTATTAACCACAGATAACAGTCAGCACCCTCTATTCACTAGCAATGTCACTTTGTATCATTTGAGGAACAGTTGGTAGTGAAATTTGTTAAAGCAATTCTTCCTCTCCCTTCACAAAACCTGGACTGAAGCTATTTAAGGAAGAAGAGGGGAAATAGTGTTCTGATTAGACTGATGTTGGTAGGATGCTTATATAATTTCCAGGGAGCTGAAACACTTAATGCAATCCATCTGCACTTCACAACTAAAATCTCTTTAGGACAACAAGATAGGCCCTGCTGACATAAGAGGTTAAATGTTTACCATGGATAGGGAATTTATAATTGCCTTTTCAGAAATGAGTGATTAAAAGTGGTTACAAGAAGCACCTGGCTATAAAAGTCCTATCCATAAAACACAAGGGAGACGTAATAATTATGTCAAATCCTTCCATGGTGATCCTTTTAAACGGGATAGAAAAATGGAAATATCAAAGCCTTAGAATTATTAAGAAGGCTTTTTCCTTTAGTAGGTTCTTTACACATATTTTTAGACAAAGGCTCTTTACAAATACATTTATAAAAATGAAGAGTCAGAGAAGTGCAGAATGGTCTTTATGCAAACTGATGTCATAGAATAATAGAATGGTTTGTGTTGAAAGCGACCTTAAAGATCCTGCAAAGTTTCAACTCCACTGCCATGGGCAGGGACACCTCCCACTAGATAGGGCATCCACAACTTCTCTGGGCAACCTGTTCCACTGTCTCACCACCCTCACAGTAAAGAATTTATTCCTAATACTTAATCTAAATCTACCCTCTTCCAGTTTAAAACTGTGACTATTCGTCCTGTCATTACACTCCCTGATTCCTCCCTATCTTTTGTAGCCCCCGTTTAGGTACTGGAAGGCTGCTATAAGGTCTCCCTGGAGCCTTCTGTTTTCCAGCCTGAACAACCCCAACTCTCTCAGCCTGCCCTCATAGGAGAGGTGCTCCAGCCCTCTGGTCATCTCTGTGGCCCTCCTCTGGACTTGCTCCAACAGGTCCGTATCTTTCTTATGTTGAGGGAGCCAGAGCTGGACACAATATTCCAGTTGGGGTCTTACTAGAGTGGAGTAGAGGGGCAGGATCACCTTCCTCGACCTGCTGGCCACGCTCTTCTTTTGATGCAGCCCAGGATACGGTTGGCTTTCTGGGCTGCAAGTGTACATTGCCAGCTCATGTTGAGCTTCTCATCCACCAACAGCCCCAAGTCCTTCTCCTCAGGGCTTCCCTCAGTCCATTCTCCGCCCAGCCTGTATTTGTGCTTGGGATTTCCTGACCCACATGCAGGATCTTGAACTTGGCCTTGTTGAGCTTCACAAGGTTTGCACGGGCCCACCTCTCAAGCCTGTCCAGGTCCCTCTGGATGGCATCCCTTCCCTCCAGCATGTCGACTGCTCCACACAGCTTGGTGTTGTCAGCAAACTTGCTGAGAGTGCACTCAATCCCACTGTCTGTGTTGCCAACAAAGATGTTAAACAGCGCTGGTCCCAATACCAGCCCCCCTGAGGAACTCCACTCGTCACTGGTCTCCAACATGAAAACTGAGCCGTTGACTGCAACTCTTTGTGTGCTACCACCCAGCCAGTTCCTTATCCACTGCGTCATCCGTGCATCAAAACTCATATCTCTCCAATTTAGAGACAAGGATGTCATGTGGGAGAGTGTCAAATGGTTTTCACAAGTCCAGAGAGATGATGCGAATTGCTCTTCCCTTACCCACCGATGCTTTAAGCCCATCGTAGAAGGCCACCAAATTTGTCAGGCACAATTTGCCCTTAGTGAATCTATGTTGGCTGTCACCAATTTTCCATATTTTCCATGTGCTGTAGCAGAGTTTCCAGGAGGATCTGCTTCATGATCTTGTCAGGCACAGAGGTGAGACTGACTGGCCTGTTGTTGCCTGAGTCTTCCTTTTTTCCCTTTTATGCATGGGGCTCATATTCCCCGTCTTCCGGTCAGTAGTAACTTCACGAGACTGCTGTTACTTCTCAAAGATGATGGATAGTGGCTTGGCAACTTCATCTGCCAATTCCCTCAGGACCTATGGATGCATCTCATCAGGTTCCATGGACTTCGGCACCTTCAGGTTCCTTAGATAGTTTTGAACTTGGTCTTCTCCTACAGTGGGTGGTTCCTAATTCTGCCAGTCCCTGCCTTTGCCTTCTGTGACTTGGGTGGTGTGGCTAGAGCACTTGCCATTGAAGACTGAGGCATAAAAGTCATTGAGTAGCTCAGCCTTCTCCATACCTCAGTAACCAGGTCTCCCATTTCCTTCCGCAGAGGGCCCACATTTTCCCTAGTTTCCCTTTTATCCCTGATGCACCTGTAGAAGCCCTTGACATCCCGGTCAGACTTAATTCTGTCTGGGCTTTAACTTTCCTTACTCGAACCCTGGCTGCTTGGACAATTTCTCTCTAGTCTTCTGGGGCTACGTGTCCTTTCTTCCACCTTCTGTAGGTCTCCTTTTTGCTTTTGAGTGTGTCCAGGAGCTCCTTCTTCATCCATGCATGCCTCCTGGCATTTTTGTCTGACTTTCTCTTTGTTGAGATGCATCACTTCTGAGCTTGGAGGACTGGATCCTTGAATATTAACCACATTTCTTGGACCCCTCTTATCTGCTGAACATGAAACACTTATTCAGTCCCACCTCTGTTCAGCAACACAAACAGTCTTGGTTTTATCATATTTTCAAAATCTGTGTGCGAATTTCAGTGGTTTTTTCCTAGATTAAAGAATTTGCCAAGACTTAAAGTAGAAACTACAGTGGCAACTTTGTCCTCAGTTTACATTATCATGAATAGCATAAACCGAGCAATGTAATTTGAATTTTCATCAGGATTATGAAAACATAATTTTCCTCATATTTTCCTCAGAAACTGAGCATTTTGTCCTGATTCTAAGTCACCCTCTGAACAAATTAAAATGCTGATGGCAGGTCAACATTTCTGATAAAAAGTTGTGCTGTATAGTAGGGTGCTCATGCACAATGCCACAGCAAAGTAACTGGCTTCCACACTATAGCTGCCTCTTATCCAGCCACCTCTAAACACTACTGGAATAAATTCAGCCTGTCTGCATTCATTCATTTAAACATTTCCTAATTATTGCAAGATATTGTAAAAGCTGAAGGGAAGTGCAAATCCCTGCTGATTCTTGTAATACAAGTAGGACCTACATATATATAAGCAGGATCTACAAAGAAGTACTGTCATACAACTAAGCCAAAAGATAGTATGTGTTGCATATTATTTTGAGTATAATTAAAATGCCACATGCTGTGACATTACACATGTACTATTCCATAAACTCAGTAGAATGATATTTACTTTATTGAGTGCTTTTTGTCACAGCAGTTATTGTTTTGCTCCTCTGTGGCACAGCTCTGTCTACTTAGGTTATTATTTACTACCTATGGGTTTCAAAAATATATTTCCCATTATGAACAGTATCATTAGTTTTCATTTTTTTAGATTTATTTTTTTTTAGTAGCAAACAGAAAGTCTTTATATGTGGCAGGGAAAAAAATCAAACCAAAAAGAATATTACATAATTTGTATTCATATTCACCATAATAACATTCATTCTTGTTTTGACAGAGCATTTTGCCCTTTATCAGAAAAATGCGGGGTAATATGCTGCAATTCTGTATACATGACCGTAGACTACTACTAGGCTATTACTAGACCACTACTGCAGATGAGCTCTTCAGTTTGAGATGCATGAGGTCAACAGTGGGGATTCTCAAACAAGGATTCAGTGGTGCATATGTTGTCTCCATATATGTGCAAAAAAGCAAGTATTCAGGGCATCATTTTAAGTAAACTACATCATTAATTAGGCCTTTGCATATTGACATTTTTTGCTGTTGAATTTGAAATACCCCATTAGACACCAAAAAATAGATATCCCTACAGCAATAAGGATATTGCAACATTTTTTGGATGTTTGGGTGACATAGATGAAATAACTTCTGGTTGCAATCATAACTGATATAGATCTGTCAAACTAGCCCCTGATGGATATTTCTGTTGTTGTGTCTCCAACTCTGAGAGAACAGTGATGTCTATGACACTGTAATTAAACTCAGTCCATCTGTGCAGAAGATTTCATAATATTTTCAAGAATAGATTTTTTTCAGTATTTGTACATTTTTATTTTGGTTTGTTAAGGGATACATTATCCTGTGCAACTTTGAAGAACACTTTGTAAAGAAGTTTCCTTCAGAATGTTTCAGTGAAGCAGCAGGCAGCAACTACCAACAGTATTTAAAGGTTAACTTAATTTTCTTCCTTTCCAAGACCTATGTGCAGTCTGCAAGATGCTTCTTTGTAAGAGTAGTGACAGTACTAGAACATAAAGTAGGGCAGAAAACTTTTTTTTTTTTTTTCCTTTCTTCTCTGGCATTAAATATTCTATAGCTATTGGATGGGTAGGCAGTGAAACTACACTAGGGCTAGAAGTCAAAGAGTTGTAAAGACAGAAGACGGGAAAAAAGTTTGCTGATTCAGTAGATAGCCACATTTCACTTTTTGTATGAGAAATGTCAAGAAAGATGTTTTACTGATTTTAACAGTTGTAGCAAAATATACTTTGCAGTCATGAGCCCATGATTTGGCAGATATATATAAAGTTCTCAGAATGATGGAAAACACTTTTGGACCTCAGATAGATATGTATGTATTCAAAACAGTTTTCAGTGAGCCTGTAAAGGAAAAAAAAAATAAATCAAGTCTTCTAAACTACTGTAAAAATAGCAGTAGAAAGTAGTGCTGACTAGAGAATGGCCATTCCATTTCCCTAGAAACTTTTAAAGTCTCAGTAGTTGTTTAATCCCATGTTGGTAAAAACCAAACAAAACCACCACCACCCCCCAAAAAAAAAAACAACAAAACCCAAACAACATCAAATATCAAAAATAGTTTTCTGTCAGAAAATGAAGTGCACAGAATTGTAGTACCAACATTCAATACTATCAATATAAGTTATGTTATAAGACATCTGCTTGAGCTTCCTGTATACATAATTGAGTTCAACCCATTGTACTATCTCATTCAGCTATGCTTTCATAATCCCAGCTCAATTTGAGTCATGCAGAGTACAGATGTAATGCCAGTTTTCATCGTTATTGCCTAGTGTCTAACAAAGAAAAGTGGGAAACTCCCGGTTTTGGTTGAAACCCTCAGCTTTCTACTAATTATTTATGTGTCAAAAATCTATTTCACCAAATATCTTCTAAATTCTCTCATTCAGGAAGGAATAATCAAATGTGAGGTAGTCTGTTGCTTTTGCTGTAGTAAAATAGATTCAGAAAAAAAAATAAAAAAAGATTCTTACTTTGAAGAAAAAAGGACTCTTTTTTCACAAGAAAATTAGAAGCAATTGAAACATGCGAGAGTTCTTTTGATGAGCAAAGAAGTGATGGGCAGGCATCATTCCAAAAAATCACAAATAAATCTATTTTATATATTTAAATATATAATTAAAAATAAGTGTTTCTTTGGAAAAAAAAAAACACACTGTGTATTTTCATAAACATTTCACAGGAAGAATTGTCTACATCAGTTCCCAACAAATAATTTAAACTGCTCTATTTCATCACTTATTCTCTTCATATTTTAGGAGAGTATATTCCACTGAGATTGCACATTTGACTAGTTTTTTAATACCATCTGTAAAGTTAAGATACCGATAACAGTTTTTCAGGTGTGTTGTATTGCATTAAATCAGTAGAACCTGAAAATAAGCAAAAAATCCCAACAAACAAAAAAACAGTTTCAGTTTGGTCCTCAGGATATTTTAGATTTATTAAATTACATCATAACAAACCAAGAGGTGGGAAGGTTGGGTTAAAAAAACAACACAGGCAAAAAAAGGAATTGAGGAACACAAAACCAGGTTTAAGTTTCCTATGGGTATTCACAGAAATATAAGCTGATACTTTACAAAAGGCCTCTGTACTTCATAAAATCATAAGTTTGGAAGGGACTCAAAAAGATAAGGTATTCCATGAAGTAGATGTAGTTACTACTGCCACGTTTGTCTCCCTTTCTAAATCCCTGGAATAATCCATTCCAGGGCTTAGCATTTAAATTATAATTTTTTTTCCTACTGTCCAATTTTCCTTGGTGCAATTAAACTTCACTACTTCTTGGCCTATATTGTTTGGAATAAAGAAAAGAAAATTCGTGTGTTCTCTCTTACAGATGCCTTTTTATGCATATGAAGCTGCTTATTGCATTCACTCCTCAGCCTTTCTTTTCTCTTTTTGAACTGCACATACTAATTTATTCAGGGTTTCCTCATTCAATCCTGTATACCAAATATTTGATGTTTAATTCTTCTGTTAACTATTTCCTGGCTATTCACAGTTGCCCAAATATTTCTAGAAACATGGTGCCCAAAACTGGAAATAGTATTCCTACTGAGATTGTACAACACTGAGCAGAGGGATTGTTTCATATCTTCCAGGTTATACTTCCTGGTTACGTCTGCCTATTATGCTTGCATTTTTTTATGGGCTTGCCCAATTTGATTAAGACTTTACTAAAATCAAAATATATGTTACCTTTGTTGCTCCTTTGTTTACAGTTCCTCCATCATTTTATAAGTAGAAACTGGTTGATTCCTAATACATCCATACTGGCTGTAATTTGTCTTGTTTTCTTATATGTGTCTCCAAATATTTCTTTCAGTATTTGTTCTGGGTGTCAAAGTTAAGGTGGCAGGTGTATAGTTCCCTACTTCCCTCTTTTTGAAGATGAGACCAAAGCTCCTTTCCTCCACACTTTTGATAGAAGATTGTGTCTTTTCAAAAAGGCTTCATGAGTTCTCAAAAATAGTTGCTAATAATTCTCGGACGCCACCAGCTTATACTTTAAGTAGTGTGGGCTGAAACTCATCAGTCCCAGACAATCTGAAAACATGTAAAGTTATCTCTAACCTGTTCTTCCTCATCCAAGGATGAGATCTAATCTCTTGTTGACGTTGTTGACAGACTGCATTAACCACATGATAATGGATGACCTTTTTGAGAAAACAAATAGAAACCCCCACAACTTTCCAGCCACATCTCTGTTACTAAATAAAATAGGGCATGGGATGCCTATTGCTCATATTGATAATTCTTTACACATCATTTGCCACTGGTTTGGCTCACTATATCTCATACTGCCTGAAGCAATACAAAGACACAATTCAGTAATTTGAGCAAGACTATATCAGACTTGGTTCCCTCAGCTTTCTACATCTCCCCCAGTCTATCGCAGCAAGCTTTGCACTGTCCATCCCCACTACATACCCTCATGTCATACACTGCAGCCAATGGTGCATATCTTCAGGCTATGTCTATAAATTCAGCTATGCATAGGACCAGCCTCAGGCACGTGAACACAATTCTCTGTGCTCACAAAATGTTGGAGAATCCCCTGGCAGAGTTTTGGTACATTTCAGCTAACACTGGCCATTCCTGAGCACAGTTGGGATTTATAACTATGCTGGGGCCATGTCCAAACATTCCTGGCCATGTTTAATTTGCTGGTGTAGATGCAGCCTCGGTTTTCCACTGCAATGGAGTCCCCATATAATATCACATCCAGAGCTAAGCGCTGTACATTACAGCTCATCAGTGCAAACCAGAGAACAGTTACTAGCTCATTTTAGTTAGCAGTTAGTCTTTTATTTTCTTTATTTTTGTTCTGTGTTTCCATCTTTATTTTTACACCGATAACACAATTTCCATTTGGTTTGTGTTCAGCTAAAAGCATGCACTGTAGCCAGGTTTATCACTCATAACACTTCAAACATTCTTCTACAAGATGACACAGCTTCTGGTAATCCTTTCATACAAGTTCCCATTTCTCTTCAAGCCTGTCTTCCTGTTTTGATTCTTTTGCATTTCCTCTTTCCAATTCAAAAGACTATGAATGTAAACATTTCACACTTAGTCTACCTAACTAGGCCTCACCTTGTTACTTGCAATCAGTTCTTCTCTATTAATTAGAATAAAATCTATCAATTAGAAACACACCCTCAAGATGTTTTCTGCACCTTCTGTACAACTAAATTGTTATTAATGCCTTCCAAGAGCTGTATGGCCAGGGGATTCATCTCATCCAGCTGTTGAAATCAACAATGCAGACTAAGAAATCTGACTGTGTCATTCAAAGATTCAATTATAGTCAGTAGAGAAAAAGAAGCACTTGAATACATCATTCATGTGCTGCATACCAAGTGAGGGCTTCTGTTACTCACCAGTCAGGCCAATCAATTGAGGGAATAATTTTGGTTGAGGGAATGGGTTTGGTCGACTCACCAATTGGATCTTAAAAGAACTACAGCTGCTTTCTTCACAGAATTTGTGAATTTGTGACTTTTCACTACATAAATAACTGTAGATTGCTCATTGGAAAGGAGTGAAACAATCTAGATTTTCATCCTATCGCATCATATAACAACTTTAATTCATGTGATTTCCTTGCAAGTGTCATTGTACAGAGAGACTGATCACAATTAACTTAGTTCAAATTTATACATTCACCTAAAATTTTAAAATTTATGGTAACTGTTATAGTTCTTCTTGCTCTCTCCTATGTTACACCAGAAAGTTAAAAACATTCTAGTTGTAATATTTCTGGAAATGGTTTATTACGTTTGTAAATAGCTGAATATTTCTATTGTGCTAAAATTCTACATTGGAAAAGAGTACTTCATTTTTGTTTGAGAAAATGCCTACTGTGAAAGCAAGCAACAAGGACAATTACGCAAGGGGGGCTTTGACTTTTATTTTTAACTGTTTGTCAATGAGTTTGCCACCCACAGACTTCTCTGTGGGTGTATAAGCATGCACAGGGTATCTTTCAGGGCTTCTGAAATTCTGCTACCAAGATAGCATGGGAAAAAAGTTTTCGTTTACTTACTCTTTTATTCTCCTGATCAATCCATTAAAACTTCTTTAAACAATCAAGAAATACACTATATGATGGGGTTAGGAATTCTAGAATGGTATGGGAACAATGTATTTCTACCTTTTTATTAAATGAAGACTTCTGTGGCCTGAAGTTGCGGACAGCTTATTTTAATAAGACCCGAAATTTTGTGTATTTGGTAACAGACTTTCATCTGATGACAGTGCATCTACACTCCTCAGCATTTCTAGATTTACTGTATGTATTTAGTCCATTAGAAAATGTTACCCACAGTTACCACTCTCTACTGTATGAGATACTCTTCTAAAATGATAACTGTTAGAAGCTAAATATCACTCCAGTATTTCAAGTTCCACAGTAATGTAATAAGTGCTGGCATTTTTATAGGTTGGCATTTTTAATGGTAGGATAAATCAGGTACCTGTACCTGGATTGGTGGGAAAGAAATAACAATAAACATTGCTGTGTTTTGCTTGTCACATTACCAAAAGACTACAAGAAAGAGTAGGTCACTAGCAACATATAGACAACGTATAGGCAGCTGTCTCCATGGCATCAAAGAACTAATGATCCAAGAACAATAAAAAGGGGCAATGATAAGGGAGGCCTAAAGGAACAATTTCCAAAAGTTTTAAATCTTGCCAGCTAATATTTATTTCTAACCAAAACAAAAGTTACCCTATATACACAAAAGGTCAATAGTAGACCTAAACCAAAAAAGTCAAGATAGGATTTCTTGGCTAAAGACTCGTTACAGAAATCACTGAATGAGAAGCTATGGCCCATTTTATACAAGAGGTCACACTAAAAGACCATAAAATTTTCTGAATCCACAAAAATAGTTGTTGTTATCTTCTATAGAATACAATTGTTACTTCCTGAAACTATTTTTTATTCCACACACTGAAAGCTTTTTCTCTTCAGATCTTTAAGAAAGCAATTGACCACCTTTTTTTCTTATACCTTCTATCTTTGGGTATAGGATTACTTTTAATTAAAAGAAGGGCAGTGTGTGAATTCATGTCGCGGACTTCTGATTGGTGACCCTTCATCATTGTGGTGGGTTGAGACCTTGGCCAGCTGCCAGTCACCCATGCAGTTGCTTTCTCAGTCCTTACCTCCTCAACATGACAGGGGGAGAAAATAACATAAAAAGCTCATATGTTGAGGTAAAGAAAGGGAGATCGCTTGCCACCTACTGTAACAGGCAAAACAGAAGTGACTTGGGGAATATTAATTTTTTGCTAATTTAAAACAGAGTAGAATGGTGAGAAACAAAGACAAAAACTTAAACAAGATTGTTTCACACTTTTTTCCTCACTCCTCACTGCCTGTGCAGTATTTCTAATCTTTCTTAAATATGTTATCACAGAAGCACCACCACCTTGGCTGTGGGGCTCAGCCGTGCCCTGTGGTGGGTTGGTTCCTCCTCACAGACACCTTCCCCCTTGCCCCCCCCGCCAAAACCTTGCCATTTACACCCAATACAGTCATTAACATCTTCCCTCACTGTTTTTGACTGTTCTAAATATTATTTTTTTTTCTAGAATTACCTGACTCCTGTTGTAGGTGACCCTGCTCTGGTGGGGGGGTTGGACTAGATGATCTCCAGAGGTCCCTTCCAACCCTGACTATTCTGTGATTCTGTGATTCTGTGACTCTAGTGAGAGATGAGACCGGGGATGTCACTGGAACTCAGAAAACAAACATCATACCTTGGTCCTCTGTTATTTAGCAGTGTTATCAAACATCACTCTTCCAGTGTCAGGGTTTATTCCATTTTGTTCTTATGTCCAATAGCAGTGTGTAACACAGATCACTAGCATGCATTCTGTAGTTCTTGTACATCATACTTGCGTTTAAATAAAGTACGGAAATGGAAGTAAAAAACTGTGATGGACTGCCTAACACAGGAATAAAGTGCCTCAGTTCATCTCGAAGCACTGTCATAATTTGAAATGTAAATCAATATGAGCGGATAATAATGCTTGCATCTCAGAAATCTGTTGAAAGTAGAGAAGTGCCAATAAACAAGTTTTATACATTTTATGTTTTAGATACCAGTGTCTACAAGTTTTGCAGTTTTGCTGCTGGAAGATGGCTGGACTTGTAGCAAAATTAAGTGTAATCTGCTTCTCTGTATAGGGAAAATAGCCAAAACCCCCCAAAATTTATCTAAATTAATCTAGAGACTAGATCTCACTAGCAAAATAGCAGCTTTGTTTTCTCTTATCAACTGAGTCTGAAACTTTTCAGACATATAGTTTTTTCTTGTTTTTTCTTTTCTTTTTTTTTTTTTTGAAAGTTGAATGGTGTAAACAGCATCACCACAATTTTGTAGCAAGTATTTAATCTGTTCAAGCACTAATTTTGAAATGAATGTCTCCCTGTAGGACACAACTCAATTATGCATGAGTTTTACCTGTAATTCCTACGAAGTGTTCTATATTTTAGTTTAAGTTATTAAGTTTCTCTTTCAATATACCTACAAGCTAGAAGTATGCTTTTCTTCTTTTGTCTAAGTTTATAATTTATTCCCATGTGATTTTTTTTAAAAAAACCCACACATTTTTATTGTATACTGGGATTTGGACCATGCTAGACTCCAGCATTCACCAATGGATGTAACCGTTGCATTAGGAGATGCAGTATTGGCAGCCAGTGGAATCATATTTGGACTCCAAGTTGCTTGTATGGCTAAAGCACTACGCTAATACTGCAGAGGAATAGAAGTGTTCATCAGACTATAAAAAGTTGCAAGATGCCAGTTGGCTCATGGTCCTAGAGAACATACCAATACAACTAGTGTAAAATAGATATTTTAACATTAGACTGTTCAAGTTATATGTGGAAAATATCATTTGCTGTCTTAAAATGCACACAGTAGAAAAGGACAAACTTCATCACCAACTCAAAAACATTCTGTAGCTTGGTTGTTTCAGCAATCACCTGCCGAGTTTTTTTCTTGAGTTTTCTTAAGTTCATATCCATGTTTCTGCAGTTCCAGAGGACATATTTAAACCAAACCATCCCATCTTCCAGGAAAGTGTTCTAGCCAATAGTTTACATTGCTTCATGACCTGGCCTCTCCAATACCGCTGTTAATGTTTTACAAAATACTTGGATCATTTTTTTATTATTTTTTTCTGCCATCTCAAGGGAAAGAAAACTAGTACTGGAGAGTTATAGTGTAGTTTTGTTGTTGGGTTTTTTTTTCATTTTATCAATGGCTTTGCCACTAAGCTATAACCTTAAGCACTTTGTCCTATCCCTTACTTCTTTGCCTTTCCCTTCCTTTTCCTTTCATGTGTCTGGAAGTCAGATTGCAGCTTTGATCAGAACTATAGTTCTTTGATCTGGCGCTTAGCCAGTGAATTTACACTGCATGATGAACTGAAGCAAACTGCCACAATATCCTTAAATCTGTAAAATCCCAGGAGTAAAAATGAACTGTATTCTCCCATTACGCTGAACTTGTCATCTAATGGAAAGACAGCATCTATTTTATAACTATTTTAGGAAGTCTAATAAGATGTTCACTATAAAAGAAATAGTTCTGAAGGTATGAACATATCTGAACTGAAAGTACTTATTGCTTATTCTTATTTTTTGTGTGAGATTGGTATTTTTTTCAGTGCTTCTCTCTTTATTATTTCCCCCTCATGGAATTTCTACTTTTCTTGGATCATAAATCCATATGATTGCACAGATCATCTGGGTGCCTTGGCAAGTCTGATACTGTGAAAATCGGGTTAGTCTGCTTTACTTAGGTTGTTATGAAATGTATGTGAAGCCTACAGAAGTCTTTTAGGAGATAGCTGTGAGCAGTTCCAATATCATAAGCTTACAGTCAGTTACTCATTTTAAGGTTACTTTTAAAGATCCTTTGGATTCACTTCTTGTTGATAGACTTTTTCATATTTTTCATATTTCAGCTTGTGAGTGGCTTGCACTAAAATATGATGGTTTGAAAATGCAGTCCCTGAACTCAGATATCAGATTATTACTCTGAGTTTGAAAGCAAAACATGACACTTTCCTAGATAACAAAGGAAGAGTCCTACCTTATTGGGCAAATCTGTCACAGTGTCCTGTGTTAAACAGAAGTTTGGAAACACATTGTTATTGTTGCCGGGCACCATTGACATGTTGAAATTATAGATACTGAAGCCTCTATTTTTCAGTTACAGTCATAGCCAGTTTAACTTACTATTAATGAATATGAATAGAATTATCCACTGAAATTAAGCAAAAATATATCACAACTCTTATGCAGATCTGTATATGCTTCTGTACGAATTACAGAGGACCTACTTATCTAAATGAGAGGACAGTGGAACCATCTCACTATTTTTCAGCATAGTAAACATCCTATTGACTTCAGTTAATATATGCTTCAATGAATATTCAGTACTTCAAAGAAGTTATTCATTCCTCTTTCAGACAGATTGCCGCATAGATAGGCAACATAAAAGCACAGTATTAATATTTCTTGATGATGATAACTTTTTTAGGAGATATTCACAGGAAAAATCATGGAATCATGGAGTGTTTAGAGTCGGAAGAGACCTTAAAGATACCTACTTCCAACTCCCCTGCCATGGGCAGGGACACCTCCCACTAGACCAGGTTATTCAAAGTCCCGTCCAACCTGGCCTTGAACACTTCCAGGGGCGGGGCATCCACAACTTCTCTGGGCAACCTGTTCCACTGTCT
>VZSZ01001097.1:5338-48587 GCA_013398815.1 Ibidorhyncha struthersii
GCCCCTCAGGCCGCGGCCGGCGGGCTCCGGCGAGCCACCGGCTCCCGCAGTGTGGCTGTTGGGGAGTTGGGCGCAACTCGGCTGGCCGGCGGGGGTCGGGGTTGTGTGCACACACGCCCCTTCCCCCCTCGCCCTCGTCTGGGGAGGGAGGACAGCGCCTCGGTGACGGACCTGCCTCGGGGGGCCGCGCCTGGGGGGTGTTCGTCCACCAGGCCGGGAACTTTAAGTGAAACTTTAAGGCCCCCAGGTCATTGCTGTAGCCTTACTGCAAGGCTGTTGTTAGCAGCAGAGCTTTGAACTTAAACCTCGCTATAATATAATAGGTCTGTGTTTTAGAAGAAAAGATTTTAGCAGTTTTTCCGAACTGTTTCATTGTTACAGCTGTGATGTACAGGGCTATGGGTACAAGTAGCCCTGAGTACGAACCTCTCTCTACAGAAGAGTTAAAGGTTGATGCAGCACTTCCCATCTTGCTGTATTAACACAGCAAGTGTGATGCGAGTGTGTATTTCTGCTCTCAGACTTCCAATTGTTTCTCTGCGAAACACTAAACTTGTGTGTTAATGTGTGAGGTACTTCATGGTTCTCATGAAGGTGATCCCAGCAGTATGGAATAGGTTGTGTTTCCCTGGACACCTAAAGATGCCTGAGGAAAACCTTCCTCCATTGGCATCCCTCCTGTTGCTCCTTGTTTTCACTCCTGTGCTGCCCCTTCTGTTTTTCCAAGTGTAGGCTTGTGCTGTCACTGCATGGACCAAATTGAGACTGATGCAGGATAGAACTAAACTTTTTTTTTTTTCCTGGGTTAACTTTAACCCAGGACACTTACCGTATTTCTTCCACTGGATGGACATTCATAGTCTTGCCCTGGCACTTAGGAGGGGCTGGCATAGTACTGGGAGTGAACAAATGGAGAAAGAGGGTACAATACCTTTGTTTGGCAGCAATGTCAGCTTGTACTGATCTGAGGAGCTATGGCACTGGCAGTCTTGCCTTGCAAATAGCAAACACTGCTGATTGTAAAACCGTAGGTGTAAATCTTTGCACTAAGACCAAGTGTGATGGTGGTGAGTGTTCTTCTGTAAGTGGTTCCACCCCAGCCCCATGCTTTTGCAAGAAGAAGGTCCAAATACAGTTAGGTTCTTCTGCTTCAGAAGAACAGAAAAGTGGGGTAAGCAAACTTTTTCTTCAAGGATTTTGTTCAGCTGTGTATCTGGAAAACATGGGAGATGCAGCATGTGAATGGAAAAACTGTCAATGTCAAACTGAGGAAGCTTAAAAACCTTGCTGTTTTATGAGACGTTCTATTCAGTTAGTATCTTGCGTGTGATACTATGCTCAAGTATGTCTTGGAAACCTCAGGCATTTTAGATAACTATTTCTAAATGGGGCAAGGCTCATTGGAGAAGTGGCTATGAGAAATATTAGCAAAAAGCCCAAGTGTAGTGTCACTGTCAAGAGGACGTAAGAAGGGTGTAAGACAGTTGTATGTCTTTCTGGCAGCTGCTTGCTGGTCAAGCAGAGATTTATAATTAGGAGTCTTGCGTTCTTTTCTCTTTAATTTTATGTGGACCAGATTGCTGACTTTCAAAATGAGGGTTTAAATGTTAGAACCTGACTAGAAGAAGTGACTGTTTAGGGGTACTAGCCATGTATAGCTTTCTCAAATAGCATCAGTGATGGGAGCTTAGAGCTGCCAAAGATACAGTTGCTGATGTATCACAGATTTGGCTACTTGACTGGCCTTTTGGCTTTTGAATTTTGGTTGTTAGACCTTTACAAGGAGAAGGGAAACATGTTAATGCTTACCATGTGTTGAATATATTTTTCTGTATGTATATATCTGTACTGCGTACATACCACATACAACACTTGAGAATCTGCAAGTGAAGAGATCTGTGGAATGCAAAGAAATCAAGTACCAAAAAGGAGGCAACTTATATGTGAGAGCAGACTTCCTACTTACTAGGGAAAAAAAAAAAACCCAACCAACCAAACAAACAAACAAAAAAAACCAAAACAACAACAACAAAAAAAAAAAAAACAAAAAAAAAAAAAAAAAAAAAAAAAAAAAAAAAAAAAACAACAGAAAAGGGGGGGTGGTGGTGTGGTGTGTGCTTTTGCAAGAAAGCCTATGACTGGGGACTTTGAGAGAAGTGGGAGACAAGAAGAGATCTAGATAAAATGAATAATATTGGTGGGAAGGGGAAGGAAAGCCATTGGTATAAAGAGGTGTGGCAATCACTGGTGATTTATCTGGAAAAGCCTGGAGCTTCTGAGCAGGGATCTTAGAGAGGATAGTACCTCATTGTGCCTTCCTGTAGGGCTTGGTAGTGCAGGAAAGCTTCACCTATTTTTAATGACGTGAAAAAAGGAGTCTGCCCCTACCTAGGACATCTCTGCTGTGGTTACCTGAGTAAGTTTTGGGTTTTTTTTTTTTTTAAAAAAAAAAGTTGAAATTCAAGGGTATTATCCTTATGACATAGATTTCAGGCTTTCCTTACAATTCTCTACACAGAGAGAGGCTGGTATTTAATGTAGCATGGGCTCTTTACTGTTACTTCAGCATGAGCAGAAGAGGGTGAAATTGTTCACCTTAGTTCTTAAATAGGTTGTATTACTTTGTCTCCTGCTGGGATCTGAACTGCTAATACTTCCCCTTGGTAAAAGGAGAGGGGAACTTGCTGCCTACGAAGACAGTGCAGTAACTGGCTACCTTGGAGATCAATGAAATATCATCAGTGGCTAGGAAAGTAATAATTTGAAGTTAGGGTTTCAGCTTATTAAAAAACATTCTGCTGAAATACTAAGATAAATAACAGCTCTTTATTTTGCTTTCCTGGGAAGTCCTATGTTCAAATGACTTTGATTCTGCTAACAATTAATCTGTTTAGAGATTCAAATTCTGTGAATGCAACAATCTTGCTATAAGCACCTTAATTAAAAGAGGCTGAAGAACCATCTAGCACTTAAAAATTGTGGGATACTGGAGGAAAGTAAGTAACTTGTTTCTAACTGTGTGCCGTTATGGGAATGCGTGGTTAGGGAGAATAGTAATCTATGGATGGGTTCAAAACTGATTCAGTGCTTCTGTGTAATACTGCACTGTGTAAGATGAAAGCCTGACATCTCAAAGGGTTTTGTCATGATGTGAGGAAGTGAATACAGCCAGGAGAAAGAAAGCAAATCTAAATAAAAACAGTGAAGTTACCTCTTCAAGTTGTGCATGATTCTGCTTTTTATGTCCTTCTGGTCTGTTGGAGAGAGTGTTAAGTGGGTTCAGTAGAAAAATGGTATTTAGGACCTATCAAGACACTTGTGGGAATAATAAAGAGTGCAGAGAAAATTGCTTTTTCTTTCTGCAATGCAATTTTAAACTGGAATGTGTTTCTCCATTGGAGTGTTTTTTTTTCTCTGGAGCAAATGGCTAATGGTTTTCTAATATTGCATCTGAAAAAAATTTTCTTGCTTAAAATAGGGAGATTGGGACATATTTAATTGGACAAGGTACCCTTATTTTCCATGATAACTCATTGGAATCTACATATTATTGTGAATGCATTTTTAGTAATGTGTTTTTTTGGACTCCTTAATTGAGCTTCTTACCTTAGAATGGTTCTGTTATGCTTCTAGAAGTTGAAGAAAAAATAATCGCAAACCAAAAAAAAATAACTGGAATGTAGGGATTTAGATATGAAGTTCTTAATTTCTGTTGTGCACAGTATCTCCAAGTCAGTTAGATAGGTGCTGGAACAATATAAACAAATTTTAGTTTCCCTCATGTTTTCTGGTCTTCAAATGCCGTAGTATAGCAATCTCCAGATAGGTCTCATACTACTTCCTCAGGAAGACAAGGAGTAGTTTGGTTGAAGAGAGTGGGAGGACTGTGGGATTTGCATTCCTGTAAAACTGTCACAGGTCCTGAATTCTTAGAGCTATTAAAATGGACAACGTAGACTGGGTTTTTTCCTGAAAGCTTTGGTATATATATGCTAAAAACAACCTGTGTGGTCCTGTGATTTGTGTTTGTATTTTTTAGACAGAGAAGTCATACTGCTTGTAGGTTCATCTCGTGAGATGCTTCAGAAGGCAGGGGAATGATGGCTTCATCTTGATTTTATAGATGCTTTTGCTGGAATTCAGGTTAATGTAACTTTGGGAGAGCATGCTTATGAAGATGAGTGCAACAAATACTGGAAGTTTTTCTTGTTACAGCGAGTTGTGGTAGCAGTGATGTGAATAAGCCCTTCTTTTAGATGAAGGTTAGGATAAGATAAAGATGTTAAATAACTGCCCTATCCATTTGTATTAAAAGGAATTTGAGTACAGAATTGTGGAGTTTTTTTCACATCTGCATGCAAATTTAAAATGCAAGTATTTCTCATAACAAGAAAAAAAAACATTGGTCCTAAAGAACTAAATCTCACTAACTTATTCACAAGGAAGTGATCATTCCCCCTTACTGTGTATTTGTGAGACTGCATCTTCAGTACTGTGTCTGGCTTTGAGCTCTCCAGAAAGATCCTGACACAGCCGTGTGAATCCAGTGGAGAGCCCCCAAGAAACAGAAGAGGCTGGAACACGTGAGGTATGAGGAGAGGCTGGGAGAGCTGGGTTTGCTCAGCCTCAGAGGAGAAGGCTCAGCTAGCTGCCTGGAAGATATAAAGAAGGCAGAGCCAGACTCTTGGAAGCATCAGTGGGATGAGAGGCAACAGATGTAATTTGGAAGAATGGACAATTTTGATTACGTATAAGGAAAATAATTTTTCCATGAGGATGGTAAAATACTAGAAGAAGTTGCCTGGAGAAGTTGTGGAGTCTCCATGCTTGGAGGTGTTCAAGACTAGATTGGATGTGTCCCTCGGCAGCCTGCTGTAATTAGACCAGACTCTGGGGGTTGGACACGATGACCGCTGGATGTCCCTTCCAACCTTGGTTACTTCACGGTTACAGAGAGAAACTCATGGATTGCAGGAGAGTTTGCCCAGGTTTAGACATAAGTATTTAATCCTTGAAGCCCTGTAAAAATGCATGCCTTAGGGCTTGTAGCATGTACTTGGAGGCTTGCATCAGACCCGAGGGAAGAAATTATTGCTTTCTACCTCTCGCTTGGCTTTTTGATTGACTAACATAAAACTGAAGTGAGTAGAAAATTGGCTGACCCACAAAATACTGCGATCTCCTTCAGCTGTTTTAACTGACAAAACTCTATTTCTGGAAAAGTGTACCTGTGCATGAGGATACTTCTAATACCAAATTTAATTATAAAAGATTACAAGCCTTTGTGGAAGGAATAGCTACACAACATTTTATCTGGCTAAATGAGTATTTGAGGCCATCATATTAAACTAGTAGATGTAGTGCCAGTGTTGTACTTGTTGAGAATTTGTGTATCTGTACTGGTATGAAAACAAACACCCGTGGTAGCTGCTGATGTGTCTGGCTTCTCTTAGATTTGAATATGTGCTACTGAGAAGTTAGTCTGGATAAAGTGTTAAAATATTTCAATTATATTTGAACTGCCATTTCAAATTTAGCTGGTGATAAACCTTAAATGCTATAATATTTTTTTATAAATGTATGCAAGTTCATTTTTTGTTATTGTAACTACTTGAGCGATGTGTCATGTTGTATTTTCCTGTCTTAATCGTACAGCAGAAATGTTGTTTTCCTAAATGTTGTGCTTTCAGTTTGTTGCAGAAGAAGCTTTATTTTAATTATCTATTGACTTCAGTTTCTCTGGGAGGAACATAAAATGTTGGCCCAGCTTCAACGAGGTTTCCTTTTTTTTTTTTTTTTTTTTTTTCATTAAGGAAATCACTCCTAGGAAAAGAACCTTTTTTAATTGAAAAGTATAGGCTTGAAGGATACTTATAGTTGAGAAAGCAGGAGCTGAAAAGTTTAGGAAGTAATGGGGTTTAATGTCTGTAAAGACAAGTTGAGAGCGAATTCTGAGGTACATTAGGAATGCTTTCAGAGGTATCTGAGAGCCTAGAGATGGCTTGTTAGTGAGCCACTGCAGACCTGTGCTGTCTTTGGAAATCTTTACTGTAAAACACGTTTAGTAATTAAGCATACAGTTAAGGAATTCTCTGTCAAAATGCTGTACAACTAAAATCTACTGAAGATACTAGATAAAGTAACATACTAGGTTTAAGGTAATTTAAGGTAAACTGTCAGAAAAAAGAGTATTCTCAATAGGATTCAAATTGTCAGCCCTATGTAGCAAGCAAAAAATGGTAAACTTAATTGCATCATTTACTTGCTAAAAGGAAAAAAATCCCAACATTTAAACATTATGAAGATTTATACTGTTTTGTGTAAATGTGGCAAGTGCATCTTAACGAAGGAATGCTGAATTTGTTGGGAGTAACAAGTTGTAAATCAAAATATTTTATAGTACCTGCCAACAAGAACAAATATTTTATTAGGAATACACGGAATACACTCAAGTGTTTAAAAGTCTGTTTTGTAAAACAAGTCTTCCACTTTGTTTCTAAATAAAAAAAAAAAAGCTGCTGCAAAGCTGTTAGTATGTGTGGTGTGTGGCAATGAGAAGCTGCTGAATTTTAATAAGAATTTAGCAAAGTTGTGTTCCAGCATAAATAATCCTTTTAAGGTGTTTACGTAAAGTCTGCCAGGTTCATCTGAGTTTGGTCTTCCTGGCAGCATGAAATGAAACAGCCTTTTTAATGCAGAGTGTTAGGGTTTTCCTGGGGTAGGAGCGTAACCAGTTATTGTGTACTTAGCTCTTACTGTGTGCTGTCTTGTACTTGTAGCATCTTCTCTCCTGCCATGCAAGGAGTGTACCCAGATTCCTGTGGTAAATCCTGTGTGTTGTCTACAGTAGAGTCTGCAAACGTATTTAAGCATGGCTTCTGTCTTCTCATAAAACTTCTCCTTCTCTAATGCTTTTGAAAGTTAAGCGTGGTGCCCTTCAGTCAGAAAGTTTGGCTTCTTGTGTGCTCCTTTGCACCTACCAATTTCTATCTACCGTGCTGACTTTGTTTAGGATGAGTTCCTGTCCAAGTTGTCTGCTGACACGGGTATAGCAAATATACCAAAAGCCCTTTTTCCTATTGGTTTTGAGAATTAAGATTTTTAGTGAATAGAAAGTCAGGTTCAGAATAATACCAGTGTTGTATGTGACCTGTTTCGGGTGCTGGCAGTGAAAGCATAATTAACCCTAAAATCTGTACTATCTGCTGGTTTCATTTTACCTTCTTTGTAAATCCATGACAGGGTGAGCTATGGTCTCAGGATCTTCTCTGAAGATCCTACTGTCCAAATTTAGAAAAGGGAAAATGGTGAAGGGTACTAGTAAAAGCAATTTTACTGTTAACTGCTGTTGATGAATTGCAGTTTTTTTGGTGCTCTGATAAAGGAGTCATCTTCACATCTAGCAGGATAGTGGAGATTGTAATTGTGCATTGTAAGCATGCAATGGGATGTATTCTAGTGTGAATTTATGCCCCATGGGTGGCTCGAATGAGAACTATTTCTGTGTAGATTACATTATTCTGTCCCCAGTGCTGAATGACCTGTAATTGTGCTAAGGTAACTGCAAAAGGGGTATTATGTGAGATGTTTTCTATATATGTCATTAAAGAATTTTAATAACTTGGGATAAGCAGAAATACCTCTTCTGTCTGTGGAGCTGGTGTCTCGTTCTGATGATACCTGACCTTAAGGCACTGCAAGATGTGATGCTGTCTGGAGGCCAACATGGTCTTTAAAGCATAACTTAATGCAGTAGTTGGGTAAGAACATCAGGTTGGGTGTGCTTGTGCTGCACGTGTGTATATCCATAATCCCATCCTCTGCCTGTACTAGACATGCTGTCACACTACTTATGATTATTATAATTGGCAGGATGAACTAAATCTGAAGTTGATTTTGTAATGTAACATCTTGTGATTTGGAACTGTTTGTTACCAGGTTTGGGAGATTATTATAATCAGACTCCCCGCTGTGTTCTGTGTAGACCAGTGCAGCCCTTTCTAGCTGTAGCTGTATGCTGCTGCTCAGTAACCATTATAATACCGTCTAATGTTATTTGTTTCCCCAGGAGCTTGGCCCAACACAGGCATCACCTGTGGCTGATTCAGAATGCCATCTCTTTATGGCCTTCTGTAACCAGCTGGGTGGTGCTCTCTGAATTTTTTCCTGCAGTTAAGTTTCTTAACGTGGTGGTGCTCTTCTGTATACGTGCGGTCTGGGCAATACAGAAGAGTGAGATGTAGGTGAGCATACACTTACTTTTTTGAACCACGCATTTTGGTGAACTCTGAACTTTCTTTGTAGTCTTCACTTAGATATGCAGTATTCTAGTTCAAAGGCCACGGCTCGCTTTGTTATCGCAAGACTTGCTGGAACCATAAAAGTCTTGATATTCCATGTTTTTTTCCCCCCTGGAAAAGGAAATGAATCACTAAGCTGTTCCCACCTTCTTTATTGGTCCCTGGAACTGAACTTGCTGCTCTTTGGCAGCAGGCTTGGAATTCACAGCATGTAAGCCTTCATTTGAAGGCTAATGTGCGGATTCATAAGGCATTCTTGGAAAAATGAACAGGCTTGTATCTAAAATGTGGCTACGAACGTCTCTTCTATAGACAATTCTCGAGTGCATTTATAGTCATAGTATGCTTCATGAAAAGTCTGTGGAATCGTATTCAGAGTATTTCTTTAATGTTTAATTTAGATAGGATAGCATAGAAGCGTCTCAGTTTACGTGGTAGCTGAAATGGGAATATAAGGATGTATAAGCACATTGATAGAAGAACACTGGGAGGTGAAATTGATTGGAGTATGTGTAGAATCAGTACGGGTATTCCCAAAAGGGCCTTTCTCAGTGAAATGTCGGTTTTGACCTTGTGGAATAACTTGTTTTGTTTTAGCATTTGTCACCAGCAGAGGCACCTCTCCAGACCTGGAGAAAACTGGTATGCTTTTATTCTGATTAAAATTGTGTATGGGTTTGGGTTTGTTGGTTGGGGTTTTCTTTTTTCAGTAGCTGTTTTTTGGTATTAGGTAACCTCAGATCCATACCTTTAGGATATATAGCCTTTCATCTCTTCCAGATGAACTTCCAGTTATCTGGGAAAGACATCAAAAGCTTTGATGTGATCTCTATTAGATGCTAGGTAATTTGCAAAGTAGTCACTACCAGTTTTCTGGCTGCTTGTCCAGAAATCAGCTACTAGTAGACAGCCACAGGTAGCAGGTATGTCATGTGCCTGCTCCTGAATATTCACAGCCTGGTCTGTCAGCGTGACTACACAAAATTCAACTTTTATTCATCAAGCTGTGAAATTGTAGTAATTGGAGCTTTAGCACATGATCTTTCTCAGATCTGGGTGCAATAAAACTCTCTGGTTTCATGGAGTGGAGCCATAGTGATACAGTTAAGCAATCTCGAGAGTAATAGAGAAGAGAAAGCTTTCATGGTTTTTCCTCTGCAGCGTTGGCTCACCGAGTCTGTTGATTGTCCTGGTGCTGCTGCCCCTCCTCTCTCCCCAGCAGCTGCCAGCTGTTGTTTGCTGAGATCTGTCAAATGAGTTTGTGGAGAGGTGTTGTAAAGACTATCAGGGTCTAATAATTAACCTTCTGCGAGCCATTTTGTTTTCAGCCTGGATCAGTTCGGTTTTGGAAGGACGCTGTGCTGAAAATCAGATTAGCCTTAGTTGTGCAAGCCAGAGAGTGATGCAGACGGTTTCCGGGTGGGAGTGAGTGGGGCAGGGGCAGTTTCTTTGGCTGGCACTGTTCTTGAAGAAAACAGTATATGAACCTGTGGCCTTTGCTAAAGCTTTAAATTGCCATAATCGGAGCTGAATGTTCCTACACTCATTCCAAAGCACGGTAACTTTGTAACTTAAGCCACCACTGTAAGCAGTATGTTTTTAAAACTACTTCAGTGTTAAACCTGGCCTCAAAGTGCTGCAAGCTAGTGATCTGCATCTGGGGTAAGTGCTGCTGCTGAAGCATTATATCTGGCTATAAATTGCAATTTTAATACAGTCCAGAGAAATTTGAGCAACGTCTTAGATGCATCCTTGTCCTAGCCCTCTTTTCAACGTGGTAGTGTTATTAATATAGGTATTTATTGAAATGCTCTGTCTTGGTTTCCTTGTTGTCTTCTGGCTGCTCCCATGCACATCTGGCAACATTCTCCATAACATATTTGGATACCAGAGAGTTAGAGCTATATGCCAATCTTAATCTGTTTAGATTGCCTAATAGGTTGTAATTTTCCTAAACCTTGAAGTACTGCCAAAAATAAATCTGTTCTGCAAGGAGTAAAACTTGTCACCTTTGATGCTACAGATAGGGGATTTATGTCTTTCACACATAGCTATTCCATTATAGGGTACCTATTCTATAGTTTTTAGGAATACAAATAGCAATTTGCATCTAATGGCTGGGTTTCTGTGCTTTGATACACTGAGTTTTGAGATCTGATCTTTAACTTAATTCTTTGACAAAGTAGTCTAGTTAAAACCATGATGTTTTTCCCCCCAGTGTTGTGCTGAGTGAGCCCTTGCCTTGTAGCTGTTTTTCCTGTAATAGTCACAAATGTGTATTACAGTAATTGGACTTAAGATGGACATGCTCATGTATTATACAACTAGTCAAACTCTTGTCTTCAGGAGACGGTATGTAAGTAGCAGGATGACTTTTAGTGTGGATTTTATGCAGAAAGCCTTGCTTTGTTCTGTGTGCTGACATATATGCAATGCTGAGACTGTGTATACAATGACTTTTTTGTCTGTAGTGTCATGTCCACCTCATGGATGAGTACAGTGTTTACGTCAGCATTTTTAGGCCAACGGCTGTGGAGACACATAGATTATGCTTGTTTTGTTACAGTAATATAGGCTTCCAAAGTTGAGTCTGTTTTGATCCTTTCTAGTTACTTTTTCAGTTCTCATAATCCTGAGAATACATTGTTCAGTTTAATAAAACTATTCATTTCTATTTTGTTTTTCCCTGTAGTGAGCCTGGGAACCCTCACTGTGCTGTTATTTGTGCCTACCTCGTTCTTGGTGAAGAGGGAAGGCAGGTTTTTCTTTTTGGTTGGCCTGGATGTAAGCAATGCCCTCTAGTGCAGTTTAATCTAACATCTCATTAAAGTTCTTCAGCTTGCAAAGCCACATAAATTGGTGACTGTGACTTTGGTTATATCAACAACTTAGCAACTTCATATATGGAGACTGACAGTATTTGTCAGCAATGGCTGAACCTAGATGGAAGTACTTCAAGCTGGGCAGGGGAAATGCAGAGTTTATAGCTGATCAGAGGGCCAGGGACTACTCTGAAATGCCTGTCTGTCGTTTCGTGAATCAATATCTCACAACTGTCTCTCTTTAAATTTTTACTATAGATAAATCATATTGTGCACAATGGAGGATTATACAAAAGGCCTTTCAACGAAGCTTTTGAAGAAACACCAATGCTGGTTGCTGTGCTGACCTACGTAGGCTATGGCGTTCTCACTCTCTTTGGATATCTGCGAGATTTCATGCGGCAGTGGAAGATTGAGAAGTGTCAAAATGCAACAGAAAGAGAAGAACAAAAGGTAACCACGGGGAAATAATGGTCAGTGGCAAATGATGTGGCTGAGGCTATAGCTTGAGCATTTCTTTGGGGAGCAGAGTTCAAAGTTTTCTGCTGTTTTGTCTTCTGAATGCCTCAAATATTATGCTAGTACTGCTGTGTCCTTAAACCAAACAATGTTTCCTTTAGTTGAGCTGTTTTGTGTTGGTTTTCTTTTTTTGTGGAGCAGTTCCCTCATCTGGTTGACTGCAAAGCCTCATCAACAGTTGTATCAACATGCTGAGAGATGCTGCAGAAACAGGGGTTTGGGGGAGAGAGACTGCATATGCCAGCATCAGCAGCTAAAGAAAAGCTTATCAAAGGATCTGGTTTGAGTTTGACAGCAGTGGGAGG
Source organism: Ibidorhyncha struthersii (assembly GCA_013398815.1). NCBI lineage: Eukaryota > Metazoa > Chordata > Aves > Charadriiformes > Charadriidae > Ibidorhyncha > Ibidorhyncha struthersii. The sequence goes on from VZSZ01001097.1 coordinate 17,285, forward strand.
CTTTCTGATGCTGCTCTTCTGGCTGCATTTTGATTTGGAACCATGCTATTAATTCTCTTTAAACTAAGCAGTTGCAAAGAAAAGCTTGTGGATGAGAACCAGAGCATAAGGTGGATGACTTTAAATGCATCTGGTCCAGAACACTAGCAGGTTAGCTAGTGAGTAATCTGAGGTACTGACTCCTGACTCACAGACAGCCATTAAAAAGAATTAATTCATAATAAGATCTATTCACAAAAACTTCTGCTACCAAGTGAAAACCCTTGCCTGCTTCAGCAGTTAGTCTGAAATAGCTAATCCTAATTTTGAGTAGTTGGAAAATATTTTTAGAGGCTTTTATTCCCCACCGGAATTAGTTACTGTTAAGAAAGCTACTGTTTAAACTTGTAGTTCGCAAGCTATTTCCTGTTAACTCTTTGTGTGAGCCGTCTTAGCACAGTGTGAATACCAGTGAGCTTTGCTCCAAAGGTGGAGTGAATCAGCTTACTCTTGCTGATGGGGGGGTTCTGATTTTCTCAAGTGCTTTGGGGAGCCAGTCTGGTTTCTAAAACCTTAAGGGAGTTTGTTGTCCATTTGCTGTTTTCTGATTCTCTCTGCAGGCACACAGTTGGCTAGTGAAAAATAGGAGGGGCTGGAAGGACACCTCCCTAACACAAATAATCAGGGGTGGGAGAGGGGAAGTAAAAAAGGAAGGCTTCTTTTGGAGGCCTTTTTTGGAGGGAGCACTGGAGTAAAGTGCTTGTCATCGTACAGTAGCTTAGCTAAGATGCAGTAGACTAACCAGTGTGTAAAATTACTTCACAGTAGCTTCTTTGTGTGAGCATCGTGAGGTAGAATTAAGCTGATTCGTAGTAAGGCACTTAATTCCAAATATTGTCGTAGGAGTTTAATGAGGAATAGGTATTTCATATTAATTAAAAGCACAGGAGTTTAAATTTACACTATTTCCAAAACTGAGTTCTGGAACTTGGAAGTAAAAATCTTGGATCCCTTTTAACAGTTAAAATATCTGAATAAGGATTGCTGGCTGAATCTGAACTTGAAATTTGATGTGTTCATTTATGTCATTTGAGCTACTCTGGTTTATGTCACCTGAGAACATGACACCCTTATATTTTATAAGTTGATACAGAAGAGGACAGTCACACAGTTGCAGAAATCTACCAGGTCATTAGAATTAAGGTTTAAATATTGGTCTGTACTCATGGTACCTGAGGATTATAAAGGGGTAACTGAAGTGTTGGTGCAGTTACTCTATACTGTAGTTGTTATATTTCTGTTGCACAGGTTTTAAGGAATGGTGGTTGTGTTACTAGTATGTGAGGTGCAAGGCTGCTTGCAGTAGTCCTTTTCTGTGGGAGCAGCCATGACTCTTACATGAGAGCGTACAAAAGGAAGACCTCAGGCAGTAGGTCTAATTTGGGACTACATTATTGATGTTAGGCTTTCATTAAAGATTGTCACAGAGGAAGTTGAAGGACAGAGTTTGTTAGCAACTGATTATCGTAGTTCTAAAAGAAATTTAGCCTTGACATTTTTTTTATAAATTAACTTAGTATTGCATCTTACCCTGGAAGACATTTGCTTAACAAGTATACCTCCCAGACAGATGACTTGAAACCCTTTGAGTTTGCTTGTTGGTCATGGCTTGCAGGGAAGAGATGCATGTATTCCAGGTTTGTTTTGTACATAGGATGTCTGTGGGTGGAGCTAGTAAGAAGTACCAGTGAATATTGCTTAAGAATGAAAAATAGGAAATCCTGTTTAAAAAACGTTTTGGTGTTGAAGAAATCTCAGCTTAGTGTACTTCCCCAAATCACATTTCTAGTGCTTGGGTTGGAATAGCTGTTTCCAATATCAGGCAAATAGAAAAGTGATCATGTGGGGTCTAGAACATACAGTACTTATCCTCACACTCTGCTGCTTTAAGCTTTGTTTGCCTGCAAATGAATTGATGAGAGCATGTTGCAGTATCTAGTGTGGGAGCCAGGTTTTATTTTGGTGGGGGTTCTCAATGACTTGTTTTGAAACAATTTCTCATTATTTTAAAATATTTGAATCCCTCAAGCTGCTGGTGACAGCCCAATCATCTTTTGGGAAGGGAATGCAGATAGTGCGCAGAAAAGGCTTGAAACTTTTTTTGTTTTAACTAATACATGCGAATCACAGGAGCCCTGTGGTAGTCTCTGGCAACTTGTGACCTCTGTGTGGAAAGTAATATTTTTATTATTTAAATTCTAAAGAGGCAGCTAGATGATTATTATTTCCTTAAGTATCAAGCAAAAGGGTTAGCCTTAGCTTTTTGAAATAGTTCATAATTGCTTAGGTGAAAAGCTCAAAGCAAAGGCAGTGGGGGTAGCTGTGTAGCTGAACAGGGTGTGATGACCTGCTTTGTGAGCAAAACAGAGTTACGTATTATGAGGAAGTATTTCATAAAGGACTGAATGAACTTCTCCTGAAAGTTGTGGAATTGAAGTATGTGGGTTTTCTGTGGTGTATTTCTGAAGGTGATTGTGGTTAAAAGCATAATGTAAACTTAGGTCCAACATGTGGTACTAAAAACAAACACAAAAAAAAGCCGTCCTCTGTTTTTGTGCATTTTGGAGGGCAATTTATTTCAGTAGAGAAAATCCTTCCTTAAATTGTCACTTAATATTGTAATCTTAGTCTGTGCATCAGAACTAGAAACAGAAAGTGACCAACCTGATTTAAGGAGCAGGCTTTTGAACAGGTCTTATATTGGGACTGTCTTTGAGAGTGGGTAAATTCTTTGGAATTTATTAGAGCCTTGCATCAAAATTAATGATTCCAGGAAAACCTAGTATTCACTCACTGTTGGAACACAAAAGGGTGCAAAGGGACAGACTTTGCTAGTACTGGTTTCCAGGAAATAGTCTGATGGGTTTTGGCTTTGTTTAAAATATATCCAACTGGGCTTTTCCTGTGTGTGTAGCACATCCTTTCTGAAGCATTATCAGTCTGTTTTAGGCATGGGTAAGTGGCAAGATGAACAATTCCTAATTACCCCGGAATCAATTTATGCATACCCAATTTAATGTAATGTCTGGTCATACAACGTATTTAAATCTGCAAAGTGCTTGTAAGATTTTATAGGCAGGACGAAACCCACTTTTTACCTTTCTTCTGGTCTGATTTGCCTGCAGATTACCATTTATGTTTTGTGTATGGGAGCAACTGTGCAGATGGTATGGTGACTCTCTAACATACCTCTTCATGCTCAGCACTTCTGCAGTTAGAATGTGCTTCTAGCATCTGGGGTTTTCAAACATGTCCACAGGAATCCAGCTGTAAGATTATCTCGGGGGCAGTAAACTGGAGTCTTTTGCTCAATGTTGTTGTAGCATCTGTATAGCTCATGAGAGGCCTCCTGATGGTATAAAGGCTACCCACAGTTATTGCTCCACTTCTTCTTGACTCATGTAGCAGCAAGATGGAACTAGTCTTTCTGCTTCCTTTTAGAAGCCTGGAATTTGTTGCAATTGTCTACTTGATTTCCATTCAGTGTCAGTTCTGTATTGTCGGGGAATGCATTATGTGAATTGCAGATAAGCCTGGCTGGTGCTTATGGCACCGTTTGTTAGCTTAGGTGCAATGCTGTGAAAACTTGGCTCTAAAAGCAGCATGATCACTACATTTGCATGTCACCATGCCCCAAGCTAATGGTTACAAAGCTCTCATTATGACCTCCACTTGTAGTATTAATTTACAGCATGATGAGACCTTGGATTCCCAAATGACCTATGCTAAGGTGCTGCATCCCAAGGGAGAATTTTGTTTTTCCCTTGTTTCAGTCTTTCTTGAAATTTCTATGCCTTTCAGGCTTCTGGGACACCACTAGTACTTTGTTTTTTTCATCAGGCATCACCTTACTAATAGGCGATATGTTCTAGGCTTAAATCAACAGAAATGGAGCTGTTTTGGATTTCTTAGCTCCGTGTTCGTATGAATTCAAATGAAAGAACATGCTGCTTTTGTGCTGTCCTTTGGAAACTGTATAACCTTTGCAGTTGTTTGACCGTGCTTACTCTGAAGAATGCCCGAAGAATCAATTCACTCTTGAATATTTTTCCTCCAAATGAAACTGTTCCATCTTGGGCTGATATTCTTAGTGTCTGTTATGGCTAGAAAGGGTGTTGGATCTGAAATAGGATGAGAACTTGATGGAAAAATAACAATAAGCTCTGAAGGCCATTTAAAGGTGACAGTGATTGCTTCCAGCAGTAAGACACTTGCAGCATCGCAGGGTGGCTGCATGTATCAAAAATTTGAAATAATATGGATTGATAGATTTCATCCACCTGTCTCCCCAAATGTTTTTTCGTGGTTCAAAGACTGAAAACATTTAATTTCCACGAGGAACTCAAGTGGGTTTTTTGGTGTGCTCTCCATCTGAAATGTTACACTGTAGAAAGAAAGATGGGACACACACACACACACAAAAAAAAACAACCCCCAAACCAATGAGACAAACCATCTGGTCTTGTAAGCCAGCTCAAAAGAGGGCTCTGAAACTCCAAAAGTCAGTACCGGTTTATAAAGGCACGATATCCCTACCATTTCTCTTTTTTGTGTTCAAGTGCATGGGTCATGAGAACCTCTTGGCGGAGTTAGGAATACTGAGGAAACAGACAATCCAGTTTTCATTTATGCCAAAATAACACTTCCTGCCTCTCCTATTCCAAGGAAATTTCTCGTAAGAGATAGCTGTGGGTGCTTTATTGGGAGGGGGGAGGGGGAGGACAACAAAGGGCCTGGCACTAAGCTGATGCCTCTCTTAGAGCCCTTTGCTGTAACCTTGCTGTTTGAGACCCCCCCAAAATCTAAAGCTAGTGTCCTGTATAAGACCTTAATTCCCTTACCCATAACTTGTTCCTTGAATTCTTGTTGACTTTTAAGACACCTTTTTTCCGTATCATAATCCATTTGATTCGGAGAACTTCTTTACTTCACAGTTAAATCACTTTAAACTTAGTTATACTGTTGACTTGTAGAATCATAGTTGTGTTATTAACTCTTGGTGGTGTCAGCCTGTTGTGGGTGATTGTCTTTATCTCACCAGTTGAGCTTGTTACTCTTCCTGCTTTGTCAGCTTGAGTTTCAAACTAAAACATGCTTTATCTGATCAGTTATCCGAGGTGAGATTGAACCGTATCAGCCCATGCATACCTGCTTGAGTTGGTATAATGACTCATTTCCAGCCTCCCCTCCTCGCCAAGAACCTGGGCTAAAATCTCAGTTGTTTCCTGGGTCGCATAGTTAGTGTGCTTGAATAAATACTGCAAAGCTGAATTTTCATGCAAATATGGTTAAGAGGAGTTGAAAATGCTTAAAAGGATCTCAGTAGATTATAATTAGACATAACAAGTCTGTCAAGTATTGATCTTCTGATGTGCCTGAGTTTCTTTTTGATCTTCTCACTTCCCCACCCTTTTACAAATGATGGTAGCAGAAGTTCAGATACTTGTAGATAATTATTTTGATTTTGTGTCATGAATTGGGATCTTCTCAGTATATTGCTACAAGTACTCTCATGCACATCACCACTTTGTAGTAAGGTACAGTAGCTATGTAGCTTTTCATATATGAAGGAAGTTCTCAAATGCATTTGTCAATACCAAGATGTTTTTCTCCATAGTAAAAGTGGACAGTTTGTTAGCGATTCAGCCTTGAAACCCAGTTTCTGTCTGGAACAACATGAGACCCTGAAGTCAAGGAAGGACAGAGCTATGTAGCTACTCCAGAAAACTACTGATTTTCTAGGGGATTACAGCTTTGTATTAGCTGACCTACTACCTCTGTTAACCTCTCCTAACAAAGGGCCTTCAGAGAAGACCTGGCACTTGTGAAATAATACAAAACTTATACTTAAGTAGAGGAACATGGAAGAAATAATTGCTTTTCCATGTGTCTTAGCTCATAGAAATCTTGTTCCCACTGTCTGTCTTTGCTGAGGAGGGACACAGTTGTGATCCTCTGGAGGAGTGATCACTGGCTAAATTTGGTTTGTTTTTCCGTAGTTCAAATGATGAAAATCAGTATCTTTGTACCTTTTTGGCATGTTGTTATGCACAGGCAAATCAGAAGGGGTCTTGGGTACAACTGTGTCTGCTTAGAGGTTGGAAATTTTGGGCTCCATCTTTCCTGTATAGCTTCTGGTAGGAGGAGGCAAAAGGGTGCACCTAGATGGTTCCTTTACTCCAAAATGAAAGGTCAAAGTTGTTAAATCATTAAAATAGGAAGGTATTACAATTCCTGCAGTCAGGCATTTTAAGTAAAAGCTTGTAAGTCAAGCCCATTTGCTTGAGGAGTTATTAAAAAGCTGGCGTAAATGCTCTCAGTTTTGATTCAGTGGTACAATTGTCAGGCACCATAATATTTGCTCAGACGATATTCTGTCTTGCTTGTCCTGTCACCAAAAATAAAATGCCCCTCACCATGTTTGTATTTCTCTTGTGAAAAACAGGAGGAAATGCTATGCTGGCTCCTACCTTCGTCATAAATTCTACTTTTTCCTTTTGTAGATTATTTAAAAGGCTTTTTTTTTTCCAACAGTAGCAAATGAATTATGCATTGTTGTCACTACTGAATGTCAAACTTCCTTTTAATTGAATAGTAATAAGGAAATCTCCTGACTTTGGAGCATTTTAAGTAGGCCAGAAAAAAATGTTCTGGAGTGCTCAGATGTCCTTGTTGTCACAGTTAGTTTGACATTCTTGTGTGTTATCCATTCAAGACAGTCACTTACTTTTCCTGAAAAACGTTGGAAGGGAAGCTAGAATTCAGGAAATGCTCATGCAAAGAAATCCTGTGGGACTTAAGTGCTGATAAGCTGTGAAGAGAGGTGCCATAATGCAGTTTACTAGCTTGGATTCAGAACAAAAAAGCGTTGAAAGTTCTAAGGTTCTAAATCTCTATTATAATGCTAGTGCTGCTATATTAAATGCATTTCTTAGGTACAGAATAAAATATGGCAGAGTACCCGGTTTTCACGTTCTTTGTGTATTCAGTAGAGCAATGCATACAGTTTGATGCCCGAAAGCAATTGCATGTTCCGTTGCTCTGCTTAACTCTGAAGGTTGAATACAAATCTCTTGCAAAGATTATACACCTGTGCATTTCATGAAGGGGGTTGTTGTATGTTTTGAGAGAGATGCTCTCCTCAACAACCCAGCAAGAGCTGGAAAGAAAGTCAAGTTATTTCAAGTCCCATTTGAGTTCAGACAAGACATCATGGTGTCATTAGGAGCTTCCAATTCAGTTTCTGTTGCTTTCAGCCCTCTCTCTCCTGTACATTAGAATTCTTTGAGGCTTTCTAACTTGAAGTGTGACGTAATGCCATGATTGTTTTTTCTAGTTGTGACTGATGGCTTTTAGATTAAGCTACTTAACAGTAGGTGCCGATTTGTATATAACTTGAGGAAATCTTGGGGGCATGGTAGATTTGCAGGTTGAAAAAGTTTGGAAATCATATCTAGCAGATCGATTTTGCACTAGCAGATGAATCTCTCGAATTTTGCTGCTGTCACCCCTTCAAATAATTTTTCACTGGCATGGATTTCCAGGATTAAAACCACTTTGGGTGGAATTGGTTTCAGGGCTTGTGATGAGGAACTCCTTTTTCTTGAGTTTTCTTGATTTATTTTTTTTTGTTTTTTTTTATTTATAAATTACACCTGAATGACAGAAACAACTTAGTCTTCTTATTCTTAGCTTGCTGTGGTACATATTTTCCTTTTACTTTGAGTGCTTTTGATGTATTTCAGGACTTTGTCCCATTGTACCAGGACTTCGAAAATTTCTACAACAGAAACCTCTATATGCGCATTCGGGACAGCTGGAACCGTCCAATCTGCAGTGTGCCGGGGGCTAAAGTGGACATGATGGAGAGAGTTTCCCATGACTATAACTGGACGTTCACGTGAGTCAAAGTTGAAGAAAAGGCTTCCGACTAGTATTGTTAAGTAGAGAGTCTATAAGAGCAACTTGCAGGCTGTGAGGTTAAAGGAGCAGTGAATCATGTTTGTTTTGAGTTTTTCAGCAGTTTGAATCAATGAATTTTTCTTTTTTGAAACACATCTGGCCACCAAGGTGATTATTTGTGTATAATCTTTTGACTCAAGCTTCTGACTGTGTTAAGATTTTATGGACATATGCCTATAATAAAATTAATACTTTTGTGTATGATGACCAGAACCTGGAGTAGATACTTTGGACTGCACTGCTACTTGTGACTTTGTGTTGATTTAGAACCAGTCCTGACACTTGAAGTAAACATTGCTGCCTGAAACTGAATTTAACATGATCGTTTTGAGTCAGAACTGAAGTAGTCTGTAGAAATGAAATCAGAAGACAAGGACAGGGATCTCTACAAACTGGAAATGATATATCACAAGTTTGATGTAAAGAGGTTTGTAGCATAGTACTTGGTGAGACTAGTCATGTCTCTCCTTGGCTTTCAAGGGCAAAATAATTAAAAGTTTTTTTTCCGCTAAACTTCTTCCTTAATCTCCTTGTCACGTATTGTTAGCACAGCAGTGCCAGATGTGTTTCCTTTCTGTGGTTAGAGGATATCCTGCTTGAGGGGCTGCCAAGTTAATTGATCTAGAGATCTTATTTTGTAATTGAAAAGAAAATTATATGTTTCTGGGGTGGAGGGGGGACATGCTAGAGAAAAAACAAATGGTTTGAGAAGCCTCAAGCAATGTTAGACATGATAGCAAATGTGTCTTTTAGTGTAAACTCTTGTGGGAACTAGCTTGAGACCATAAGATAGGTAAAGCATATTTTTCACTGATCATTTCCGTTTGATGATGAGGGACAGTACTGAAATAATTCAATGGTTGGTTCTACTGATTTTTAACATTTCAGTGTATAACCTAGGAAACTGAAATAAGAATTTTCTGATGTAGTTAATTTTTTTTAATTGTGGGTGTCCTAACTTGTAGTGTTTCAAAAAACACAGGTACACGGGGAGAGTGATAAAGGACATTATTAATATGGGTTCCTACAACTACCTTGGATTTGCACAGAAGGCTGGGACTTGCCAAGAAGCAGCAGCTAAAGTTTTGTCCCAGTATGGAGCTGGGGTCTGCAGCACTAGGCAGGAGATGGGTAAGTTCGAGCAAGATAGGATGTTCCCCAAATGTATGTTTCAAAGTCTGTAATCTGATTGCAGGTCTCGGACATTACTTGTTCCAGCTTTTGAACTTTACATTGATCAGTAAAGAAGCTTTTACTTAAGCAAAGACAAATTGACTTGCTGGGTTTAGTTTACATGGCACAGCAGTTGGCTCACTTATGTTTTCGTATATTTTTTTTTCCAGCGTTCCCTCATGGGCCTTTGTATAAAGAGCAGCCTGGTTGGTAGAAATTCTTCTTGTAGAATATAGCAATAGTGAAAGCTTCTCCTCACTCCGAATTTCTCATTTGTCTTATGTGCAGGAAACTTGGACAAACATGAGGAGCTGGAAAAGCTAGTCGCCAGATTCCTAGGTGTGGAATCTGCAATGGCATATGGAATGGGGTTTGCAACCAACTCTATGAACATTCCTGCTTTAGTTGGCAAGGTATGGCTTCAGTCACTGGCAAAAGCTCATCTAACAAAGATGCTTTAGTTGGCAAGGTATGGCTTCAGTCACTGGCAAAAGCTCATCTAACAAAGATTCTGCTAGTTGGGTTTTCTAAAAGCTACTTGTTTGGTTTTGGTTTTCTTAGTGATAACCCCTGCAGATATTCTCTATGGAAACTGTAGGTCACAGTATGCGTCTTTTGGGAAAGGGCATCCATGGGACCAGTAGCAGTCCAGATCTTGCCCTCTTTCTGGGAGAGAGCCTAGCTTGCTTCCTCAGGCTACGCATTAGTGTATGAAATGGTGGCTGATTAACAGGCTGATTGGCTGAAGGTATCTTGATGCTATTGAGACACTAAGTGACTGTGTCAGTGAGACACAGATAAGCTGAATTGCATGTTGGTACATGCAGAATTTATTATCTTTGACACAGCTGAAAAATCCTTCCTTTGAAGGAACAAAATCCTTGTAGAAAAACTATTTGAGAGAAACAAGGTCAAATGTAAAGACTGATGTCTACTGTGTGCCCCATAAAACAGTACACAATGCAGCCTGAGTGTCCTGCATCTCAAACTGTTTATTGTACTTACTGGAAAATGAAATGGAAGAGCGCTCTTTGTTTACATCTTATGGTGCAAAATAGCTCTCTTTGCTCCTGCTTAGAGTGAAATAGTGCAAGTGCTGGAACTGTTTCCTCTTTTTTGAAAATTATTCACTGTTAGCCTAATACTACTAGCCTATTGGAATTCTTTGTCCCTGCGTAGTGAATTATTTTCCCTGTATTCCATTTATGTATTTTTCCACTTCCTGAGGTCACCTTCTAAAATCTTCTACTTGTGATATCTACAGATTATAAAATTGCTGCCTTGTTCTTCCCAGCAACTTTTCTTCCTGGTGAATCTCTTCTTGACTAGCTTGTAGTGTATTCCTGCATGCTATTTCGTTTGTAACAATGAAACAGCACTGTCTATTTAATGCCTTTTTTCTTTTGGTCTGCTAAGTTTTAAATATCAGATGCGTTCCATAAGGAAGATGTTTGAGTCCAGCGCCAGAGAGAAATTCAGTGCTTCAAATCTCATCTTTTCTGGAGTCAAATACCTCTGCAGCGCTATGATTTTGAACAACATACGTTACTGGTGCAGTGTCTTTTACTTGCATTTTTCTGCTCTTTGTCTCTCACATCTCCCTGATTTTTCTCTTCAACAGAAAAATGATTCATTATTTCTGTGAGACCTTTTGGATTCAGAACACACATGATCAGATATATTTAAGTAGACTTCTGTCTGTTCTAAGTCAGTACAAATTGCACATTACTGCAGAGCTAGTTAATCTTTTTTTCTCTTTATGTGGATACCACTATATATCTTTAATAGCGTATGAGAATACCCTTGAGACATCTTATTTAGTAACTTAGTTTTCATGTTTGAACTTTAATAGTTTTTACAACCATTGAGAGAATGGTAAGTCCAAGGCATTTAACAATACCTGTTGTCATGCACATAACTTGCATATTTATTAAACCAACTCTTTTCATAAATGGTTACAGTAGTCTGTACTGTGTTAGTAATGACCATAGTTAGTTTTTGTGCGCTTTAAATAAAGTAGTAAGAAGCTTCTGCCTCATAACACTAGAAGTGCCCTTATAATCAGGTGAATACTCCAGAGAGAAAGTGCTCTCTTCTAAAGAAAAGAGTTCTTGTCAAATGTACTATTTCACAGTTCAGAATGTTCACTAAATGCTTTTTTTTGGCTGCCTGAAGTTGCTTCTTACTGCACTTTTGATTTCTTCACTGTCTGCAAATAAGGACTCCCATAAATCCTGAATTTTGGCACCACCCAGTGTGTGTGTGCACAGCCTGTTTGGCAGTGCTTTGGTAGAGTCCTCAGTAAAGCCTGGAGGTTCCCATGCTTGATTAAACTCTTGGGCTCTCTTTTTTTAACTATTGTTTGTGTCTCTCTGCATGTCCTTCTGTACACTTTCAGGTGCAAAGCTGCTTAGAACATGAATTTTTGGAGGTTTGGCAAATGTAATCAGTAATGGCATTTGGCCAGAAGGAGTTTCTTTGGCAGTCACTGATATGATTTGAAGCTAATCGTTATTTACATCGTATCCGGACACCTATATTGCAACTTAATTAGGTTAAAACACAAACCATTGCAAAGAAGTTACTCAGATATATGTAATACTGGACCACCTGTTCTGCTTTTGCTCTGTGAAATCCTTAAGCACTTGATCTATGTTGCTACTGAATCCTCTTTTAATAGCGACAAATCAGACTTGACTATCCTTGAATCTGACTCTACCCCACAATCTGATCTACATTGGTCAGCAAAAGGAATTCAAAAACTTCATCGGCATTACCTAGTTGATCTTTACTTACTGTGCCTTGTTAACAGCAGGTTCTATTAAGCAGATGATGAAACCAGCCATAGTTGGTGTACACTGAAAGTTGTATTTCACCACTCTTAAAGCATCGCTAAAATCAGGTCTTTCTGCACCTGGCAGTTTTCAGCGGGAGAGACCCACTGTGACAGCCAAGTTGTCGGCTGCCTCGTACAGTCACTGCCAAGCATGCTGAGACTACACCACAGAGAATGTGAGATTTGAGGATTACTTGGTCAGAAGTTGTTAGACCATATGAGGATAAGCTAGATTCTGAAACTTGCCTATTTTGGAGTGTCATTAATGTTACTGTAGCGAGCTAGTAACAGCATTCTGTACTGCTTTTAGCACAGAGCTTTTCATTATAGCTCTGGACCAACAGAGGCTAGATAATGGAGTTAGAGCAACAGTGTTTGAAGGATCTTTTTTTGGTTGTAAGAAAACAAATTAATTTCTATGTATAGTTAGTTTGTGAAATTAGGTGCTCATGACTAAACTATGCAGTTTATGTATGGAGCACTTTGTGGTAAAATGTGGCATTCACTTCAGTTTCCATGTCTGTCTTGTAGGATGTATTGGTAAGTCTGATCTTCACTGGCATATGTTTTTTTTTTTTATATCAGTAGTGTGATCTCCGATTAGGGCTAGTCTTCTCCTAGATACTCACTCAAATGTAAGGTTTCTGATAAATGCAACTGAAGTGTTATCATTGTAGTAGCAGCACTGTTTTAGATATGATCATCAGCAATTGCTGTACTGTACCAGTGGCTTCTTTGATCCTTTGCCCTCTCTCAAGTGGCAGACAGTACTAGATTCTTTACTTCCTCTTCAGTTTTAAATTAATTTATTTTGTCTAATTGAGTGTTCCCTTCTGTTACAGGGGGGTGAAAAGAGGCTGCTTATCGATTTGTTAAATCTTGCTTCTCTGCCAAAAGCTCGTACTTGTTTTTATGGAGAAGCTCCTTCTAGACTATTAATCTCTTCTTTTTTAATCAATCACTTTTCCTACTTCGTACCATTTAAGACTGATACTAATACTGGATTATTATATCCAGTTTTTGATATAGTAGTGTTTCACAACAGTGCCCTCTGATGTAGTATACATATTCCGTGTCTGGTATAGTAGTTCCAAAGAGCAAATGCTAGTTGGAGATTTCCATTCTTCTTATGCCAAAGTCTCTGAAATATGCAGTGTGAATCCTCGTAAAAGTGGTTTGAACAGTTGAGATTTAGTGCCATTTCTGGGGTAAAACAGGCTTGAGCTTTCCCAGGGTGTAAGTATTTCTAGGTACATTGCCATTCTAGTGCAAAATTTCCTTTCCTTGTGGAGAAAATACTCCTTGCCGGTGACACCTTCTGTAACTGTGGGCAATCGTTTTCACAGTTCCTTCTAGTAACTGTCATTGCAGAGAAGAAATGTTCTTGACTCTTCCCTCCACCAATTGTTAGTAGAGAAACATAGAATGAGCATGTATTTAGTGTCAAATCTTCAGCATCTTGACATGCTTTCTGGATTTTTAACTTAGTCGCTTCTAGAGTTGCAGCAGATTTGCACAGGAATTGGGGCAAATAATAACCAAGGTTATTTAGAAATACTGCTCCCTTACAAACTAATCCCCCAACATGCATTCCTGTAGTCCACAGCAATAACACTGTGACTGAACGTTCAGCATATCAGCTATTGACTTGTAATCATTGCTGCTCTCAAAACAGATGTTACCATGTTTTGGTATTTGCCCAGGGTTATATCTTCCCTATTTTTCAAAAAGCAAACAAATTCAATGTAATGTTTAATGGCTTCAAAAAACTTCTCAATTTCACTGTGCAATTTTATTTTCTACTTCCTGTCTTTTGTATGTTACCTCCATCTACAAAGTACTTAATAGTGCTTCCTTAAAGAAAATTAGTTCCTTTGGTACCACTGAGCACACATGGGTTTAGTCAGTGGTTACCTCCTAATGTAAGAAATAGTGCAACTTTGTGATAAGGTCTTTAATCGAGGACTTCAGTGGTCTGTTTCCTAGCACCACTGCAGACTTGCTGAGTGAACTGTGGCAAGCTGCTCTGCTCTCTTTTACCTAGCTGCATAGGAGGATGCGTACTAATCATCAACATGAGATATTCAGGCAGATTCAGCTGCAGGACTTCTGGGGAAAGTGAAACCTAAGTGGTTCTTTCAGTTAGCAGCAGTTGTGTATTTTTATTTGCCATACTAAGGCTGCGAATTGTTTCTTAGCAAATCTTGCCTGGACTAGCTGCATTTATGTTGGAAATATTTTTTTTTTTTTTTTCTTAAATGATTTCTAAGCAGTTCTGAGCTGAAAGGTGTTATATACTTGGCTGTGAAACATAACCTTTTCAATATCTTCCTCTTTCCCCTTCTAATTCAGGGCTGTTTGATTTTGAGTGATGAACTGAATCATGCATCACTAGTGCTTGGAGCAAGACTGTCAGGAGCAACTATTCGAATCTTTAAGCACAACAGTAAGTATCAGATGGTGGACTCTGCCTTTCTGCAGATGCTATAGATCAGATACAGTCTCTTATATCTTCTAATAGTTGGAAATCCAGTTTCATGCAAGGAAATCAATTGCTGGTTACCCAAAAGGTCAAAGACTGCTGCTACTGAGAACTTAGTCATCCTAAATTGGATATATTTTTATATGTTCAATCTCAACTAACAACATTTTTATCCTGAAGCTTTTCTGGCTTACATCTTCTGAGTATGAAGAGGAATATACTGCCCTTTGGCAAGTCTAGGGGCACTAGTATTTTAACGTGGCTTCTTCTTACTTGGATAGTCAGTATGATTAGACTATTCTAACAGTTCATGTGACATAGTAATGCAATCTTGTAGTGGTCTAGGTTACAGTTTGGAGGGTAAGAAAGTTTAATTTTAAGACCAGATGCCAACATGATCCTACAGTAACAAAAGCTTATGAATGCAGGTGTCCTAGCTAAACTAGGCAGCCATGCATTGGTACAATGTAGTACAAAAGGAACTTTGGGGATGTGAAGCATAGATTAATTTCACTGAGTTATTTGCTTTAAGTATTTGTTTACAAAATACACAGAATTTTGACTTTGCTAGTTTCAGCTTCCTCTAAAGGAGGTATTTAGATATTTAGAGGTATTTTCAGATTAAAAATGCTTAGGGTTTCCTTCTCTTATTCTCAGTGGAAGAGGTACCTGATTGTCCTTGACTAGTAAAGCCGCTACTTTTGTTCTTCAGCCCCTCCTAGTACTCTTTATAGTATCAGTCTCTGAGACCACAATGACTCTTTTGCTTTCTTTGAAGTGTGTGGTGGTGACAGCAAAGCTCGGGTGGCTGCAATTATTTTCCTTTTTGTCCTACTTGATAGTGGATCCTCTGCTGTGCTTATTGTTTCTGTTGCGTTCTCTCTTTCTTGTTCCCTGTTGTTTGAATAATTTTCTTTACAGAAGTATAAAGCTTACTGTAACATTTAGTGATTATTTTTTCTTTAATTCTTCATAAATCTTGATTGCTGGGCAAGATCACAAAAGCTTTGCATTCAACTTCTATATTTGTATAGACATACTTCTGAACATTGCATCCAGTTCCAGAATTTTAGAGAGCATAGGTGACAAACATAGTTCTGGGTATGAGGAGAAGGACTTAAAAGCTCTGGTGGGATGAGGAAGAATAGGTGATCTGTGGGAATGGAGTACAAACCAGCAATGGTGAGATTGGGGGATATTCTAGAATCCTTATAGATGGTGGGGATCTGTGAAGGAGAATGGAGTGGCAGATTAGAATCAGAAGGCAAAATGCAAGCAATGATCTTGGCCTGTCAAGATGATGTTCAACTCAGTTACGTATGTCTTCCCAGTCCAACTCTTGTTGTACTCTATGCTGCCTCAGTTAACTTCATTTTCCTGAGGTGTTAATGGCTTCATTCATAGTCTGCTTTTTAGAAATAATGGGGGGAAAAAAATTAAAAATCCCCCTTAAAATCCTTGCTCAATGTTTTCATTTTTTTTCTACCTCAGTCTGCAGTTTATCCTTTTTATTAAGGTCAGACCTAGTTCCCAGTCTTTCCCTCTTTCTGTAGAGATCAGAGCAGAAGTTTATATTCCATTGCTCTCCCTAACTGCACTAAACTCGCCCTTTCTTCCTTGAGAGGTTTATTGGAGGTAGGGACTCCACTGCCAACCTCTTCACCTCTGTCTTTTTCTGAACATTAGCTGTCTTCTAACAGTCTTCTAACTGACCTATTTTGCTGCATAATTTCTAGTCTAGTTCTAGTTCACAAGCTCCTCTTGCCACTACAACTGCCCTAGTCTATCCCCTTTTCATGATTGTTCGTGCTCTTTTTCATGCCTTAGTGTTTATATCTGTCTCTTGCTCAGCACTTCAGCTTTTATGGTTTAATTACTCCCATCTCCACTCCTTTCCTCAGGTTGGTTTTTTCTCAGGACTGATTCCATGTGTATTTATTTGCTCACATTGGTCAGGTCTCCTAGGATCGTGTCAAGTGTTCGTAGCCAGAGCTAGTAAGGTTTCAGAATACGTTGCTACTAACAAATTCATCTGTCTAGTTTCTGATATTCTGAGCACTGTCCTCTTTCCAACACTGGTGGTTCTTTTTTCTTCCTTTTCTGTTTTGGGTTTAGTAGCTTCTTGTTCCACACCTCCAGTCCCTTCAATTTTAAACAAAGTAATAAAAAAGTACACTTGTTCCCTTTCTTGTCCTACACTCTGGTCTATCTTCTCCTTATCTTTAGTCAATTATCCTTGAGCTAGCTTGTTCTTTTTTTACTTATTTCTATCCACAAGGACACACTTGCTACCTAATTACTTTCTCTTTTCCTCACAATGAGATACCTTCCTTTTTTTTTTTTTTTTTCTTCCTTTCCTTGTTTGCTGTTTGTGCCTAGTGCTCTAACTTGTGCTTTTAGTTTAGGATGATGAAATTCTTCCTTGGAGTTCATACAGTCACCCATTCCATTTAATCTCATCTATGGGCCCACAGCTAGTTGAAGCCCATGCTTATTGACTTATGTATGGTCTGTCCTCCACACTGGAGCAATTTGTGCATTTCTGGAGTATTGCTGTCTTTAGTCATGTCAAAGCTCAAGCTAGTAGCTGTTTTGGTACCATTTAACAGTAATTTCTGGTGCAGATATGCAAAGCCTGGAGAAGCTGCTCAAAGATGCTATTGTGCATGGGCAACCTCGTACACGGAGGCCCTGGAAAAAAATTCTTATCTTGGTGGAAGGAATATACAGGTACAAACTATTCTTTGTATTCCTAAGACCCTCCACGTGACATCTAGCTGCTTAGTATTTGAGTTCCTTTGCCAAATCAAACTGAATACTGTCACTTGGTAGTTATTTCATTAATCTCGTCTGCGAATTAAATTGAGCTATGTATGTCTCACATCCTGGAATTTCTGTTGCTAGCACTGTAGCTGCACCTGGTGTTATCACAATGCTTCCCATATCCTGATTAGATTGTAGAAATTAAACTGTTTATTTACATCATAGCTGAGGTCTTAAATTGCTTGTCCATTCCATTCTTTCTGTGCTCACTAGATGATGCTAGTGTGATAGAACTGTGCAAATTGAATGTTTTTGCTGAGAATGAGTAGGAGCATGTAGTAGGCTTAGCTGTGTTAGGCGTTTAAATCACAGTGACTTTCAGCACAAAATGGGATGTTTTGGAGTGCCACTAATGAGAGCCTGGTCAGTTCTTAAACTTAAAATCAACAGGTAAGTAGATGTCAGATCAGAATGCTGACATTAGGGTGAAAGTAAAAACAAGATAAATCATTTATAAAACTGTCACTGAACATGTTCCTTTGCATTAATTTACCATTGTTGCTACTATTTAGTCTGTATGTCAGCATCCCAGAGACATTAAATAGGTAGAAAGTAGAGATCTGGGCCCCAGTTGCAAGGGGGAGTTATCTTTCCTCTCTTTGCGGGACACAATGTGTCTAGCAATATTTATGCGTTCTGAAAGAGTGAAGAAAAGAAGGCTTAGTGACTTTATGCTCTATAAGGAGGCCCCAACCTTTAAATCAACTTACACTGAATTTCTGTTTCTCAACAGTATGGAGGGATCCATAGTCCGTTTGCCGGAAGTGATTGCCCTTAAGAAGAAGTACAAATCCTATCTCTACCTTGATGAGGCTCATAGTATAGGAGCCCTGGGCCCTAGTGGCCGGGGCGTAGTAGAGTATTTTGGACTCAATCCCGAAGATGTGGATGTTATGATGGGAACGTTCACCAAGAGCTTTGGAGCTGCTGGAGGATACATTGGGGGCAAGAAGGTAAAAAGCTGGGAATCTCATGGCTGTCTCAGGCTGGTGGTGGAGTCCTTCACAAAGCGTTTCAAAGTTGATCTATTTCTGAAGTACCTTGTTTGTCCATTTGTTTCATAATTTTACGTACTGTCTAGTACAGTGGAAGTCTGTGCAATGCAGAAGAGGAGTCTAGTCTAGTAGAATACCTCGTAATTTTATAGGTCTCACATGGTCAGCAGTGATCTTAGTTTGCAGAATGTACAGTAGTGGTGTAATATCTTTTTAGGAACTGCTACGAGCCAGGAAGCAGGGATTTCTTAATGTTGCTTTTAAGGAGACTTGCAGGAAAAATGCCAAAAGCTGAAGTTTTTCAGCCTGTTTAGAGGAAAATGCCCTTCTTAGATTAGTCTGTTAGAGCTGAGTCACTCTGGACCTGAACAGTTTGCTTTCTAAAAAGACACTTTAGGCGGGGGGGGGGCAGGTACTGCCTCGCTTCTATTGGAAAGTATTGCTAGAATGTGTTGCCCTTGCCAAACCCATCCTTTTGGGAGGGATGGTGTAGACAATTGCACGTGTCTCTCTTCTCATAGCCTCAAATGTATCTCTCAGATCAGGCTTCTAAACTTTGAGATTAAAATTCTACCATTTTCCTACCAGGACAGTAATTTTTTAGATACTAATAGTGACAATTACTTCAGCCCATTCAAACGGAGATCGGGCTTGTTGATGTTACCCTTGGGAATCTACTACAGTTGAATTAAAATTACTGTGACATCTTCCCCAGAAGAAAGCACCATATTAATCTTTTTCCAAAGGTAGTGAGCTAGTAGGATTAACTCCCTTGGTGTAAGGTGAAGCAGTGAAGAGTCCTTTGCAGGTGTATTTTAGCTACTGTTTGAGGGATTGCTTCAGAAGTAAAAGTCCTTAAATCTTCTTACCTAGTTTATTTCAAAGTCCCTTTACAACTTCCTTTCATTTAACTCTGACTCCAGGCAGATAGTGACATAAAATTGAGCACTCCCACGTGTTTCTATAGTATGTTCCCAGCTTCTGCTATCTACAGGGACATCATTATTAATTTTATGGTAGCAGAAGACAGGGTCTGTCCTGGCATTCATGCTGGTCTTTATACTATTTTGCTGGAGTGGTCTGGCTATTTGAGTGCTTTTGTTACAGTTAACAACAAGCAGCCTAGATCTATGGTATGTTGGTCCTTTGTTCCTATATGACCTGCTTTTGCCCTCTAACAAATGTAGCAGGTATGTTTAAGAGGAAATGCAGGAGGGGTAGGCTGAGGTTCTTGCCCTCATAAATTACACCTGCTGCTTTATTTACATTGTGCTGATAAATGGGAGAAAATATTTTGTGACCTGTGCTCCTGTTTGGTGACTTTTGTGGGGAAACAATTATACTGAGCATGATACATAAGCACCTATGGATCCTACCCCCCACTGTTTCATTTGTTTTATACTCCCACTGTTATAATGAACACTCTTGAAACATGGCCTGTGCACAGCTTGAGTAATGCAAGCCCCTTGTTGCAATCCAATGCTGATGGTGTTAGCTGAAGCAAGTTTGTCGTAGGCATTTGTCTTTGATCAACACACGTTCTTGCCCTCTGACATAATTATGGGTTGTCATGTCCCTGCTGTGCGCTCTTCGACTGTTTATTACTTGGACTGTAAAATCAATCCTTAGGCTACCTGTTCTCTTCCATGACATTCTGAAAGAGATCTCTTGTGGTGGCTAGTTTTATTCTGTAATTAAGACAAGACAATAAAGCATTTCTCTTGAGTGCTGGGAAGGCAATGTCTGATGGGTGTTGTGTTTTGCTAGGAACTGATTGATTACCTCAGAACATACTCTCACAGTGCTGTGTATGCAACATCACTGTCACCTCCTGTTGTGGAGCAAATCATCACCTCCATGAAGTGCATTATGGGTGAAGATGGTACAACTGTTGGTGAGTCTTTCTAACAGTAAGCATGTGGAAGGGGGAAGTCAAACAAAGCCTCTTTATCACTTTGACAGATAACTCATTCAGTGGCATAATTATCTGTTAGTTCATGTAGACTTGAAATTCCTGGAGCAGTAAACCAATTTACTATGCTGCTTGGTCGATCAGCCTAGTAACAGCATAAGGGATTTCCAGCTAGAGGTAAGTGATCTTAGTCTTATCTTAGTCTTATCTAAGACACAGTATTGTCTTGTATTGATTTTGGTTCTGTCTAGCTCTTCTAGCCTCTGTCTTTCTCTTCCCCGTTGTCTGTCCTTTGTTATTTGTCCACTTCTTAGGTTGCTTTCATAATATATTGCCGCTTATCTTTTACAGTCTTGTGTGCTGGTTACTGCAGGGGCAATGCTTTTGATTTTCATTGCTAGAATAATTTGATGTTTGCACCTCAGTTAAGTAAATATGGGAATGTTTCTGAAATCCCTTTTTACTTTGGGGAGCTAGAGGCAGTTTTCAAGATCAGTAGACTTAATGCGCTAGGAGAAGAAATTCAGCATATTCGTCTTTGTCTTAGTTTTCCTTTTTCATTATGAAAGTAAGAAAGGGGAAATCTGCTCTAGTCTCAATGCATTCAAAGTCAAAAATACAAATTCTCGTGTCTCATTTGCCTGGTAGGTAGCAGCTTCCTTTGGTTATAACTTGCATTAAATAGCTTTCATTTGTGATGTGTAAGCTGCCTTGAAACTGAAATGGTACAGCATTTTGCACGTAGGATACTTTTCCCTCTTCACAGCTAATTAAAAAGTTGTGAGCAGCTCACGCAGGATGACAGTGTAGTTTGAGGATCTGTCAGTGATGTTCAGTTCAGAGGCTCTTAATTCAGACTGCAGAATATATTCAGTTGCAGGAGTTTCAGGCATGTGGCCACGAGGTGGTGGTGTATGCTGTAGAACTGTATTTGCTTTTGGACATGGGTTATCTGACAAACTAACCTGACAGATAACTCCAACAGTGAAGAAGCTCGCTGGAGAAGTGACTTAAGAATTTTTCTCTTATAACAGGTTTCATTTGTTTGCTTACGTTATCTGAGAACAGTGTTAGTGCCAGCAATTGGGGTTGGTGGTTGCTCAATAG
Organism: Ibidorhyncha struthersii; assembly: GCA_013398815.1. Lineage (NCBI taxonomy): Eukaryota > Metazoa > Chordata > Aves > Charadriiformes > Charadriidae > Ibidorhyncha > Ibidorhyncha struthersii. The sequence continues at coordinate 38,614 of VZSZ01001097.1, forward strand.
AGAGGTCATCGCTGAGGCTAGTACAGCTAGGCAGCAGCCTGTATCTGTGCTAGTATTGAGCGCTTCTGTATGGTCCGTGTGAGATAGTTGTACCAGTCAAGAGTTGTCCCCAGTGCTATTCTGGAGAACAGATATTAACCAAGCATCAAACTACATGAAAAATTGTGCAAAAGGGCTGGGTCTTGCTGTCATCTTAAAAGTGACTGAGCTCTTTCTAGCTGATGATTCCCCAACGGTCTGTGGTCTGCTCAGGCGTTGCTTGTTTTGGGTTTCTTCCAGTATCTGTTTTGCTTAATGAAGTGGGAAGCAAGGAATGTGTAACTGATTTGTTTGTAGTATTCAAGCTAAGGCGTTTTTGCCCTTTTCTGAGGCTACACTGCAATATTCATTCAAGCCAGGAGAATGGAAGCAACTTCCGCTCCAGACTGTTCTCCTGCCGTTATGCCAGCAAGATCCATCAGAGCTGAAAGTTGAACCAGATCAGGAACCAATTTGGCAAAAAAATAATCTTAAACTCAAAAGCCCTTTTTTTGTTGTCATGTTGCTTAAAATGCGTGTCAGACTACATCCTGCTAATTTGGTGGTAAGGGGTACCAGAATTCCTAGCCGTTCTTTCTATTGAGAAAAGAAGTGGGTTTGGTGTTTGAAAGTTGTGTCATTTTGAAGAAGCCTCTGTACGTTCGATTTCTATACGAACTGTAGTGCTCTTCAGAAGTGCTGGATATAACAGCTGGATAGCCAAAGTCCTGTCTGCTCGTACTCAGAAAGGATTTCTCAGCTACATGTCTTGTGAAACTGTTACTGGCTTTCTAAGCATCTAAGTCAGCCTTCAGCTAGGATAAGCACCTCATAGGATGATCACTGCATGAAAGAGCTTCTCTGTTAATTTTCTGCACAGTGCTGTTTCCCAGTCATGCGTTTTTTTTAATTGCCTTAAGGCTCTAGAGATAATATTACTTTGTAGGCATTTTATGTGGATGAAATTGGCAAAAGTTCAATTGGGTGAACCGAGCAGCTGCTTAGTGATAGCATGACAAAGTTTTTTCCTTGTTGAAGGGATTTGGCTGAAAAACTTCTCTTTGGATTGTGTGGAATTACGGGTGGGGCTCTGGAGGACCACTGCCTGCTGTAGGTTTGACTAAGAGTAAATGGGGAGTAGAGTAGTGCTGGTAAGAGTTGTTAACTGTGGAAGGCAAGTAGAGAAATAGTGCTAAACTGGCTCACTGGTAAGCACCTCTGAATCAACTGTGTATTTTTTTTAAAAAATCACTGCTTTAAATTAGTCAAGCTGAACCTAATGGATGAAGGAAAACTTGAGATAGGGCAATGATTTTACAAGGGCACAGGAGTTGGAATCAGAACAGTAGATGGCTAGCTCCCAACCCTGGTTTTGGGGCCACAGCTAAATCTTTTAATGGCTCCAAGAAGGCTTTCTTGAAAAGAGTCTTTGCGGCTTCTTTGTCTGCCTGCTTCTGTTCACCGCACGCTATTTGTAAAAGGTGCTGTCCTCCATGGCATCCAACCTTAATGGAAATTGTGATGTCAGACGGAGATGGTCTGTAGCTGAGGAATAAGCAGTAGGAAGCAATTAGGTTTTGAGGATGAAAAGGGGATTTTTGGCTATTATTTTGCAAGAATAAGTTAATTCTCTCCTCTTATACTTCAGGTTATTTCTAAATCTAATGAAACATCTGGAGGCCGTAAACTTACAGTATAAGGCGTTGTAGTTACTAAAACTTTACATAACTAAAAAAAGTAAATATCTCCTTTCAGATCTTTCCAGCAAGCTGCCAGTGGCTAAATAGGATGTTAGTAGGAGGCAGCACAGACAAAATACAGATGCTATGAAAAGCTGAATGGCTGCTTATAGAGAACATAAGATGGATGGCATGCAAATGTGCTGCCTGAATTGGGACAGTAGTTTCTTGTGTCTTGGTTTCTGTTGAAACTAATCTGTTAATTCTCTGTACTGTTTATGCGTGTAAGTGACTAGCAAGCTTCAATCTTTCTGAAGACAGTCATGGGAATATAATTATACATGAATGCAAGTATATTACTTGCTCCTTCATCCAGACTGCAAAAACCACTCCAACAGCCAAAGTGATGGCAGAGCCATGTTATGGGTTCTTGGCAGTGGTGCTCCCAGTACTGCTTCTGAAACTCCTCTACATTATTAGCTCAATTATGTATGTCTGTCGTATTTTACTTTGCGTTACTTGTCTTGCATGTAATTGGCTAGAAGACCATTGTGTGGTCTTAAACAAAACAGACTTGATTTGTGATCACTTTGAGAATTTCTTCAAAGGAACAGCCATCCTCAAGAATGGTGACATCTTGAGCACGTAGAACGTCTTCAGAGAACTCCAATGACAACATATGTGGGTATCTCGCATATCATCACATTTGGCTTTGATATATAGTAGAGCAAGGTGAATAACAGAGATGGAGAAGGCTTCTTTCCACAAAAGCAATTTTTTGGAGCTGGTTTTCCAATTTAAAGTCACTATGGCTAAAATCATTAATGAGCAAGTGTTGCAGATGCTCATCAGCACTTCAGAGGATGCTGCTCTTTCTCTCTGTTTGGCCACAAAGATGAATGAACTTCAGATAGTTTTGTAGATAAAGGGGGTCTTTTAAATAATAATAATAAAAAGATACAATAAGCAGACATTCTGGAGTCATAGTATACACAAAGATGACAAATTGATTCCTGGAGTGGAATGGTTCTAGAAACTTGTAGTTTAGAGCTGCTTGATTCTTGCTGTTCATGTGGTGTTTGGGTTATTTAAACTGACTGTAGGGAAAATGAGGCAGCATGGTGCTTGTCCTGGTAAATGAGGTATTGTTGGGATTTATGATAGTAAGTACTTAAACTGTCTCAGTGAATTTTTCAGTGTCAGTTGTTCAGTTTGAGTTGAAAAAATGGATTCTTCACCATTATGCTCTCACTAGGACTGGGAATCCAGTTGGCTCCTTTCTGCCATTTACATAAGAGCCAGTGATATATCCTGTGCAGCTGGAGTTCTGTTAGCACTGTTGGTGTTCAGAACCCAGCCTGTTTATTGCCCTAATAACATCGCTGGGGGCAAGTGGAAGAAAATCATAAAGTAACCCAACTGAGATGTGGGCAAATCAAAATATGCATGGTGAAACCAGCATAGGAACTGATTAACCTCCTTCAGAGATGAAACTTAGTTTGCTGTCCCGTGTATTAAAAACTGCAGGTGAGCCTTAAATCCAGGAGTATTTTAAGTTTGAACTAAAGCTGCCAGTGTTAATGGCTTGTAAAAGAGGTGAACTGCTTGCTTCTATAAGGATAAGTTGTGGGTAGAGCTTGCCCAAGGTGTAACTTAAATTTTGAATGAATGTTGTCTTGAGCACTGTATAGAAACCAAGGACTGTTGTCCTACATAGCTCTAATGTTGCAAGCAATGGAGGTGGTAGTTGCATAGGCCATCCCAGCTACTAAACTATCAGAAATTAACTAACCTGTGAAGGCTAGTCATTTAGCTGCACATAGTTTGATTGATATTTATCTCATCTGAGCACCTCAGTTGTGAAGAGCTAGTAGTCGATTACATCCCATCAGAGGAAACAAAAAAAAAAAAAAAAAAAAAAAAANGCCATTGCTGTGTGCAACAAACTTGAGTGAGATGAATCAGAAAAGGTAGTTAAACCAATTATAGCCAAAGGGAATAAGAATGTACAGCTGTGTTGGCAGAGAACTGAGCCTGAGTTGTTGAGAAGACAGGACCATTGCTATACTCTTAATATGCACGAGGAGAAGCATGCTGGAAACAAAACTAAGCCTGGTCTGCTTAAATTCTAGAGGAGAAAAGACTACAATTAGTATTTAAACCTCCGTGTAGTTAATGAGGCCCTAAAGTGAAGATAAGACCTCAGTAGTTCAATCAACTTGCCTAATCAGTAGGTTTCTTCAAGTTGGACTTTATAAAATTACCCTTTTCTTTCCAAAGACAAGCCTGAAGTATATGCAAGTGTAAGCAGTAATGAAGCAATAGCCTGTGTTACATCACTTGGATTTGAATTTTAAGTAGCTTATAGTATATTTATAAATGAAGTTTGTACCTTGCCTTTGTTAGCAGTAGATCCACAAGTGGAAGCCGTGGGTGCTGTTGTAAGGGGAAATAAATACTCCTTGCACAGGCTGAGATTGAAAACATTCAATTAGCATTAAAATCGGTTCATTTGAATGTCCTCCAATAATGCACTTGTTAATGAGGTGTTAAATTATCACCTTGGGAACCCGGGGACCAGTCAAAACTAATTTGAGCAAAGTGAAAACTTTTTTTGTTGCTGCCCTTGAGAATCTCAAGCTGAGCTGGGAAACTGTTGGAAAAACAAATACTCTGGGGGTCATAAAGAGAGTTTCCTGCTTCTCTCCAGGGGACTGACAGTTTTAAACATCACTCTCTGTATTTGTGCTTCCAGCTGGGGATCTTTTAAATCCAGCTTGTTGCGGCACCCCTACCTCCCTCCCACAGAGCATGGCAATCCTCCAGAAAAATTGCTTTAACCTGGGCTGGGCAGGAGAAATCTTTCAGTCTTTGGTACTTTGAAGAGTGTTTACAGACATTAGCAGAGCTGTACCCTTTGTGTTGTGCATTGGAATGTGAGAATTTTTCAGTGCCTCTTCCTTTTGGACTTTAATCAACACTGTGGTGTTTGTGCAAGAGCTCATAAACCTTTATAACCGTACACCCGCTTTGTTCTCATAACATTCTGGTTCTTGCTATTTCTGTTCAGGTGTGAGATCTCATCCTGTATCTTCATAGCCTAAACACTGATCTGTCATAGCAGAAATACAACTAGCAATGTGGCTTCTTTGCGGTAATTTCGTTTTTCTGAATTTCTTACACTATATTTGATTTAAAACGTGTAGCTCCCTTTTGTCTTTCAGTTGCACTTGAGGTGCCATGCTTCTACAGAATGCTGGAGTGCAGCTCATACAGGGAAAGGAGAAATTACTGGGTAGCAGCTCACTAGCATGTATTGTTAGCATTAGTGTGATTAAAATGCTTGTAAGTCAGTATGAATGTTAAGGTAAAGCATTTGAACAGGAATAATCACAAATGAGGTGATGTGCACTCAGACTTTGGGTTACTGTGAAACTGAGTTCATGGTTCCTGGTGTGATACATGATTTACTAGAGCAGAGTTTTTGAAAATACCCGAATGACCCTGATAAGCACCACTTCCTATCATCAGCCCTGGCAACTGCAGCAATTTTCTACATAGAAAAACTAATACACAATAGTGTCTGCAGTGTACAGATGCATGGCAAAATTTCATTCTATGAAATGCATGTAATGTAAACGTTTCTAGCTTCTTTGGAAATAAGCAACAGTCTGTAACTGAAGTCCTTTCTGTGGACTATGTGCAAGTGTATTGGGTTATGTGTGACCCACAGACCAGTTGAACTACTGTCCTTGCTGACTTTAGTGGGTTCTGATGTAAAATGTCATTGGCACTAGGTCAGCTCATGCTATTTCACATCAGTGCAGCTGATCTACCACAAATTTCCCAAACGTGGACAATCTTGATAATCTACAATGTGTACTTTAGTTCTACTAGTGTGTAGATGTTTGCTAATGTCCCAGAATTAATAAACATCCTTAGATAGTACAGATTTAATCTTTGAAGGAAGAAGCTGTCTGAAAAACCTGCATGCCAATTAATGTGTTTTGAGAGCATATGGCCAGTGGAGAGATTTGAGACAACTTTAAATGAGATTGTGCAGGTTCTGTTGCAGTCTAGCTTCAACAGTGGGGTTTAGTTCAAGACAAATTGGCTTACCAAGAACAGGGATAAATCAACCTGTAGAACTTCTTTATGCCATGGGTAAGCTTCTGTTAATGCTCAGGTTATTGCCTAATTGTTGCAGAGTGGAAAAGTTGTGGTTACAAGGCTGTCTGTGTGTGGGAGAATGTATTACAGAGTATGCGTGCTTTTCACATTCATGTTGGCTAGCAACTCCTAAGATTTCTTAACTGTTTGTCTATGGACACTGGGATTTTAAGGAAAAAAAAAAAAAAAGGTGGCAAGCAAGCTGGTAAAATACTTTTGAAGCTTCTTAAGACTTTAAAGCTTACCTTCCTGCTGGTTGGCTTAATATTATATTGTATAAGTGTGTTGCCAAACTCAGGCCCTAAATGAGCAATGGAGAACTCATTTGCCCTGCAACTAGCACCTCCAAAACTGAGTACTCTGTGCAAACAGATGTGGTACTCTTACAGAATAACTGTCTGTACCAAGAGCTGGAAGCAGAATGTTTAGTACCTCCAATCTTTACTGAAAATAGCTTCTCTTTTCTAAGGTTATTGCTATATTCCTGACAAGTAACTTTTTGTTCAGGACCTGGCATTGTAGAGACAATTGTGGGTTTTATGTGCACAGCTTTGATCTTTCCAGGATCCTTGGAAAATAGAGCCATGCAGGAAAAACAAGTCTATAAAAGGCACAGCAGAGACAAGGCCTCCAGGGTTTGGGCCTTTTCAGGCACAAAGCCTACTCTTCCACCTCACTGCAGTTCCAGGTGGCAGGCTACTAGGAGCTGCTTGCCAAGTACAACTTACTAACATGGGAAAGCTCAACACCCTTCCTGTTGAAATTATTGCCGAGTTTTAGGGTAAATCTGAGAGCACACTGGAGAAAGACAAGTATGGCTGCTATAACAGTTGTACAGGCAGATGTGGGCAGCTCTGACTTGGTGGCAAATTTGCAGGCTATAGCTTTTATTATAAGGTGAACTTCTTAGCTATAAGCATCTTTGATGTCAAAGGAGAAACTTGTGATGTTTTACAGGACTACTTATGGGAATGGATCAAGGTCTTCACAAAAAGATGTATGAAGACTGCTTTCTGTGAAAGATTCAGGTGCTACCTTCTCAGTGACTTCATACATAAATTTCCTATTTAAAAAAGCAAACGAACAAAACCAAACCAGCTTCTCCAGAGTGGAAATTCTTAATTTTAGGACACATTAGTAAAGAACACATACACACTTGCAGCATCCTGTCTCTCCCTTGTGTTTGGTAGGTGAAATCTCTAGCGATATTGGGAGGTATATCAAAGTCATGTCCTGGGACAAAAAGACCTTTGGAAACTACTGTGTTCCATTCCATAAGGTCCCATGTAGTACCACAGAGGAAAAGTAGGTATTTAGGACTATTCTGTTCCCTCTCCTTATCCCTTGATGGATCCTCCTACCAAGAGACTGTTAGTAGAAGGTAATCTGTCTGCCAGGGTTTTTTTTCTGGATTTTCAGAGTAAGCGCTAACAAAGGTGAAACAATTCTCATAGCACCTTACAGCATCAGTTACTGGTTAAAGCTTACTTCTGGGTAGGATCTCATTATTATGTCAAGCTTATGGAGCCTGTTTCATACTGCTCCTGGCATTGTTTCTTTACGAACTTGATTTCTGTTTGGTTTGGCCAGAAGATGGTACTCCAGTGTTTATGGCTGGCACCTGCCAAAGAAGTTTGCCAAAGAGTAGGATAGTCAAATACATCCTACACCTCAGCCTTGCTCCCTCTCCAGGTAAGAGAAATGGGTGCCCTAGCTCTATTTGCCTCATTTTAGACTAAGCTGGTTAGTAGCTATTTCTAACTAAAGGTGGACACTTTGTAGCTGGCTGGTATATCTCTTCCACTGAATATCAAGCCTTGCTGTGCTAGAACTCAAGCATTAGTGTAACTGCTTCAGGAACAATGCTGTTAAAAACTTTTAATATGTTGACATGGAGTGTGACCAATTAACTGACTTGCAGAATAGTGTTTCTTGCACTTACACACTTCCCATCTGATTTTATAGTTAAGAGCAGCACTTTGGTGTCTGATGCAGCTGTAGGGAATGAGGGAGAAGATTGTTGCTAGTCATCTGTAGTTAATCTGCACTGTTTCTTATGGCTACCTCACTGCCTGTGATTTCCGTGGCATACGATCCCTCTATTTGGCTGAACTGGCTTTGAGTTTCAGAAGAATAGATTAAGGCCTGTGGATGTTGTATAACCTCGTGCTCCTGTACTGGTTTGATGTGAAACTTGAAAAACAGTGCAGTAAAAAAAAAAAATAAAATCTTAATTTTTATGACCAGCTAGTGAAGGATCCACAGGGAAGCTACTACCTCAAGGACCAGTAAGCAGAGTTACTGAATAACTGCTCCAAAGTTGAGTACTTGGATATATTCTCCAGTCTATAAATTTCAGTGATTTCAGTGTATGCTCCTAAGAGATGTGCCTAATGGCAGGATAAATATACTGACGGACTAAATGTTAATACTGTTGGTAAACAATAACCTTTCCATAAAACTACACAAACCATACCCCACTATGAGTATTTCCCTGAAGACTATTCTTGTATTTGAGAATTTAAGTTTGGAAAAATTGCTTTGCAATTCTGGGCACAGCAGAGCTTAATTCTTTTCCAAGTCTGATTTTGTGAGGGGTTTCCTAGAGTTGTCAAAGGTAGCTCTTGCACAGCGAAAAATGTCTTGGGTCCTGTGTGATTTGTAAAGATTTCCACTTTGCTACATGTGTAGATAGAGATGTTTCCACAGATAGGATTGTCATGAAGGGTTTTTTTTTTTTTTTTTAAGTCAAAACTGTGTTCAGGATCATGTCTATTGCTGTTAAATCTGGGCAGAAAAACAGTCCTTGGGTGCCTGCTTGGTACAGGGAATGCTTACCACGCACCTTCACTGTTACACTGTTACTCAAAACAAATAGTCTGAGTGATTCATACGTTCATTTTGCATCGTCACTCTTCTTGTTTTTTCATTTTCCTAAGTATTAGAAATTCTTAGTTCGACAGAACCACCTGAGATTCCTCTCGTATCAGCAGAGGTGATACTGCTTACGGAGGAAAAGAAGTATGTTTGAAAGATGGGAGGTACTGAAATTATTTGCAGAAGGGACAGTTTGGGTTGATATGTAACTGGGTGGGTAGATAGATAGATAAATGAGACACTTCAGTTACCTGTGTAAGTCCTTCCTAGTATAATGTTGTCATTACCAAATAACAAAGTTAATGTGTTGAATGGTGGCAACAGATGAAGCAGTTTCTGTCCTGCAGGTCTTGAAGGTCAGAAATTGATGAACAACTGATTTCTGTCCTAGCATCAACAAAGGCACTCTGGGGTCTAAGAGAAGAAGCAGATAGATCAGCTGGTGAGAGGTAGGAGATTACAGGTGAGAAATGTATAGGTAGAAAATGCAACTGAAGACCTTGCAAATCATAATCAGTCTTAATTCAGCTTAAATATAAATCCTCCAGTGCATTTCCAGACAAATTTCAGACTATTACAGTGGGCAATTGAATTATTTATTTAAAAAAAAAAAAGAAAACAAACACAAACCCCAACCAGAAACGCACAAATGAAAAAACAAGCAGCAAATAAAGACTAGGATTTTTAAGGTTTAGAAATTGGTTTTGAATGCCTTTGCAATGAATATACTTCAGTGTAATTAAAAATCATCCTTAAGCATTAGTTATTAGTTATTTTTGCCTTAGTGACAACTTCTTTATGTAACAGGTCTTCTGTAATTCAAGCATGGTAAACTGGTTAAAGATGATAAATAATACACTTGTAGTGGTACTATTGTACATTTAGGTAGAAAATTTTACTTTTTTGTACCTTTGCTAACTTGGGCTGCAGTATTATTCATTTTCACAGTCCTGAGGTTGTTGGAACATCTGGAGTTAACGTTTGGTGATTTTTAATTCAAACCATTGGGGGGGGGTTCTAGAGTACTGCATCTAGTGTGAAAAATAAATTAATTTAAATATAGGGGAAAATTGCAGCTATCCATTTAAAAAAAAAAGGCAACCAAAAAAAAACCCCAAACCACCAGCTTGAAAAGTAGTTATCTTACTGCTGATCTGTTAACACAGGGCACTCAGTGACACAGGTATGGCTGTCATAGAATCATAGAATTGTCTAGGTTGGAAGAGACCC
>VZSZ01001098.1:0-15873 GCA_013398815.1 Ibidorhyncha struthersii
TTCCAACCCTGACTATTCTGTGATTCTGTGATTCTGTATTAGGCATTGATTTTTTTCCCCTCTTCTTCGGTTTTCAGTGGAGTGGAATGTCATCTCTTAACTATTTCACTGTGCATCATAATGAGATGAAAACAGCTCTATAGGGATGGGGCACAGTCCAAAATCCAGCAGCAGGACTTACTCATCAGCTGCCGTTCTTGCTCACGTGGGTGCCAATCCCTTAAGGAGTGCCACACGCGGGTGGGCCCCGCTGAAGGCACTGGGGCTCCACACAGGCTCAGGCCTGCATTTGCATCGGGAGATATTTCTGTCTGAGTCAGGGGAATAGTAACACCCACAGACTCAGCCCTAGGCTCTGGCAGATTTAGCTCTCAGCAGATGTAGCTAGGAATTCATTTAGCCTCATCCGTGATTTAAGCTAATACACAGACTTTAAGCTGGTGTAAGCGAGGCACTCTTATGTGTCCCGTTGAGCCACCCTGGCTACAGGGGGACTAACTTCCCCCAGAAGGATGCACAGGCAGCTGGGCATGGTAACACCTTAACCTATAGCCCTCAGGGCCCTGAGCTGCCTGACTATACCTATATTTATGTTTTCATTGTTACTGGTTGGGATAACCCTCCTTGGAAGTGTTAACAGTCCTGACCCTTTCTTTTAGGTGGTGGCAAGAGACAGTTAAGCACATGTCCCTGTCCAGAGCAAGGTACATGACATTTCACAAAGGAATTTGAACTATTTAGGTGCAAGGCCAAGGTATTATTTGATTAAGGCACAGGGGTGGAGAAAAACATGCACATGAGCATGAGAACAGACTGACCAGCAAGTGAGACACAGACCAAAGAGGTTCACAGCAGAAGCCAGAGAAAAGTAGACAATATGTTTGGGAATGCTGGCTGAAAGAATATCAAATTCTTTGGCCCCATATGTTTCCAGAAAACAAACATTTTGTACTTATTTTGTACATAAGACTGAATTTTATCACTAGTCCTAACAGAATCAAACTACAACCACTCCAATTTTGAGATAGTCTTTCAGGTGAGAAAGGTAACGGAACGGTTTTATTGCCGTGATTTAGTGATGGTACCTTATTTATAGCAAGCAAAACCAAGAGAGAATTAGCAGTTCATTACAAGCTTGTGACAATAAAACCTTTATGTCTTGCACATATGTTACAGAGAACCTGTTTTAGAAACACTTCAGAGACTAAAAAGGGATACATTGGATCTGTTTAATGTAGCCTCTGCAGCCATGTGCTTTAGACACAATGAGACCAAGTGAGCGGGGTTTGGACAGAGAAACCAGTACATTTAAAACAGCTAAAAATGACTCAAATGGCCTTGCTGGGTCTAAAAATATTTCCAGAATTAAGTCTGGCATCGTGGGACCTTCTATGGGTAGAGGTAAGCATACATATGTAAACAGACACTAAATAAGTGTGTCCTATAAATGGTTACTACACGTAACAGAAAAGGATACATGCCTTCACACAATTCCATCTGCATGAAACCTGAAGTATTTATAGCAGCTAATTTGTGTTAATTAACTCATATATATCAATATATACTTAATGAATAACAGTAAATAACTGCATATTTTTCTGCTGCCAGCATGTTATCTTTTTGACCATTTGCTGATTCTTTACAATTCAAAAATAATTATTAAACAGATGTGCTTTCTTGCATGCCACTAATAATTGTCCTTTCTGCTCAATCCATGCATCTCAGAGTAGTCCTGCCTTATCCCATTGCATTCCAAGCTTCATCCCCTGGGTCTCATGTAGTAGACATAGCTATGGGCTATAGCTAAGAAGTTAAAGAATTCCCCCTCTGGAGCTATTCTACATATGTGTGTATGTACACATATATATATGCATATATAAACAGACATGTGCTCTCCAGCTGTGTAGGAGGAGTCAACCCAATTTTTAAAGCCTACAGAAGAGCAGAAGTGGAAATCTACAAGCTCTCTGATTTTCTTTATAAGCTCTTAAAACTAATTAAACATAAACCTAACCTTATTTTTATTCCTTTCCTTAAATTAGTTCACATGTAATGGTGAAGGTACATTCTTGCTTGAAGATTTTGAGAGTCCTGAGAAGTAAAATGTATAAAACTCATCCTGTTCCTCTGACATCACTGACATATCTCTCTATACTAACAAGAACTAGAGGAAGCCCCCTTTCCTTTTTCCTGCTGATTATGAAATGTCATTGCCCCCGATGCCATCCCATTCCTCATTTCTGCTTAGAAGATACTAGTTAAATTGTTGCTAAGTAGCTGTGGTCTAAAAGTCATGAGGTTTTCCAGGCTTATCCCTGGAAAGTAAGTGACTAATTAAAAACCAAATCACTGCATCTCCTAGGCTGGGGGGAGTACACAGCTATCAGCTCAGGGCTAGGTGCAAATCACAGGACATAGCCTCAAAGCATAAGATACTGACGTACTATGCAAGTACACAAGAAGGCCCTCAGCTGTCTGCCTGGCGATCTCTCCTGTTTTACTGGGTTGCAAATGAGAGTTGTGAGACCTTGTCCCTTTTTGCTTGTTCTCTTCTGTTTGGACCATGTAAAGCCTTCTAGCCATGGAAAGAATGGGCAATATAAAGCTTACACTTAAAAAATTAAAGGACTCGGGTATAGAAAGTTTAGTCTGCGATTAAATGGTTTCAAGAATACGGAACGAGAAATAATGTCCTGGGCATAATGCCTTGCTGAAAGCAGAGAGGTTTAGTAATACCAGGATACTTAGAAAAGGAGGTTGCAGATGTCTTGGTTTGAAGCTTTTCAAGACAGACATGTTAGTAAGCAGACAGGCCCAGTGTCACTAGGGCAGACAACACCTGTGCTGCTCTTGGGGAAAAATATAATGATATCCACTTCTATTTCTAGATTTGACACTTGTTATGGAAGAAATGAACATGGGTGGTTATCTGAACTGCAGAGAGGTAAGAACTCAAAGGGGTTTTGATTTGAAAGCTTTCATGCAGAAGCAGGGAAAGAAGAAGGCTGGTTTTGTTGACCAAGGAATAGTAAACTCTCAGTTTTTCCTCCCTCAGTGGTTATTAGGTGGAGGGTCCAAGGAGTGCCTGTTTGGTGAATCTGCTTGCAAATTTGTAGCGTCAAGGGAGTCAGTCGTCAATAAGACATCAGAATCCTGTTAGACTAGTTTCTACTGGTTTGAAATGCCAGGCAGGTTTGGAGTGCTGCTGTGCCAGGCTGTCCTTGTCAGCTGCATCAAGCTAATTTCAGCTAATTTCAAACCTGACATAAGCTGGTATTATTCTTATAGCCTGTTACACTGATCGCACGTGTCTTTAGTAACTCAGGAAAAAATACTTGACAGACAACTCTGGAAACTGCACAGCAAACAGCATCAATCATGCAACCTTCCCCCCTCCAGAAGGGCTCTTTTTAGCCCCAGGGGAGGACCCTGGCAGGAAGGGAAGATTGCAGGACTGCAGCTCCCAGTGCAGAGCAGTCGCTTCTGTCCTAGGGCTGAGGCACTAGCTCAGGGCTTAGGCACTCACATCCAGAAGCTCCCCACACTTGCCTCCAGTTTGCCAGCTACAGCACTAGACAGTGTTGCATTGTAGAAAAACAGGCACACGTGCAGTGCTCTCTGGCTGCATGTGCATCCACAGTTAAGTCTCCATTGTTTTTCATCAATCAAGTAACCTGATGTCCTCAACCATAACTCTGTAGCTCACTCTGCCCAAGTGCTGTGAAAGATTGGCAAACCTTTCCCTTTCAGACCTTTCCTTCTAACAGCAGTTCTTACCCTCCTCTTCATCCCCAGGTTTTAAGCACAGAAAGAGGAAGGCTGGGATGTGGGTAGTGAATCTCACGGCTGTGGCACTGAATTGGGTCCTGTTGATTTCATTTCTCAGCTCTGCTGCAGTTCCCTGGGCAAACTTGAGCACGTCAGGGATTTTTGTGGGTTAGTTCCCCATCTCTAGACTGGAAGTGGTATACTATAGTTTATGAATATTCCTATATTTCTCCCATAATTTTTATTCTGAGTTACTTGAACAGGAACTCAGTGTAAGTACAAGAGCATGACATGAGATAGCCTGACAGGTTCAAAAGAGCTCTGGACAGCACTGTAATTAAAAAAATGAACTAGCTTGGGTATTCTCTTTCTTTGGTTATTTTTCATTTGCTATTTCCTACATTTCTGTCCCCAGGTGAAAAGCAGGCATTTTGTCTAGATTTCTTGTTCCTCAGTGTCCCTATTACACATCTTAAGTTTTATTTGAGCTGGTTGCAATTTCTCCTAAGAAGGGGTCATTGTTTCAGGAACTTTGTCCTTTTGGAACAGCAAAGTCCAAGTTTTGGGGATTGAGTAACCTGCTAGACCTGTTTTTTCATAGACATCTGTTTCAAAGATGATTTTGGCTAGGAAAGGAAGGCAGGGAGGAGACGAGGTTTCTAGATTGTTTTAGGTTTTACTGAGTCTTGTCAGTTTTTCTTATTTTAGATCTAACGGGGCTGCTTCCATGGCACGCTGCTTGGAAACATGAAATATTGCCTGTAGGCACTATTGTGGGAAAAATGATAATTGCCTATAGAAATCATAGAACAAGCTACTTCTAAAAGGAGAATTTGAGTGAAAACCCAAAGCATTGGCCATATACTCAGATACTGGTAATTATATAGTTAAAGCATTTTACATTGTCTTGCAAATGGCCTCTCCAAATTATGGCAGTGTGGGACAATGGGTTCTTTGTCTCTGGGCTCTTCTCTTCTGGCAATTACTATGGCGTTTCTCACATACTCCTCTATTTACAGTTGATGTAGAAGTGTACTGAACTCATCAGTCCCAATTTGAGTCTGGAGAAAATTAGACCTGAATAAAATTTCTGTCCATCTCTCAGAAAGAATGTCAGCCAATTAGTCCTTTTTGCAGGTTCAGCGAAATGTTTTAAATTTTTTTCATTATTTTAGTCCAATTTCCTCCTTTCAACTAGATCTGGAAGTGGGAGCTTCACTGTAACGGTTGAATCCATTGATACTTTAATATCTTAAGAGCTAGCTTGTTCTTATGAAATTTCAGTCCCTGTTTACTTTGTGCGTTTAAAAATATACATAATTGCTGGTACAGAGTTCACAGCTACACTGGATACACAGCAATTGGTCTCCTGAGAATGAAAGGAAAGATCGGCTAAGGGGAAGGATCAGCATGGCATTAGGAGGAAAACAGGCTGTTTTTCATATTTCCTGTCTTTATTTTATTTATATATATTTTTAAAGCAAGATCACACATAAACATTTGCCAGGAAAAATCACAACTTGTCCTGCCCTTGGAAAAAGACACACAGTCTGGTTGGTTGGTTTTGGGGATGTTTGCTGTTTAGTTTGTCCCATTAATGCCCGTTCTGTGCAGACTGGGTCTCCCCTCTGACTAGGCTTCCTCCCTGCGGTGGTTTTCATGCCTGTCAAGCGGTGCCAGTGATGCCTCTCCTCCCCATCAGCCAGTATTTCAACAGTGTCATGGCTGTGCTATGTCTGGGTTGCACAGGACTCCTTCAGTGTGACTTTGCTTGCAGAGCAAAGTCAGTTCTTTGTTAGGCACTGGATTTGTGCCTTTGTTTGTGGCCTGAGGTTTCTTTCTCAGACTGTTCCTCTTCCAGCATCCCCCCAGAATAGGAATTTACTCACCTGACAGTCTGGGGCTGAACCAGTCTCTCATTTGCCATCGGGATGAGGTACGTCCAACAAGTCTGGACTAAACTCCCAAAGTTGTTAAAGATTTGCAATGCAGTTGTGAATCCTGAGGCAGGTATGTCCTACTGAAGATCCCTGTCCTTCAGTCCTCATACCTTCTGTCAGTTCTGCTTGAGAGTGAAGTTTCCCTCAGACTTTGTTTGCTTAGTTTCCAGAGTCACAGCAAACATAATTTAAAGGAACAGCTTTCCCTTTACCTAGATAAGTTAGTATAAACATGCCCTGAATGTCCTTTGCACTGCTTGTGCCAAAGGCTTAATCACAGGGCATTGTTAAACCTACTGTATAAATCTTTAACAAGTGGGTGAAACTTTGGTCGAAATCTGCAAACTCAAATAAGTGGAAACAGTAAATAGTATTTGCTTACACTTTTAAGGCCCACTGGCTGAGCAACTGCTCTTGCTTTACGTTATTTACAGCCACTTGAGAAGAAAAGACCTAAATGTTTATGACTATTTTTAGGTTGCCATTTTTTAATTTCCTATGAGTTCACATACCTGGGCACTGGGGTGGATATAGCAGAGCCAGCCTGGTTCTATTTTAAGGCTTTTTGGATCTGTTCATCCAAATGCCTGTTATAATTTTCTCCCTTGAAGTACTTTGATTTCTTATTCAGGTTGGGCTTACATTTGCTGTTCTCTCCACTGGGCTTGCTTGCTATTATTTGAATGTCCCTCTTCTGCGGGCAGCTTAGGGCCCAATGCTTCAAAGGAAGCCAAATAAGCCTGTAATTCCTGTAGATACCTATGCAGTGCTATACTTAGGAGAGAGGTTTTCCCTCATCCTTGGATAACTCGGTATTTTTAAGCCTGCAGTTTGAATGTCTCTTCCAAAAAGCATCATATCGCCACTGAATTTGATGCTAGTCTTTCCTTTGATTTTTTTTTTTTGAAGTTCACTGAACTTGTCAAGTGCCTTGTTCATCTCAAAATAGTTTAATTGGTCACAACATTACCTTATTCCTTTAAAAATGCAGCTACTCCTGCTGCATCCTACTCTGTGGAAGGCCAAACGTTCATTGAGTAAAGCTTTGGTTAATCTGAGGGCAGTCACGATAGCTTCATGGTCACCAGTGTCAGTGTCCCTTTACATCAGCTGAGGTCCTGGCCTGGGCATAGAGAGCTGCCAGCAATTAATCCTGTAATGATTAATCAAGGTCACCATCAGACCTGTGCACTCCTGGTCTGTGAACTAGCAGGACACAAGAGTGAAGGATGCACTGGGCTCCTCTCTGTCGCAAGAGTCACTCCAGGGTGAATCTAGTTAGACTTGTGCTTCAGACTCACTTATCTGAGTGTCCCAGCACTGGCAGAGTACATGAAGCAAGGGACTCTGTTTTTATTGCATTTTCCAGTCATTAAATCGCTCCAGTGACTCCTTCCCAGTGTTGCTATTTTGAGGGCTGAATAAATCCTGCTTCTACAATCCCCTTTTTGCATGTAAATCTCACCACCTCTCTTCCTTTGTTTCCCATAGATTATTGCATTCATTTTGTAACAAAAATAAAGTATATTTAATTTTTTTCTGTTCCAAATGGGCAAAGCAAATGGAAAAATAGTGTGATGTGTATCACTGGCAGGCTGTTTATTGGGTGTTGTCTGTCACAGAGTAAGGCAGCTTCCCTGTGACAAACCCACAACTCACCGTGGAGTGTCACAAAGCTTACAGGTCCGCTATGGGGTGCCATTGTTGCCTTTTGGGTTGAGGGAGTATCCTTTTGATTTTGCCCAATTCTTTCCACAAGGAGAGGAAATAAGCTGTAAAAGGCTATTATTTACTGGGAAAGAAACGCTGGCAGCACAATTCTTTGCTTACTCCTCCTGATGGAAATCAAAAGTAACTTAACTGGAGTCAGTGGAGTGAGAAATGGTATGAACCCAAAGAGTACCTGCTCCTAATACCTGTTGCTCTTGCAGCTGATAAGGAGAGCAAGATGCTAGTTTCAAATGTGCACAAAGGTTCATTTGGAACTAACTAGAATTGGAATTAAAAGAAAACAGCAGGTGTTTCCTTGTCTCCTTGTCCAGTGAACACCGTTTCCCAAAGACCTCTGCCATTAGCATTTGCATGTTAGATTCATTATTATTATTACTTTGGCTTTTTTGTGTTTGTTTGGTTTTTTTTCCCTCTGGCAGAGCAGACTTTCTTTCAGACCCCAGGTCTATAGGATTTATGTTCTGCACAAATGATACCATACTCCTTCCTGTCTGGAGAACAGCTCATAGTGTTTTAACTGAAAATTTGGGAAGCGGTGTAATTGCTCTCTCGCATGGCCTGACTCCATAGAAGACCTGTTGATTTTAACTGCCTGATGACAGCTGCCACATAGCATAGCAAAAATACTAAACTACCTGCACTGGGCTTGCCTTTCTAATAGTTTAAGGTATCAATGGATTCAGGTTTGAACATTTTTCAAGGGAAATACACATTGATCATTTTTAATGGACTAGGTATCACTCATTAAATGTAAGCTCTCTTGTTTTCCTACTGATTTCTTTTCAGATACGCTGACGTGCATTGGCTTCTGAATTCTTTTTCTTAGCCTTCATTTGCAGCTATTGCTATATCTTTCCTAAGAGGTGGCACCAGAAATTGAACATGGTCCTCCAAATGCAAATGCTCCATTGTTCAGTATTCTGTCATTATATTATCTTCTGCATTATTTTTATATCCTCTTATTAATGCACCCACACACCCCATTTGCATTTTTTAACCTTTTTAAAAACGTTTTCATTACAACAATCAGATACAAGGGCAATGAAGTAAGCGTGGAACAATAGAAGTTAAGAACTTGATTCTCCTCAGACCTATACCCATTTTAAACTTCACTGGTGACACTGATTTTGATTTATGCCATGGGGGGGTGGTGGTGGTGGTGGTGTCAAACCTAGCACATCTACACTGAGACATCCATTTTTTATAGTTAGCAAGGAATGGTTTTATAAAATAGTTGCAGCACACAACCTGTTGTTTGGAAAAAGCAATTTTTCTTTTATCAGGAAGGAAGCTGTTTTGCAGACAGAGGACTGTGGGATGGGCTAGTGTCTGAGGAGCTGTGCTGGAGGCCTGGATGCTGGCAGCGCTTGGCAGTGGCCATGCAGGGGAAGCACCGTGGGGTGCCCATGTGTTGACTGTGTGGTTGTCCTGCACAGGCCTTAGGGTTCATCGGAGTTAACCTCACAACAGGACTAGGAGTGCGTTCTTCATTTTGGGAGTAGTTTTAGCCATTCTAGGCTGTTACCCCTTGCACAGCCATGTCTGATACCTACCCTGGGTTGTGGGTTGATGGCAGAGCACCCCAGCTGGCTGCAGAAGAAGGTGGGAGCCTTGCCTGGGGAGGAAGGGAGGGTAAGGGCAGGTAGGGAAGGGGAGCTGGGTGACGGGAGGTGGCCAGAGGCACAGGTATTCTGCCAAGTGTGTGCTGCCAACATAGAGCAGGGAACCATTGCCACCATAGGAAGCCACATTTGGGACTTCCCACTCTAAGAAGAGATGGACAACCAGTTTTAAGCTGCAGCTGGGCAAGGTGATTTCTATTAAACATAGAACATTCATTGGTTGTCTGGCTGCAGTAGCAAAGTGTGTGACTCAGAACATCACCTGAGTAACAGTGCTGTTAGCCAGGGAGCAGAAAAAAAGTGAAGAAATCCACAAAGCAATCATTCATGTCTGGCTTTCTGGCAGACTGCGCCTTAGCAGCCTCTTCAGTGTCCCTCTTCCTTCCTTAATTGCTTCTGTTTTCTTGACTCTGGATTTTCTCCAGGAGTCACTGTTAAAAGCTATTATCTGGTGGATATCGATGTCATTGTCTCTGGAGGGACTTTTCCTCTCATTGACTATTGTTTGGTTCCAGGTAAGGCAGTGAGATACAAATGCCCTCAGGTTTCTCTTGTGTGTCTCAGTTAAGGCAATACTTTACTTGCCCAGTTAGGCAAGGTTCGTAAACATGGGGTGTGGTTTTACAATACAGCTAATGTGATCTGGTGGCCAGCTGCCAGTCAGAGAAGTGAGTCTGCTCCTCCTGTCAACAGCTTCATGCTCCTA
Organism: Ibidorhyncha struthersii; assembly: GCA_013398815.1. NCBI lineage: Eukaryota > Metazoa > Chordata > Aves > Charadriiformes > Charadriidae > Ibidorhyncha > Ibidorhyncha struthersii. The sequence goes on from VZSZ01001098.1 coordinate 9,768, forward strand.
CTCGCTCTCCTACTGCAGATCCTGCTGCTTGTCTGACTTCTGCTGACGCAGTCCAGGACAGTGACCTAGCAGAAAACTATTCACTTTTTTTTTTTTAATGTGGATTAGTTTTCTGCCAGACTGACATCCTCTGATGGCTCGCCAAGGTAAGATGAGCATCAGTGCTGGCACAAGAAAGGATACAGGGTTGCTCAAGAGAGAGGAAAAATAGTAATACAGAAGCATTACATTAATTCAGTTGGTTGGATGATTGGTTGTAAATCCACACCTTTGCAACTCCCTATTTGGCTTGCACAGATCAACTACAGCTGCCATCAAATGAGGAGACTTTTCTTCCTCTTTTTTCATTACTAGCAAGATCTGTTTGCAGGATTGTTATTTGCATTTTTTCAGATCACTTCAAAGACAAGAACCATTAATGGCAGCAATGGAAGCACAGCAGAGAAGAGGGGAAAGCGGGAGGAACAGCAAGGAATGGGATAGGAAAGGTCACCTCTGACTGCAGCAGCGCAACATTAGATCAGTAGCACAAGATCATTGTGAAATCATTTGCTTGGGGACTCCCGGCAGCTGCAGGTGCTGCTTCTAAGTCAGCCAGGGCACAGCTGGGAGAAGGCTGATGCCATCCTCTTCTTCCTCAGCTGGGACCCTAGGCTTATACTGTTCTCTCTGTTCTTTTGTCTGAGTCTCCCCACTAGCTCATTGACTGCAGCTGCTGGGATGATTTGGTGCTGGTAACACCTCCACAGAGGCTGCTGAGAGCTGCATCTGCGTGCACTGGCATGTTATTCCTGTACCACTGCCTGGGGACTCCTGTGTTAACCCATTTCTTCATCCAGAAACAGCACGCTGATGCATAGGAGGTGGGTGGAGCCAGCAGAGGAATATGTCAGATTATCACAGCACCATCACCTGCTGGCTTTAACCATTTTCGGGGTTCTTTTGGCAAACTTTCCCAGAGCTCAGGAGCACTCTGAAAGGAATCACTGTGAGTCTGTGTGCTGGGACCAGAGGAACTTTCCTCTCCTCAGCACAAGGGGACAAAAGGACCAAGAAATAAGAGCACGGTGAACTGTATAACCATTAGAAACAACAGCTGTTCCACAGTGCTGTCAATCCATGCAGGTAGAAATATGCTGTTTAATTACTACGATAATTTAAAAGTCTTTTCCTAGTGCTTGTACAGCTCATATGGAACCTCCCCTTATATGCAAAATAGGTTTGCTATTTAAATGTCAGCTTGTGTATACATACCAGCTGCTAGCTTTTCTTGGGGGTTCGAGACAGTAGACGTTGCTGCCAATATAAATAATTTTGCAGGTTGGATAGTAGTTGGTAAGAGTGTGGTAAGCTTCCCTTTTATCTAATCCAATAGGAGTGCTTTTTGGTTTGTTGGTTTGTTGTTGTTTTTTTTTTCCTTTGACGTGACTTCCAGGAGACACAGAGTGAAAAAGGTATTTCTTTTTCCTATTTTTTCTTTTTTTAAAAAAAAACCCAACTTTTTCATAACAGTGGCTATTGCTAGGAACTAAAAATGTCAATACAACATTTTGTAGGTTCAAGTAGGAGTGCAGTTTGTGTGTTCCTCCACCAAACATATGCTAAGAAAAATACTGCTGTTTCATGTAATTCCTCTCTAGTGCTAAGAAAACCTGCACTTTAAGGCACAAGAGCTACTGCCAGACTGAGCCACAACATTTTAAAAGCAGAACCTGATTGATTGTTTAGGAAAGCATGTACTGGGGAGGCTGAAAATCCCCTTTTAAGTGTGGTGTGAAGTTCTTGCCACAAGAAAAACTTTCTGTTTCTGTCGTGGTTAAAAAGTTTAATCCAATCAGCTGCTGGATTAAAGTAATTCCAGTTTTGTGCATTTTCAGTTTTGAATTCTGAATGTTTTAGTTTGTTTGAAGTTTATTCTTTGACAGGTCTTGCTGATAACTCTCCAACTTCACATTATTTGACTAAATAAATCCATGCTGCCTGGCTCATTAAGAAATCCTACAGCCTAGATTTAGTGTAGGATCTGGTCTAGGAGCATAAGAAGGCTGGAGATGGAGTGCTCTGATGCTGGGCTTTGGCAGAAACAGGCAGTGTTGTGCTGTTTAGCTAGCAGGAAGGGCTTGCACATAGGAATACGCTGTGTAGCAAGTATTCTAGAAGCAAATGATCTCCCATTTCTTAGCCCTATACAGCTGGAACATGGCTACTCCTGGTGCCCCTCTATGGAATATCCCCATGGAAATGTCTTATTTTCTTTTAAGTGAAACAAGAAATTTATTTCAGCATAGCACTTAGTTGACTTTTATAAGTTTGGAAAACACTGTAAGTCCAGGTCTGACCTTGAGTAGAGAACAACTGTACCTGGATTCTTGTGCTTGCCTTGAAAAGCAGAATTTTAGTTGCGTTTTGCACTTGACTTTCAGGTCTTTTTGTTTGTATTTCTCCCCTAAACTTCCCTGAATGGGTTGTTTGTTGTTTTTTTTTGATCTATCTGAATTCCTTCAAGAGCAAGCTGCCTCCTGCACAGAGTGCAGAGCACTCTGACAGGGACCAAGGGATAGAGTACAGCATATTACCTCATTTCTGCTGGTTTGTTTTGAAAGGCATACTGTCATTTCAGCTTGGATCATGTTAAGGACAGGTTTTTACAGAAGCTGAGGCCAGTGGAAATGTTACCCTTTTTAGACACTTTTCTTAGAGACTGTTAAAGCAAATAAACATGCAAGGGCTCATCCTGCTATATGGACAAGTCCATGTGAGCTGCCTTGAAGGGCAGAAGTGGAAGGAACAAGTATCCTCTCCTAGTGCCTTCCAGCACCTATCCCTTACTGCAACTTGGGCTCCTTCCAGGCATCAGATTCATCATAGATTCAACTGTTGACAACTGTTATTTCCTTTGACTCTTCTGGTGTGCTGGAAACAGTCTCTGCTTTGGAAATCATTACAGCTGTATAACTTACAAACTATGAGTAATGGTTTCCTCCAATTTACACCCCCACCCCCCTCCTCTTAGGTGTTTCCACTGTGACAGTCTTTCTCCCTGTCCTCCCAGTTCTGCCTGGAGGTGAGGTACTGGATATCAGTGCAGCAGCTTCCCTGGTGCTTTGGAGAGGAATTGCAGGTAAACATCAGTCTCTCTGAACAGGACCCTTTGCAAGGATAAGCCTGGGAAATAAATTCAAAACTCCAGTAAATACCAAAACGCAGAAGGGGATACTGGCTTAATGGCTACATGATAAATTTCCCTTCTCCTCACTACCATCTCTGTCATCTGGAAAGAGGTTACCAGCTACCTCTTTTTCTCCTAGGAAAAAATTGCTGCATCAACTCCAGTTCCCCTTTCTCACCCCTTTATATCACAAAACTACAGCTAACTTTTCTCTCAAAGGTGACTGAATTGATACAGGTGTGAGCAACTGTTGTTGGTTTGTGTACAGCTCTCCAGTCTCCTGCTTGTATTTCAGGGCTTTGTGTTCCCAGAAGTTTGTCTTTTTACCTGTTATAGCTCTTGGTCTTTCAAAAAATATTGCCGTGGTCTACAAACTTTGTCTTGCCAATGTCCTTAGATCATGCTGGCTGCAACACTGCCACCTTCTTCTTCCCTGCAGGCCAGCCAGTGCTATTTCAGTAGGATTTGGGAACAAAGCATCATGGACATATGCATTGGCAATTTCATCCAGGAGGGACTGGCATGTATGATTTGAATTCCTGCAGTGCTAGAGTATGAGCTTTTGAACACTCTTTGTGTGGCTGTCCTGTTGATGATTTGCTCTCCTGTCAATGATTTGCTAATTTTACTTCTCTTGTATTCATGAGGGCATAGCTAGTGTTTTTGCCTTTGAAAGTGGGTAGAGATCAAGAGAAAAATCAATTCCTTTCAATTGGCTGGGGAAGTAACTAAAGCAGCACTGTTTTTTTATATATTAAGATCTTTAAGCTAATTTAAAGAGTCTGCATTTTCGATTCTGTGTGAAACTCAAACTGTTGTGATTCAGTCTCTGCTTGAGGATCCACGAGGGACAAGGTAGAAGCAGCTGAATATTGACTTTAAGTGTGTTTAAAAAAGGATGGAAGAGTTTCTCTGCAGATGGATACATAGTGTGTATGTGTGTATATATGCAAACAGACATAATACCCACACTGTGTGTAGGGAGTATATATACAAATGTGTGTATTTGTGTATACACACACACTCACACATACCCCTATTTAGTCTCTGAATAAATGGAAAAGTCACTTGGTTCTAGTATTTTCCTCGATTGTAGTTGCGGGTGCTGTGTCCAGGAACCTCAGGCTTGTTTCTATGACAGCTATTCCCAGCCTTTTAACATCCCACCTTCCCTCAATCCCCATGTGGCAATAAGAGGAAAAGAAGTGTTTTGTGACACCCACACTGAGCATCTGACAAAGGGGCTAAAAGCACGGGCAGAGATGCCTGCAGATGACAGCCTCATACAGGCGGGACTCGGGTGCAGTGGGCTGCAGTACAGTCTCCTGTGGCACTGATCTCTTAGCTTTTGCATCAGGGGCTTCATGTGGCAGCCCAGATCTCTCCCTTTCTTTTCTTTTCTCTTCCTTTTTTTTTTTTTTTTTCTTTGTTTGGTTTGGTTGGGGTTTGATTTGTTTTGTTTTTGGCCTCCTCCTTGCCCTGCCCTAGAGCAGGATTGCAATATCAGAATGGCATCATGAAGAGGAATTCTAGGGAACCTGTGCTGCATTAGGCAGGCTGACTAATCTCCCTTTAAATAATCTCCCTTTAAATAGTCTGGAAACATTCTAGTGAGCTTCTGTTTCAGGAGCTATGAGAACACAGCCACGCCTGTGGTCTGTATAAATAGCCAGATCCATGCTGGTAAGTAGTGAACAGCACAGTTATTTGTTCTAGGAAGGTCTTCCTATTTTCTTCATGTTGTTGTATGGATAGCTGCAATCAAATTTTGGTAACATTTCTGTACAGTAGCAGTTCTGTTGCCTTTTCTCAGATTGCTGTATTGTCAGTGACAGTGAGGAGCGAGCAGTTACCCTTTGGTGATAGACTTGTATCTCCAGTGGCTTTGCATCTGAGTGGCCACGGGGCTGTGACTTGCTGGGGTCTGTACAGCTGGCTTTAACTAAAATAGTGCAGTTCAGTCCCTTTTGATCAGACCCTGTGTGTTCAAAAATCTTGCTGATATTTATAGCATCTGGAAGGTGAAAGCAAGGAATATTTGAATACTTGCTGCCTAGCTATGGATCTGGATAGAGCATAATGTCATGGTGCTGTCTGAGGAGGATTAACTTCGCTTATCTGCGCTGTCCTGACTCAGTAATCAGGACCGATGGGGAAAAAAAAAAAATTGTTAACTGAGTCTATGTTAGTTATTCTACCTAATACAATCTTTTCTCTTGTGATATGGAAGAGTAGAAGCTATTCTCCAGGTAGGTACTTGCACTCTGCAGCTGCATAAGCAATCTTCAGTTTGCCCCCATCTGGTCTTGAATTATCAAGACAGTCTTCAAAAACATAAGGATCTGATACATGGCCAATAGCCACTCTAGCGCTTTCCAAGATTTAGGTAAATAGGAGAATCCTCAACGAAGAGCGCAGCAAGTCTTGCCTCAGCCAAGGTAGGAGGCATTTGAATTTCTTACTCATAGTGTATTGTCATGTTCTCCCTGCCATTCCTACCCACTCAATGCGTCAGAGATCTAAGGCTTGATTTTTTTATTATTATTTTGTTTTCCTCCCTGCCTTCCTTGCTGAGCAGAGGATATTCAGGCCTTCAGTTTCTGGTGCATCATGTCAGAGATCCTTTTTCTTTCTTCCCCCCCTGCCTTTTGCTCAGACATAATTCCCCTGAGCCAGTGGGTTTTTACCAGGATAAATGAGTGCACAGGAGAGGCTTGGTGCAAGAGGACAGAGGCCTGAGTGGGTCTGAGGAGAGGAAGAGAGACTATGTGCGGGCATAGCACAGACCAGTTAAGTAGAGGCAGCTTCCCTAAATGCCCCCTCATGTTTGCCTTCCTAATGTGGCTTTTAAGTCACTGTACAGATGACAAGATTTTTGGCTGGCCAGAAGTCCCACCCGATGTGGTGGGACACCATTCAGACTGTTCTTTAATCTTA
>VZSZ01001098.1:15888-136595 GCA_013398815.1 Ibidorhyncha struthersii
TTCTTTCTTTCACTTTTTGTGCTCACTGCTTACCATCCTCAAACAGGGGCACAGCTGGGGCCAGGGATTGCCTCAGTGTGTCATTTATGTGGGATTTTAAGTCGTATTTGGCAAAGCAGACGTTCTGCGCTGGGTTTCTGAAACACCATCAACAAAGACAGTAATGGTCTTCTAAGGGAAAATACTATAATGTTTGATTATCAACAATCTTCTGAATTACAAAGCAAACCCACAAAAATCCCAGCCTGTGAATTTAATTAAAAAGAAAAAACAAACCACAGACAGTTTTTTCGTTAATTGTATTTAGCCTACTTACCTTGCGTCACTCCAGTAGGATCAACCAGGCTGTTCCTGGGCTAAGTCTGGTCTGTGTTGCCAGCTAGCATGCAACATGTGGGTTCTCTTTGGAAAAGCACAAGAAAAAGACAAAGCTGAAAGTAGCAGAAATTATGTTTCAATGCAGGACAGGTCCCACTGAGCGGGGAGGGCAAAAAGCTGTGGAATCTGCCCTGTCACATTTTTCTGGGTTGATGGTGGGTCAAAATGCAATGCATTCTGTCGTCTTCTCCCTAGCACAATGGCTTCGTTTCCTGTCTTGAAGCAAGAGACGTTGTTCCGGAATGGTACCTGGAGCTATCGAATTCCAGCCCTGCTCTACCTGCCGCGTTTCAGCATCATCCTGGCATTTGCAGAGGAACGTGAAAATGTGGTAGATGAACACGCCAAGCTAATAGCGATGCGCAGAGGCATGTATGACCCAACCACGCACCATGTTCAGGTACCAGTGTGGGGAGAAAAGGGGGAAGACTGCCCACCTGTACTGCTCCCCTGTCTGCAGATGAGTTGAATGTGGGGAGAGGGCAGCTTCTCCTTCTCCCCATTTATGGGAGACAAATCTGCTTATAAGTAATGCATATGTCATTATAACTGCTGGGATTCAACCCCATCATTGGGTAGCTGTTAAGGGGGACTAAAGCAGGCAGGTGCAGCAGATTTCCTGGGGATGACATTGACCTATCATCACAGAGCTGGGGAGGCAGAGAGATGGGACAAAGTCCTGTTGTGACAGCAAAGATGTGGAGGAGAGGCAGAAATGGGGAGTGCCAGGAGTGAATTAGCAATCAGTGACTTTTTTTTAATTCATCTTCTTAGGACTAATTTCAGGTTTAGAAAACAATTGAGAACAGCTAGTCTCCCCACGCAAAAGAGTGTCGTCTGGTTTGTCTGTGCCAGTGAATTGGCTACCTTATTAATCTACCAGTTATTATTAACAGTTATCTTGCTGGGTGACTGGGGGAGGTGGATACTCTATTTATAATCATTTTTTGCATTTGCAAATGAATTAATGTCTTTGGAAGAAAAAAGTCATTATATTTTTCTATTCCAATCCTTCATTGGTGACTGGTTGTCTTAGATTATAGACTCTTAAGAGCTGGAGTCTGCCTAGCAGAAGCAGCCTCTGACTGCACCTGCAGTGTCATACCATTCAGGTAACATCTTGTGTAACCCCCCCTGTAATTCAGTTAAGTAGGACTCAGTTGGTCATAAACTTAGTAATTTGTGTTCACGTGCTAGAGTTTCTTAAAATGGAAATGTTAAATATTCCCAAAAAAGTTAATACTGGTTGAATAGCCAAAGGTAAGACATGACCAAAAAGGGTAATCAGCAAGTCAACGTAGAAAAACTAATTAGTATAATCTCACTGGAAAATACTGCTTCTTTTACCAAACCAATAACACTATGTAGGAGTAGTTTTCTAATTGCAATGTTAGTGTTAGAAACGTGATCATGTTATGCGCTATTCATTTAAAGAAAGACACGGCTTGGAGGGTAGTTATACCTGCTCTGCGACCTATTTTCTGTGTTGGAGAACTCAGGGTCCAAATTTCCACACTATGTTGCGTAAAGCCATGCAACAAACTCTAGCAAGGTGCCTCAGTGAAGGCTGGGATACCCATCCACACATGGATCAAAAAGAAGGAATGGAAAGGAATTTGTCAGCATCCGGAATACTTGAAAAGGGCTTAGTTACCTGTCTGACTTCCTAAGAAACACTGACACAGCATGGTGTCTGTACCAGCACACCTTGACCACTGGGCATGTCTGTGTCTCATATATGTGTGTGTGTGTATATATATATATATATCTACTTGTGAGAATTTCTGAAAATTCAGCTACTGTAGTTCTTTAAACAGTGTCATCAGACACTGGCTGCATTGAGATACAGAGCTATCAGCTCCTCGGTGAGTAGTAATTAAAAAGGACATAACCCACCTGTTCGGTGAAGTGCATGTGCATTGTGTCATCCAAATAATTTTCACTTATGTTTGGCAATGCCAGACTTATAGTATCTTCCCACTTCTTGCTCTATCTGCTAACTTGCTTCTCTTCTGTTCTTCTCATGGTCTTCTGTAACTTTTATCCAGGCATCCTTACACTGTAACGTGGATCTATTTGTAATGGTGTGTTTCATTCTTGTCTCCCTTCACACGGGCCTTGGCAGTGGAATAGCATGGAGACCATTGTCAGTGCACGGCTGAAAGACCACCGATCTATGAACCCCTGTCCTGTTTATGATGAGGTCTCGGGGAAACTGATCCTGTTCTTCATAGCCGTCCCAGGAAAGATCTCTGAGCAGCATCAGCTCAGGACAAAGATCAACCTGGTACGTCTCTGCTACGTCACTAGCATGGACCAAGGACGCACCTGGAGCGCTACCCAGGATGTCACCGATGGTACCATTAGCACAGAGTATAAGAACTGGGCCACTTTTGCAGTGGGGCCAGGTCATGGATTACAATTGCTCAATGAGGCCCGGAGCCTTGTGATTCCTGCCTATGCCTATCGTATCTTGGACCCTAAGCAACACCCCACTCCTCACGCCTTCTGCTTCATCAGCTCTGACCACGGGACAACGTGGGAGATGGGGAACTTTGTGGGGGAGGAGAGCGCAGTGGAGTGCCAGGTAGCGGAGGTGCACACCTGCGGCAGGAAGGTCCTCTACTGCAATGCGAGGAGCAGCAGGGGAGCCAGAATCCAGGCTGTCAGCTACAACCATGGGGTGGACTTTGAGGGAGGCCAGCGGGTTGAAATGCTCGTAGAACCTCCCTCTGGATGTCATGGAAGTGTTACTGCCTTCCCACCTCCTCCTGATGTCAGGTGCCAAGATAGTTGGTTGCTCTACGCTCATCCTGCAGACCCAAAGGGTCGAAGAGATTTAGGAATTTACCTTAACAAAAGCCCTTTAAATCCTGCACACTGGACAAAACCAAGCATCCTCTTCAAGGGCCTGTGTGCTTACTCGGATCTGCAGTACATGGGGGTTGGGCCAGATGGCTCACCCTTGTTCTCCTGCCTCTTTGAATATGGGACCCACCAACAATGTGAAGAGATGATCTTTGTAATGTTCACTTTGAAGCAAGCCTTTCCATCAGAGTACTGAGTCTTGAGCCTTTCCATCAGCATCCCTCTGCAAACCACCTTTGCTGATACTTCTTTTCACTGTCACTTCTCATCTTTCAGCAAAAGGTTTTTTGTACTCCTCCTGCACCCTTAGTTTGGCGTGGCTTGTGGCGTCTGTAGATTACAAGGTCTATTAAACATACTAAAATGGAACATGTGCTTCGTTTTGTTTTCTGTTGCCTGTTCTCCCTTCTAGCCTTTCCATTTGGCTGCCACCTTAAACATTATGTGCTCAAAAGAAGCATGACCTTTGTATAGGGCCTCTTGACTTGAGGCCTCCGATACACTTGGTTAGGGATGTGCACGCTGACAGTATAGGGACTGCACAGGAACAGAGGGAAGCAATTTTATGCTGAGCTGTATTTAGCAAGTTGTGGACAAATTGTGAGAGGACACTGGGCTTACTGCCCTATATCTGCAGTTACCTTCTTCAGGAAACTGCTTTGGCTCTGGTTAGGTGTGCTGCTTCTTGCACTCAGGATAGCACTTGCTGGCAACTCTAGCTGTCAGGTCTTGCTGCTTTTCTCATTTCAGCAAGGCCTTGCTCTTGGGATATTCCTTGCTTCTGCAGTGGATTTGGGGTTGCCTTGGTGAGTTCCCGGGCCCCCCACTGACTTTTGTGTAACTTAGCCTTCTCCTTACTTCCCATGCTGCGTGTTCTTGCTTATTTGCCCTATTGCTTACACTGCACTGAGAAGCTGCGGTTTCTCATGTGTAAGAAAACCACAGCCTTGTGTTCCAGCTGTTCCCTCTCTCTGCGTAGTGATAGCAGGACCTATGCAGGACGCCAGGACCCCCCCTTCGTGTTTGGGGACAGGGCAAGTGCCTGTATTGAAAGTGCAGGATCAGGACGGGTCTGCAGAGGGAGCTCCCAATTTATAGTCAGGAGGGGAAATAACTTGCTGGTCTTTCTAACACAAGTGCTAAGCTATGATCCACACAGCAACTGCTCTTATCGCTGACAACCCACTGTCTTGCAAGCATGGCTGTTATTATTACAGAGTATTATTGGCATATGAGGCAGTGTCAAACAAATAACATCGACCCACTTCCAGCAAACTGCAAAGGCTCAGGTGCCAGAGGAAGGGGACCTCACAAAGCCCAGAGCAGCACGAGAGTGCCCAAGCTGGAAGGCTTTCCAACATAAACAAATTTTCAGCAGGTTTCTGAAGGAAACAGCCCCAGTTTTGGAATGAGAGAGACTAATTCTGAGGCTACAGTGTGATTTGAGAGGAGTCATTATGCTGTGAGTAGACAAGGGGAGTGACCAGAAATGAATGGGTACCAGGGGAGACACATCAGAGCAGATGGAGCTAGGAAAGCTTTACCCATGCCTCTGGACAAAATTCTGCTTTTTGAACCAGTCTGTGTTTGTTTGCTGCGTGCTGTATTCTGTATGTGTGCATGTGTGGAACGGCTCCAAGGAAAATATGTTTGTTTGCTCTATTGGTGAAGAAAAATACTTGCTTTTCAGAGTGCTCTCATTATGCATCCCCTTTGGGGCACACTAGCAGGCCCCATGGGATCCTTTGCACTGTCACTGTTCAGGTCCATGAGGCTCTGCTCAGTGTCCCCACCCTTGCCTTTTATTGCACATAGCTTTCAGGGGCAGTGTGAGAAGGGGCCCTGATTTTTCTCACTATCTAGGTTTGTTTCGGGGCACTGGGAGGCTGCAAGTACTAAGGGAGTGAAGAGATTTCATGGCCTTCACAAATACACCTGTAATTTGCCGAACCTTTCCTAAGTAGCAGGTCGGTAACATGCTGGGCTGGAGTAGCACAGAGTGGCTCAACTAACCAATACTTTGTGGGTATTACTCATGTGTTCTTTAGATGTAGGGCAGCATCTAAGTAGACCTTTGTGGCCAAGAGCCTGTTACTGATGCCTAATGAGGGAATGTTAAAATTTAGACTTCAGCGAAGCTAGGTGCTGTCCTATAGACTTAGCTTCCCTCCTCAGCCATACTATGAAATACTTTTTTTTCATGACATGTAAATGCATATTTGAGAACTTTTCATCTGACCAAGCCTGGAAATGCCCTTGTTGATGCACTGCACAGCTTGGATATATGTGAGGTTTTGGGTGACCGATTATGCATCTTGAATGGTGCTACAGACAGCGTTTATCCACTGGTCCTGGACAGACTGTTGAGTTCACAGGAAGCTGGTACAATGCTACCTGGACATCTGTAGCAAACCCAGTTTAGATAAAGTGTTTATTACAATGTCTGAGTGACAGCTTGGAATAATACCTTAATGTGGGGAAAAGTGATGTTTGCTTTGTCCATAGACTGCCAGGGCTGCAATTTTTTATTATCCAACATCAAAATGTGTCCCAGTTCTTTGTCTGTGGCCTCATTCTCTCAAGTAAGTTTAAATGAAATACTGCTGCTTCTGCAGTTATCCAAAAGCTTCTACTGAGTCCAGGTTGGATTTGTCTGACAGATGTATGCGTTATTCTTCTGTATTACGGGGCAGCTCTTATACAGTGCTTTGTCCTGATGGTGGGATAATGGTGTGGACTATTCAAAACACATCCTATTCCTTGAGGAAACCTTAGGGCTGTGCTGGCTACATTGGTAGTGTCACCTGGCACATAACTGGTGCAGGCTGATCACTACACTCCCCCTCTTTGGCAAACACTCTAGCGCCCCTCTAGATAACTTCTCTAATCTCTTCTTCCTCAGATCTACTCACCAGCCTTCTCTGACATAGGCATGAATGGAAAGAAAATGAATGGTGCAAGTATCTGCTGCAGAACAGCCTCTTGTCTCTGTGTGGGACAGAACCGCTGTCCTTTGGCAATCAGGTAGTTCAGGATATGCATATGTTTGTGGGCTGACCACGCAGGGATTGGTCTTTCTCTAGCGCTGCAGAGTTCACATGCCAGTGCCATGAGAAGTAAAAGGGACGCCATTTCCTCTTCAGGCTGTGTTGTGAATGGGCCATTAGGGATTGCAGAGCTGTTTATTTTAGGGATTAGGATTCACCTTTTGAGCAGCTGGAGTTGTACTGTGCTTTCTTTTAGAACCAAGAAATACTCACCGAAACCAGCCCGCACGTATTATTGCCACAATCCTTGCACATGTTTGAATCCCATCCCATTGCTTATGCCTCCAAGTCAAGGAGTTGTGTGTGGCTGGACAGGGGATTCACATTTGAAGGAAAGAGCAGCAGCTTGCTAAAAACTGAAGTTGGTGGCGGGATAGATAAGAGTTAAGTGTTAAGTATTCAGCTAATCAGTCTTTCAGATGTCTGACCAGGGCTTGCACCTCTCTGTTACCTTGTCTTAACCTGCAGTAGATCAGGAGAGGCTCTTCACAGTTTCATTCCAGCAAAACTCATGTTGTGCAGCAGCTCTGTCCACTCTGCATCCATATATGGATCCATTGCATGGAGAGCACTGTGAGGTCAAGCAGAGGTTTGACATTTAGAGCTGTTCTGCTTGCTGCTGCAGCTATGCTCCAGACAAGCTACTGCAAGTATCAGACATCCCAAGGAGCTGCTTACAGGTGAGACTAGCAGTGCACTGTGGCCTGGCAGAATTGTCAAAGGAGCTACACAGTCCCTTTTCCATATGCAGATAACTCTCCTCAGTGGGGAAAATAGGGTTTGTAGCCGCTCTGTATCTTACAGGAGCTTACAGCTACTGTCTGTGCAGAGCCACTTTGTGGCATTCAGCATCTAATTCCATTTAGGTACCTGAATCCACAGGACTTATGCTCCTAAAGCCCTAGGTGGATCTGGGTGAAGCTGAAAGGCAGGTCCAGCTGAGCTAATTTTGGTCTATAGGCAGTGCTTGCTCAGCGTGGACAGGAAGCCGTGCACATTGCAGTTCTGCCCATTTAGCAGGGTCCTATGCTGGCCGCACAATTTTGAATCGCTGGTGCCACAAAGTTAATCTCAACAGCTGAGATTAAGCTGGTCACTGCAGAGCAAATGTCTGGATAGCTGAAAGCACCAGGAAGGCAGGCAGGGATGAATGCTGGGCTGTACTGGTTCACTCTCCCTCTCCGTACCCACGAATTCTAGTCTCTCCCAGTTTGGTGATAGGCTGCTGTCTCCTGCCTTGCTGTCCGTGCTGTGTGCAGGGGCTGCACTCTGTACATGATCCAGGTACTGTGATTCCAGCACTTCTCCTGGCTCTGGGAGGTGAGGGTGAGCAGTGTCTGTGCCTTTCCTAGGGACTCTCCCTCTGTACTCTGAGTCCCAGGCAGAGCTCCAGCTCCGCTGCTGCTTCTAGTTATAGCTCAAATATGGATGTGTGGAAATGTTGCTTTCGAAGACAGAGTGGTTGGAGGTACAGGACAGGAGATCAAATTTGCCATGCAGGCAGTGCCCCTGTAGCAATGTCCTTGCTTGCTGCAAACATGCCCCTTGTTGCTGTGCCTTGGAGATGCAGCACAGAGCATGCCACACAGCACAGACAACGGGCAGATGTACAGACAAAGAAAAGGGAAGTGAAAGCTCCAGTTCTCCACTCTCTGACGCAGGTTGCCAGAAATGGCTTTCTCCATCCCACCTTTGGGGATTTAGAGGAGGAAAGATCTTTGAATCCATCTCACAGTAGCTGACAGGGAGCTTTGGTCACAAATCCCCAGAGCAAATCAGCCTCTAAGTCTGCTTCTGTGTATGGAAACATGCAGGGGTACTTTTTTTTTTTTCATTTCTTTAAAGTCTCGTTCTCACACCTAGCTAGATGTGAGGACTAGACAAGGCAGGAATGGGGCAGTCAGTGTTAAGTATCCTAATGCACAGTGTGTTTCTGATCAGTCTGGCATTTACTTATTCCCCGTGGAGACCTGTAGTGAGTAGGACAGACAGACAGGAAAAAGGTGGAAACTCAACGGGTCTGGCAAGTGATCATAAATGGGATGGCAGGCCACCAAAGCCTGGGGGACTGAATCGGTGGGGGAGCAGAAGGGATCCCCAGCTGGGACATTTTGATGCAGAGTATTAGGACATGAAGGGGGAGGGAAAGGCAGGGAACATGGGCTTGCTAGTCACTTCAGCTGCAGCATGAAGAGGAGGAGTGGGGGCTGCAGGAACATGTCACGCTCACTCTCTGAGCTGTTTGAGTTGAGGAAGTTGTCCGCGGCTGAGTTTCCTTTCCCTCTCTGTACTATTGAAACAGGAAGCTGGTGAGCTGAAGCTGCCTGATCGTTAGACACAGACACACAGGCAGCCCTGGGAGCTCCTGCATTGGCATTCAGGTTTCCTCCAGCTCCAGCGATGGATCAGTGCTGGTACCACGGCAACATCACTCGCTCCAGAGCCGAAGACCTCCTCTCCAAAGTAGGCAAGGATGGCAGCTTCCTTGTGCGGGCCAGTGAGTCAATTGCTTCGGCATATGCACTCTGCGTGCTGTAAGTACAGCTTTCAACCTCGCGCTTCACACGGACGCTTTTGTCCCAGCTTGTGCAGGGTGTTACCCCCTGCATCCTCTCCAGCACAGAGGCAAACAGCCACTGTACCCACTGGGAAGGTGCAGCCCACATCAGAGAATGGCTGGTTTCACCTGACTGGGCCATGGGGTAGGGAAGGGTTGGGCACAGGGCCAGGCCGAACAAACTCATGTTCTTTTGCTGCTGTACTGCTCACGCTACTCTTGCCCCTGATTCAAAAGGAGAGAATCATCAAAGATACTGCAGCTGTGCTCTGAGGAAAAAAAAACCACCAACCCTCTTGACCTCTTTGAGTCCGTTAACAACTTGGGTCAGGTTAACATTTAACAACTCAAGTACTGGGCTTGGTACCCTCCCAGGCACTTTTCTTGCTCTGGTTCAGTGTGCATTTGACCCACCTGCTTGTACAGTGCCATGTCCCATTCAGCAAAAGGCTTGAAATAGTTCCTGGAGCTGTGCATGATACACCTGGCACAGCGGTGATTCTGCCGATATCATTAATGTGGCTCACAGGGTAAATATTTCATGTGGGAAATAAGGAGAGGAAAGAAGTGCTGGCAGCCCTGACCCCCTTGTTCTGGGCTAGGGCTGAGGACCAGATAGCAAGGCCTCCTGCCCTGGATTCATGAGGGGCAGGTGTTATTCCTGGAGGCAGGAGTGCAGGGGCAAGAGGAGACTGAAGTCAGTAGGTGAAGTCTGAGGCATTTGACTTTGCATTACAGAGAGATAAGACAGTTGCTCTCTGCTTAGGAGAGATCAGGAGAGTCTCTGTGGGACCCTATTCTGCCTGTCAGACCCTCTTTGCTGCCATTGTGAAGGAGATGAATAAATCTTGTTTCATCTTACCCCCCATGAAATTACAAGCAAGTTTCTCAGTGTAGTTTGTTTCTGAAAGTATATTTCTTGCAATGGTAAAGGTGGTGCTGCTGTTTATAAGTCTGGTCTAACAGCTTGTCTCTGAGGTCAGACTTCTGGTGACAGCACAGTGCTGCAGAGGATTCATCCGCAGAAAAGCGTGGGGCTGGGTAACTGCCCTGTAAGCGTAGGTGTTGGACTGTCAGAAATCGGTGGCTTGGTAACGGGGGTGTTCACCAAGTGCAGAGAGCCTCTGTACCTGCCTATTAAGATGTCCGTAATAACATGGGGAAGAGTTTTGTCTTTCTGGAGGGAGCAGAGAGGGAAGGGCAGCTGCAGATGAATAGCCAGGACAAGCAGGAGGAAGGAGGGGCAATCGTGTAGCACCATCTGAGGGCCCAAGTTGCAAGTCAGGGAACATTTTACTAGTATAGACTGTTGCTTCCATTGAGTGGTTTTAGTATGACCGCTTTGATTTGCCTTGTAACCAGTATCTACACAAAATATTTTTATGGCGTGATGGTAGGTATTATAGAAAGGAAAGGTGCTGTAAAAATGTCTACTAACATGCATTTGCATAAGTTTTTCCATTGTAAATGTTTACGCAGCCAACTATGAAAGCCTTTTGTGACTTGAGAGACATGGGATCAGGAAATAGGAACAATATAATGACCAGGATTTTCTAAACCGGGAGCCAAAGGTTATGTTCTTAAATCCATTCTGAGGTGGCTAACATGAATGGCTTGATTAAAGAAATGGGGAGCACCCACCCTTGTCAGCCAAGAGCAGCTGGATCTGTGGTGCGGAGGACTGCCATTAATTACAGTCTGAGAAATGTCACACAAACTTCAGTCAAAGTACCTAACAAGCTTTCAGCTTATGCTGGTTTGCAGTTAGTTTGTGAAGAGAAAGGGTTAAAGGTGGTGAATAAGTCTTTCCCTCTGAATGTCATCTTGACAAAATGGGCAGCTTTGCTGAAGCTGAAAACTTCCTTAGAGATGTATCAGTTTCAGCTGTGTTATTGACTGGAAGGTGTTTGAAGTTTGAGTTCTTCAGTCACTTCTGTTTAAAAAACAGAGAGGCTAGAGACAAAGAATGAGAGACACAGGAGAGAATAATGAAAGCCTGACTGCGAAAGGGCTTCACAAAAAGAGAATTATGTTGAAAGTGAGAAAGTGTCAACTGTGTATAGATAAGGAAAACAAAAAAAACATGAAATTTGCTCTGAAAAAGAAGTGTCATATTCTACAAAGCTCTAATATTTATTGGGCAGATCAGTCAAAATTCAGCAAAAGCACTTATTATATCATAGAATGAAATAGTGATTTTCTTGAAGAGCTGCTTTAGGAAAATAGGGTTTGTATAAATATAGACAAGCAAAGGAGGTGTACTTGCAGGGCCTTTTAAGAGTGTCTCCCCTCCTTTTCTGAAACTTAGAGCAGCTTTTAACTTAGAAGAGAGCTGAAAGAGCAAATGCAGAAGGAACGCTCCTCCCCCCTGCACTGCTGTCCTCTGCTCTACTGGTCACACTGCCCCATAAAAGGCAAGAAACAAAACCATTTTCCTCCTCCTTTCTCTGTGCCTGGATCATTTGATCTGCCAGTTTATTGACAAGAAATGGGCTCTTTAACTTACCTGGGGAGGAATGCCTGGATCCTGAAATTAAAAAGAGCCTGCTTAGCATTCACAGCTTGCTGCACCTGAACTGGTATCATTCCTCCAGGGGATCTTCTGTTGGCAGTTCGCGTGTGAATGGCTGCAGGATTAACTACACTTCTAGAGATAACCCTCAAAGGCTAGCTGCAGCTTTGGGATCCCTCTTAGAGGACACTGCCTGTGAGATGCCATTTCCAACCTCCTGGGCGAACAATATCTCTTATGGTGCACTTAGCACCATGCCTAGCATGGCAGTCCTGTTTAGGATTTCCAAGTGCTCCCAATATGCACATCATCACCTGTGCATAAAAACATGTACAGCAGGGGAGGAAAGAAAATACAAGCCTTGTCCCCTGTCCTCCTCTGGTTGGTTGAGAGGACAGAGAGATGCCAAAGAGCTTGGAGACATCTTTAAGCTGAGGCTGATGTTATATTTATACCACCTCCCCCACTAGACAGCCTGAACAGTGGTTGAGCAATTCTGAACTCAACCCAGTTTTTAGGGACGACCTGGAATGCGACAGTAATTGGCACCACATAACTTGACAGTCAGGGTGCTGAGGAGAGAAAGCCTAAGGGCAGAAATGGAGTAAGAGTCCCAGTCTTCTCCATCCACACACACTACATTAAGGGACTGCTAAAAAGGATTCCTGCTTTTGATCCTAGGAAGTGCTCCTCCCTGCTCTAGTCTCTCCCAACAGCCATTCTTTCCTTGCTCTTCCACTGATCTTACCTGTCCTCAGCTTAAACCTCTTTACAAGTATTAGGACAGCAGCCTCGTAAGGCCAGTCTGATGGGGTACTTTCTGTGAAAGTAACAAGGAGGGTCCTCTTGTGACGCAAGAGCCATTGAGCTGGTTTGTGTATCAGTTTCATAATCTCCACACAGACAAATTTTCTCTCATCAGCTGCATGAGCAGTTCTGCTCAGCCCTGTTTGCATATCAGCAGGAGGAAATGGTGTAAGAGAACTGCATTGACAGATAAAAACAAACCCCATACCCTTCCTTGGGGCATATCCTCATCTGGCGTTGATTGCCCTGGGCTTGGTGAAATTAGCAGCGTTATGGCAATCCAAAGCAGTGGGGGATCATGTCTGTGACTTCCAGCTCTGTACCAGATCCTCAGATGTGTGAATGAATAGGTGCCTTTGAAATAGTCTTACATTGCTTAGCAAAGTGGTACTGAGCTCAGGGAGCAGTTCTAATTCTTCTGTGTCCTTTGCATTAGTGCAATCAAAAGATACAGGTTCATGTAGTCACATGACAAAATCCGCCAAACACCCTAGAAAAACTCAGCTATGATTTATGCGTAATTTCTTTTCATTTCCAATTGCTCTTTATGACTCCTATAAGGCTGCCTAAAATCCTGGCGATCTCTCTCCTGCATGGAGTGATTCTGAAAGGCATGTGATGAATAGACTCACAACATAATTGTAAAAAAGATGAGGATGTTTTATTGATCTATCTCATCTCCCCAGCTGGGGGGCTGACCTCAGCCCACATTTCATGATGACTCCACAGGTAACGCGGTGTTTCTGTTACAGCCAAGGAAGCTCTGAGAGTGGATTCCATTTTTTCCTTTGAGAGGAAGGGGTTGAAACCAGCATCGTTTTCTGGCTTAAAGCCATATTGTATGTTTTAACAGAGTGCTTTGCAGGTGACTTAAAAAATTTGATCAATCTGTTGTTCACTTGGGAGAAAGGTAAAAATATATTTTTTTAGTCAACACTTCCTGGGCAAGCTCCACAAAGCTCAGCAGCTGCTGAGGAAGGTCATGCTTACCACGTTACAGTACTGCTCAGGCTTCCCCTGGGCTCTTGTGCATTAATGTGGCCCTCCACTGGGCAAAAAGACTCCTCGATCCCCTCCTTAAATAATCATCTAATTGAATTTAGCTGCTATAAAATGTTCATTATGGCTGAGTTACAGACCGCATGTACAGTGTGCATCTGCACCAGGATAGTGAGATGGGTTTTCATTTAGGCTGTTGTTTAGGGATTGTGCATGAAAATGTGCCTAGCAATCAGCTGTCTTACTGTGATTTAGCTGAAATCTATTATTTGTTTTTTTCCACTACAAGTCAATGCACATACTAGCCCTTCAATTTACTCATTCATTGCTGATTTTGGCTCTGTGTCTTTTGGATTTCTGCTTTTTCGTTCCTTCCTGAGACACCCACTCTACTGACAGCTAGAGCCATTTGGTGTTTTCTTTCTTTCCGGCCAGAAGAAGTTGAATAACTCACTCTGAGGCTGATGCTGATATCACTTTCTGCAGTGACATCTGCAAACACGTCTTAGTGACCAGGAACACTTCAGGTTTGTGTTAGTTCACAGGCTCCAGGGAAAGAAATAAAGAGAAATGTTTAAAACCCTTGTGCATGAAGCCGTCTATGTGTCTCGGGATCTTCCAGTATCTTTTCTCATGGGGAGGGGCGCCATGGTGTGATTCCCTTCTGGAGATGGTCTAACCATATCTCCTCTGATCTGTTCCAGGTTCCGGAATTGCGTTTATACCTACCGAATTCTGCCCGATAAAGAAAAGAAGCTAATTGTCCAGGTAAGCCATGCTATGTACCACTTGGTTCCACAAAGATGCACCTAAAACCAATCTCTGCTTTTTTTTTTTTTTTTCCAAAGTAGTTCTAACACCAAGAGAAAAACGGTATAAGGAGTTACACTAATGGCCCTGGTGCTAGTCTCCAGTCCACTGCTATGGAGATTTTAGTCTCTGGTCCGCTGCTTTGGCCATCAGCACACTCTTTAACATATGTGCCTTCAATTCAGTGGCACTGCCATGTTTTATATAACTGAGAACCTCAGTTTCTGAGGAGAAACTGGCAGCAGGGCACTATGCCAGGCTTGTCCTGGGTCTGTATGCATTACTGTGGCATGTCACCAAAGCTAATCCATCTTCCCAGAGCACTGGGGAACACTGCGGAGGAACTTGTGCAGGCTCTGCAGGCTGCTAGCGTGGGCCCAGCACTCAGCTGGAACGAATATAACCTGTCATTCTGATCTGGCCTCACACAGTATGCTGCAGGCTGTTTGTAGTAATACTCCATTTTTCCCCATCGTCTCATATATGTCGGCCTTATTGTCCTCAATAATGTCCTTTGGCATATTGTGCTGATGTGATGATGTGTTGCGGTGGTCAGATAGGTGTCCAGAAGGTGATATGGTGTTTCTCATTATTTACAGTACCTAGAGCAGCTGCAGAGATCAGGATCTCATTGTGACAGATAGCTCACAAGTGAAGTACTCTGGGCAGGGAGGGTGTTGGGGAGACCTGACGCCCAGGGAATGGGGACAACTATCCAAGTCCCACAGTAGCTCTGTGGCAGAGCCAGGATGGGAGCCTGGTGCTGCTAATGATGTCCTTGCTCTTGCACTGGAACCGTGATGAGGAAGGGAACTTGCGGAACCCTAACTTTGAATGGGTTTGGGGTATGAGTTTGGCAGCTGCTTTGTCTTTTAGGAAACAAGCAGAGAAATGATCATATGTTGCCTTTTCACCTGAGGGGTAGGAAGAAGGGAAGGCCAGAGGTTACCTGCAAAGGCACCAGCACAACCCCGCACTTTGCCCTTATGTGCCCTGGATGGGTCTCAGCACCCTGGGCAAGCCCTGGCCCCCTCCTCGCACCCCATCTGCCTTGCTGGCCTGTCGTGTGAGTGATGCTGAATGTGCAGCCTAGCCTGCAGCCTTTTCTAGCAGGGTGCAGAGACCACAGGTTATAAGAGGGTTTGAAATCTGACTTCAGAGCAACGTGCCTGTGTGCAGGCAGCTCTCTGGAGTGTGTGCAGGCAGCTCTCTGGAGTGTGTGCAGGCAGCTCTCTGGAGTGTGCTGCAGGCTGCTCCCAGGACCTGCCAGCTAAGGTATGGTGCAGACTTGGCATGTTCTGTGTGTTACAACCCGGGAAGATGCAAATTACGTTTCCCAGTTTGTACTGGATTTATAATTGTTTCTGCTGTGACAAAGGGCCTGTTTTTGTGCACAACTATTCCATTTGTCAGATCAGACCCTGCAGCCATAAGAAATCAGTATTTCTCTCTGCTGTAGCAATGGGCAGCTCTCATGCCAGATCAAGGTTTATGAACAAGCAGAAAGTGTGACTGATGTCCATCAGCTCAGGCTTTCCCCACCACACACACCCCCACCCCTTTACCTCCTCGCCTCCTAGTTCTCTGTAGAGAATTCTGCAGAGTATTTTTTACAAATACGTCCTCATCCTCTCTGGGGAGGGATTATTGGACTATGGCTGGTTCCAAACAGTGTTATTAGGATTCCAGAGTACCTTTCTGAATGAAACCTTTTGAAATCTACTAGATCTGCTAAGGAAATATGATCTACTAGAAATACACCCAAACAGGTTTGTAAGATTCTCTTGGGATCCATGTTGTGGTTGTGAGGGATTTCTCTTGTTCATACGTTGTGGGATACAGAGTGACTGTGGTGGAATACCTTTGTATGTTGGGTTGCCATGAGCTGTAGGAGGAATATCAGGAGTAGGCTAAATATAGTGTGTTGTTAACTCATGTTTTGAAGACACAACATCTCCCATTTTGTGCTGCTTTATTCCAGTTCTGTGGGAGAGGGAGAAGAAGGGGGCTGGCTGCTTCTGGCAAGAGAGAGACGCAGTGAGAGTTGTAATTGAGGCTCAGAGCCAAACAGTCTCATGTTGTTGGCTGCTGTTCTTGGTACATTGTTCCAGCTGGGCCAGACATTTTTGGTTGCTTATCTGTTGACTTTTGGATAAAACAAAAATTACTTCATGTGTATTAAAAGATCAGATTTTTGAAAAGAATGCTTCTCCTGTGCAAGGACGTAAAAGCTGTTGAATAGGATGGAGTTTTGACATTAAAAAAAAATCCTATTAAAAATAAAAGAGTCTACTAATCCTGTGGAATTAGATCAGGTGTTAAATTAATACGGCAATCAGTAGATGCTTCTCATTTCTGGGTTTATTAAAAAAAAAAGACATAGGAAAGATTCAATGCTAAATCCTGAGATTAGCCTGTATTAGTTACAAATATGGGCCCGTATCATGCAATGTGACCTTTTTTGTCTGCACAGTGCTTCTTCCTGAAGCTAACAAAGTTGTCTTCACGCCCAGATCTGGGCTGTTGTGTGTCAGGCATTTTTCAGGATGACAGCAGGTTCAGAAGATGTGTAATATCACAGCTACATACACAGCACTTGTGACATGACAGTTCTCCCTCTGGCACTCTGTGGAGTTTTTCTTCACCTTTAAAGCTGCAAGTTGCTTCACATTGTTTGAGTCTTGGAGAGTAGATTTGATTCTTCTTTTTTTAATTAGAGCCTGGTCTGGCACTAGTGGAATGATACTCGGGGTCATTTTTTGCATGGTTAAATTAACTGTTCGAGTACAGGTGGCAGAAAAGGAGGTGCGTGTTTTTGCATTCAGAGGTGCACATTTTTGCATTCAGGCTGAAGAAAAAAATATTTGCATATGTCCTTCCAGCATTTTGTGGCATGCTATGTGATCTGCCATTGGGTTTCTGCATCTGCAGCAGCTCTACAGCAGTTAGCATAGTCAGGAACCCCTCTTGCCTGCTGTATCTGCAGTCATAAACTGCTATCCCCCCAAAACATACCAGGCCATAGTGGTTACAGTTATAGACTTTTTTCTTTAAACACAAATACAAATTCTTCCCCTTCTTTTTTGGGACTGCCGAATTTTTTCTTTCTGCCTACATTTTGAAGTCTCAAGTAATAAAGAAATCCATGGCTTGGATGAATCAAACTCTCATCCTGCTGATGAAAACATATTTAAGGAAGGAGGGGAGGAGTAACAAAAACCCCTTCAAACACAGGATCTGTAACAGCAAGTAGAGATCTTTGTCCTAGGGCTGAGAACAATTAGTCATCAAGATATCTCTGTTAGCCTGTAGACTCTCACTGTAGTAAAACACTGAGAACTGAGAAGCTGAGACAGGAAGAGAGCAAAAAACATACAGTTGCGCAGAGATCCAGGAGCAAGGGCAAGAGGCTGGAAATAACTGCCCCTGAGGTAGCCTAGCTGCTGCCTGTCGGGCAAGTCACAGCTGGGATGCTTCAACTTTCTTCTCCGTAAACACAAATGTGTTTTTCCCTTGCTCAAATGGAGAGGCATAAGTAATGCAGAGTTGTTGAAAGTTTGGGGACTAGCTGAGTGTAATCATGTTTGTGCAAAGAGGGGTGGAGCAGCAAATGAGTCCTTGGGAATCACAAGATCAAACTAAACGCTAGAGACGAACTAAAGACACTAAAACTGTCTTTCTAAGCCAGGCATCTATAGTCAGTTCTTGCCATCCAGATTCATAGAAGATAAAACTTTCCTACGCTGTGACTTAAGCATCTCATTTATACAACTAATTGAGGTGTCAATATGAAACTCATCACTGCACAATCTGAATTCCTTGTGATCTTAGCATCTCCACAACAAGGGGAAGTGGCCTTCTTCCCATTTCACAAACGGGGAACTCAGTCCCAGTCTGTTAAGGAGGATTGCATTACCAAAAATCATTTTAAATAGCTGTCCCTTGCCAACTTTCCCAGGATCAAATGTGTGTGATACATCAGTATTCATCTCCCCTCATATTAGATGTGCAGTCAAAGCTGAGTTGTGTCTCTGTAGTCAGCAGGGAAGAAACAGGTTTCTGACCTGGGTGGGCTAAAGTGTCCTTGGCAGCTCTTATCCCTCTCTGTTGCCTAAAGAGCCTGGAGAACCCCCTTAGACTGCCAGACATGGCAGGCTGAAGTCCGGTAAGGAAATTCCCATTATGTCTGACTCTTGTTCAGTGTGAGAAGATGCTGAGGTCGAAAGCTGCTGTTGAAAAACTGGTACTGCCTTTGCCTAATTCTCTACCCTGTATTGCCCTTATGTGCTGCAATTTAAAAGTTCACTGTCAAGAGTATAACCTGCCCTCCTGAGTGAGGATGCTTGAAAGAGGTGGTGGGAAGGAAGACACTGTAGTTCACTGGACAGTAAATATGGATTAGAATAGGGTATTGTGGTAGCATCTCTAAAACCCTGTGGAGTTTGATCTCTCTAGATTTCTGGCGCATCTCATATAGGGGTTCACAGCTTGTGTTATCTGATGGATGTTCAGCAATCTAGCTGCTGCGCAATCAGTCACTTCTCAGTGGCAGCTAGATTGCATCTTAGTTTATGCTCATAGTCTATCAGATAATACTTCATAGGTCGTTTGCATGATCAAGGACTTACCTCCTGTCACTCTGTGTGAAGGCTGGGGGAGATATCCTGATGGACAGATGTCAACATCACAAACAGGGCTGTCACCAAAAATGCCACTGAGAGAGAGTCAGCCTCGTAGTTCTGGGAACAGCTTTAGCTTGTTGCTAAAGATGGAGTCTCCTTAAGAAACTGGGGCATCTGCAGAACAGGCTTCTGGTTGCTCAGTGCCATGGGCAGATTTTATAATCATGCGCTGTATCCTCCTGTGCTGTGCAGCACAATCTGGTCTCTGAATTTGAGGAAGGCACAACCTCCCAGTGCTTTCCTGTGGGCATGACCTGATGCTTTAGCTCAGTTGTGTAACGTTCCCATTTTGCAAACCAGAACTTGAACCAGACAGATTTGTCCACCACCTCAGGGCTCAGGCCTTGCCAACTGCTGCTGCTTTGTTCTGGCAAGGGTGCTCTTTCCTTTTCCTTCTTGCAAACCTGGTTTGTTTGGCTGTTTTTTTTTTCTTCCTTGTTTTACTCTTAAGTCTGCTTTCCCATTCATGCCACTATCAGAGCTCTTGCCTCAAGTCGGGTACCTGCCTTGAAATGTTGTGGGCTGGCAAAGATCGAGGCTTCCAGTCACCCACAATACCTTGAATAGTGTTTTTATCTGCAGGAGAGGGCAGAAACAGAGCATGGCTTGAGCAGGAGTAGGAAACACTTTACGTTTTCAAGCAAACTGGAAAATTTAAAAAAATGCATTCAGGTGAAACTTTTTCTGAAAAGCTCAAAAAATCAAAATAAGTTATGACACTTGCTGGGATGTTGAAGAAAAATGTTATTGCAGATGGAAAAAATGGATCATCCTTTTGAAAAAGTCCAAATAAGCAATTTTGAACTTTTCACTTTTTTTTTTTTTTAGTAAATGGGTTTTTTTTTTTGCTTTGAGCAAAACTGTTTGACCAGCTCCAGAGTTTGGCAGTTTCTGTGCATTCCCTTGTTGTGAGAAGGAATCGTGAAAAGCTGCTGCCTTCTCACACTGCGCAAGAGACTACATTACAGTATGGAAAACATTAGTATTTTTAAAGTTACTGCCTGCCTTCTTCTTTTCACTTCACCTTTCTAGGATGTCCTAGCTGCCCGTCTCATTGACAGAAAGCAGCAGTGTGCATGCATCTTCCTGTGCTCTGCTTGGTGGGTAAATGTGGGAGACATCCATTTTGTAGTTCTGGTCCCAGATCATCATTTCTGTGAGCGTGAGCACTGCTTGCATTTGTGCTGAAACTCACCATTGCTGCAAGGGGCTAATTAAAAGTTACTTACGTTTATACTAACTGTTGCGGGGGGGTGTCTGACCCTATTTACTCATAGATTTTGCTGACTTCAGTGAAAATTATAGATGCCCTGGCAGTGCTGTTTTACATTGAGTGATCATCTAGCTGCCTCTTTTTTTCTTTTTTTTTTTTCTGGTAAAATTTTCTAGTCTGATACAAGGCTGTGCGCAACAGGAAACAAATGGTGCTATGTGAGCAGTTAGAAAGCAGGCCAGCAGCTGTGACTCACTGTATCAACTGACACTGAAGCTGTAGGTTACCAGTGTACTTGCAGCACTGGCTCCCAGAAGGTCGGAGAGCTGATAAATACTGTATATAGGGTTTCCTGCTGAAACCCTCCCTTGCCAGCACACTCCTAGAAACACATTTTGGGGGAAACATCTAGATTTGTACTCTGTCTGCATATGGGTTGGCTAAATATAGCAGAAAGACCAAAATCCTCTGTCCCAGGACAGGTAAGACATACAATGAGAGGGCTGCCTGTTTGCGTCAGCCTGTTAGCAGGATTGTCCCTGCCTTTAGGCAGAATTTGTTCTCACTTCTGTTTATGAGTCCTACAGGGTGGAGCTTGGTGTAAAAGCTTCATCTGGTGCGCTAACCTGTTCTCAGAGTGGAGATGTACAGCTGCCCATCCTGACAGCATGATCTGATAAGAGCGTGAGTTTAGGTCAGTTCCTGCATTCCTGGTGTCACTGCTGTTGTCACCAATGTCAGAGGCAGTGTCTGGCTGTGGCACATGCAGTACCAAGTCCTTTGTGAGCCCTTTGCAGAGAGATGCAAAGTTTTTGTCCTTCTCTTTGATGCTGCACTGTAATCTCTATTTGCTGTGCTGCTCTGATACATGTGGCCAAGAAAAGGTTTTCTGTAGTAAGTATTTTGTGATTTGCCTTGGATCTATCTATATCTGATCAAAACCTTTCTACTAGGAAATTGCACTTGAGCTGGTTTCAGTGGGAGATAATGCAAAGCAAAATCCTTCGGGTGACACTCACCCATTCACAATGCTGCAGCCACTTAACAGCTTGTCAGACAGCTGTGTAAGGATTTTGTACTTGCTCTAATTGATGTTGAAATATCGTGGCCTCCAGTGGGGACAGGGCAGGCACAGGCCTGCCCAAAATATCACTTGCAGGCTGCATGGAGGCTAAGTTTTCCATGGTCTGCTTGCAGCCAAGAGGCGTCGGGCACTGTTAAACTGCCTCTGTGTTGAAAGGCAGGAGGAGGCCAAGAGTCCCACCAAGGAGGATGCCTGGTGGCCTGGGACACACCAGCTGGACAGCCATCCCCTCCAGGCACGCATACACCGGTGGGCAGGGTGTGTGTATTTGGGCTAGTGTGCTGCCAAGGTGAGAGGTGTGCCAGCACCACACGGTGGATGCGACATCCCTGGGAGTTAGAGGGGGGCAATCAGCACCTGCATTGCTGCAGGGGAGGGGAAGGGACAGTGTTGTGGCTTAGTCCCAGCTGGTAACTAGGACCATGCCGCCGCTCGCTCGCTCACTTCCCCTGGTTGGGATGGGGAAGAGAATGGGAAGAGTAAAAGTGAGGAAAACACCTCGTGGGTTGAGATAAAGACAGTTTAATAGGTAGAGCAAAAGCCATGCAAGCAAGCAGAGCAAAACAAGGAATTAATTCACTGCTTCCCCTTGGCAGGCGGGTGGGTGTTCAGCCATCTCCAGGAAAGCAGGGCTCCAACACGCCTAATGACTACTTGGGAAGACAAATGCCATCGCTCCAAACGTCCCCCCTTCCTCCTTCTTCCCACAGCTTTATACGCTGAGCATCACGTCATATGGCATGGAGTAGCCCTTTGGTCAGTTGAGGTCAGCGGTCCCAGCTGTGTCTCCTCCCAACCTTTTGTGCACTCCCAGTCTGCTCACTGGTGGGGCAGTGTGAGGGGCAGAAAAAGCTTTGACTGCTCAGCAACAATTAAAAACATCAGTGTGCTATCAACATCGCTTTCATCCCAAATCCAAAATACAGCACTAAACCAGCTGCTAGTAAGAAAGTTAAATCTATCCCAGCTGAAATCATGACAGACAGCAGTGTTGCATGAAGGACAGAGGGGTGCAGGGGGGCTTGGAGGGAGTACTTCAGTAGGAAGCAGAAAGGGGGGGTCACCAAGGGGAAGGTAAAGAGCCAGGAGGTACAGTCCGGTATTAAGGTGAAACTGAGTGGTCCTAGCAAAGCCTTGCAGTTGGGGACCTCACTGAAGAGTCAAGAGCTCATCAGTGTGCAGCGCTTCTATGGGAAAGTGGGATTTTATGCTTTGCGTAACAGTGGATTTCAACAAAAGTTAATGCTGAGGACAGAATTGATTTTGCCCAAGTTAGTTATTACTATGGAAAACTTGCCATGTTTGTGGTACTCTGTTGGCACTGAAGGGCTGAGGTGATTACTTTTCTTGGATAGACATGAGGGACAAGTGGACAACCAGATAATAATTAGGACCAACGTCTTGAAACATGGTTAGGGAAACACGTTTCTAGTATGCCCAAATACATGATTTAATTATATTAAGCTTCATTTTATTACTGAAAATGGTAAATATTCCAATTTGAATATTTGTCAATATAATTTAATGCTGATTTAAATCAGTTTGTAAAACTCTAAAGAATCTTTACATGTAGGACTGAAAATAATTTGCAGTCAGGGCTTAGCAAAATCTGTGTACTTCATGTTTCTGCAAACTATCCAAACCTGTTTATACAAGAAAAATGTTTTTTCCACTATTGCATCTGAGGTAGGAATAAACATAATGCATTTCACAGGTTTTGAAAAACTGAAAGGAGCAGCATTTAATAAGAGAACTAAGTATTTCCTGAAACATGCACATTCCTGCTACTGAATCTCTCAGTATACAAAATTCTTCATAGAAACAAACCATATCCAGCTTTTGTCTAGTTTGAACCCTTCCAGAATGTTTCCAGTTTCCTGAAAATATAAAAAAAAAACATTCAGAGCAGATGGTTTAAATCTGGATAAAGTTATATTATTATTTCATTTTTCAAGTTTAAAAAAATGAAATCAGGAATTTGAAAGCTAATGCATGCCATGAAGTGAAATCTCTTTTCCTTTTATATGAATGTGGTTTCAGATAAAATTTCACTCCAGAGTGTGAAATGCCAAAGAATGTCATTAATTTTTGTTACAGGTTGCCCTCCAAAAAAATGTGTTATGTCATAAAATCTTTATCATGCTTAAACAATTGAAAATTGCAGATCCTCACTGAATGTACAAAAGCAACTTCCAGGCACTGCAAAATACTTTAAGATTCAGGAGATAAAGATTAGGGCTGTTAAACAGTAACCAGTTTAATAATTATTGTTTTAGAAGAATAATTGTTTCACTGTATTATCCTTTTGAAAGGCTTTGACCACCCACAACCACATACCCAGCGGCTCTTTCCTACTCCGCTGGATCTTTCAGTTCCCGCTATGAGAGCTCAAGTGCGCAAACAATCGAGTTTGCTTTTGGCACAAAAATGGGGCAGAGACTTCGGCTGGGGGACGGGAATGAGTGGCTGGGACGTGGTGGGAGCCTTAGCCTCCAAGAGCACAGAAATTCTCTCCAGCAGCAAATATACTTTAGGAAGTTCTTGCTCTCACCTCACCCCCCCTGCAGACATTTCCGTCCTGAATCAACCATTTATGTGGGAATGTTTTAAAGGAAGGGCTAGTAACCTCTGCCCATGGACTGAGAACTATAAGAGGAGGTTGCTTTTTTAAAATATACTTTTCAAATTAGCTACAGTCTGTGCTTGAGAGGCCCAATGTATAATCGTAACTGAGATGAGCACCTTGGGGACACACACCTCAACATCTCCAGGAGTAGCAAGATGAAAATCTTCCCAAAGTTCTAAGGAAAAATAATTGAAAACTTACACAACCAACATTATCAACAAGAAAATACTCTGTCTTTTCCAGTAATTTGATGGATGCTAGCTTTAATATTATCAGTCACATAGTGTTTAAACGATATGATTGTCTTATCCTTTTTATATTTTATATTTCCAAAAACCTCTGATGAAGCTTCATAACCGAATTTAAAGTACCCAGGGAGACAGCAGATTATTCCCCTTTCAGCCGTGTGGTAATGAAGGGCTGTGTTACATTGCTTCTGTGCTTTGAGGCATGATGGGTCACAGAGAAAAGTACTTTCAGGCAAGTCTTGTGTTGTTTTCTCAAAGAAAGAGAAGCTAATATATTGTTGGTGTGATGTGAGGCGCTTTGTCCTGATCGTTTAGGATAGAAATGAGTCTTGGAAAACATTGCTATTGCATTTGTATACAATGAGTCTTATGGTAAATGTTGCTGTCTATACAAAATTGTTTCTGCGCTTGCTACTGACAGGGTGATGCCCTTTCTTCTTTAGAGATGTATCTTGATTTGCTGATGAGATGTATCATTGCAGGCTGTGTTCCCTGTGCAGAGATGTAACTCACCCAGGAGGTCACAAGCAATACCTGGGCTCCAGTTAGATCTTGCTCACTCGATCTGCTCTGCAGCCTTGGGGAATGGGACCAATAGACCTTACATGCACTGCAGCTTATTGCTGAATTAAATGTAAAATATAAAGATGCAATCACCTTTAATAACAACATGTTCAACTTAAAGTATTGTCCTGGTTGCACTTGTTTTAGGTAAATGAGTTCTGCTCCACCAGTACTTTCAAATTTACTTTTTGGTGGTTGAAGCTATTTCTGTTTAAAATTTTAAAAGAAATATAGAATCCTTTAGTTTTAAGACTGCTGCATAAACACGAAGCACACAGGACTTGATTTCAAATGACAAAATGGTTTAGGGAATCGAAACAGACTTTAGCAAAGATAGCTCAGATTCAGTCATTTCAGAGTCCCTCTGAGAGAATGAAGTCACAACACAGCTTTCGGTTGTTCCCAGGTCTTTGCCCCACTGACTGATTTTTTTTGTCTTCAATTTGTAACTTCTGACAGTTTTTCATCTTGGTTCTCCTCTGAAAGTCTAAGTCGGTTCCCTTCTCCTATTCCATCCCAGGGCTCTAAAGCTCTCTTTTCCCAGTATTTTAAAAGATAACACCCAGCACAGCTGGGTTCAGCAAACGCTATTTGGAGTATAGCAGAGGGTTGGGGGTAGCTATGGGCTGGGGTTGCTCTGTGTTAGCAGGCTTTTAAGCCTGAATTAAAATTTCCAGGTAACTCTGGATTAGACCTCATTCTCCAAAACTTGATAGGGATCATGTCACTGATGACATCATGACAACACTTGATGACATGTGTTGTTTAAAAGTCTTAGTATAAAGTATTCTTTGTGATTGAACACGGTAGAACCAGCATGCAGCAAGCACTGGTTGTTCACAGAGGTGCTAGGTAGCCTTTCCAGAAATTTGTCTTCATTGTATGCCACATCCCTGCACATGCAAAACCAGACATCTTGGATTGGGTCCAATTTTAGGAGGCAAAGTTGAACAAAAAATTTTTAACACCACATCCACTATTTTTATTCCAGGGGTGCAGTTCAGGGGAGAACGTAAAAGGAGAGGGTTTGAAGGACGCTTTTTGTTTGGTTTTAGTTTTGTGGTTAGTTTTGTTAAATGACAGTGCTTCTTCAGGCTGGATTCAGTATCTGCTCAATTAGCAGGTATGGCTCAGTGCTTACTTCTAATTGAGTAAGGGTTTGTCTTACGCAGTAAATGAATGAAATAAGGGACAGTCCCTTGAAAGACAGGACAAGTGGTCACCCTTAGTGTCACAAAAATAGAAAACAGTTGCTGTAGCTTGAAGCCTGAGAAAGTTTGCAGGCTGAAGACAGGAAATTGTAACACTAAGGTGCTCACCCTTATCTGTGCATTGCTTATGGTTTTTAATTATGCAATCCCAGAAAGTTATGCAGTGTAATGTGGTGAATGCAGCTGTTCTACATGCACTTCCTGCCTGCATTGCTTTGCTTCGATAAGTATGACTTCTTCAGTCTTACATTTTCTCTTTTCCACTGGATATTTTTACGTAACTCATGCATATTTGGTGCTTGGTGTCCGTGGAAACAGGGATCCATTCAGCACTCAAGATGACAGGGAAAGCAGAGAGCTGATTATGGATCCTCCACTGTCTGCCTGCACAGGTTAGAGGAAAACTCCAGAAATGTAGTGTAGGGCTGAGCTGAGATGAGGGCTCCTGCCCTGCTCTGCAGGCAAAGACAGTGTAGGCATGCCGTCACCTGTCTCGGGGAAACATTCTTTCTCATAGGACTTCAGACCCCACACACAGTTGCCTGATGTATCTGTTGCCTTCTGTAGAGGGAAAAGCTGAAGGGTGCTTGGGAATTTCCACTGAGAAGCAAGTATCAGTGACCTGCAGTAGTTTCCCCAGCTCAGTTACTGTCAGCAGTGAGCGCTGACAAAATCAGAACGATGACCTACACAAACTGCCTTCAGAAATGATGACTCTGTTACATTTGCTGCCTTGGTTGCCTTGCTAGCTTTTGTGAACCTGTCTTTTCAAGCTTCTCTTGGTAATCACTAGTGCTAGATACTTTGTGAAGAAATGAAAATGGAAATTTTTCTTTGACTCCAAGCAGTGAAGCTTTTCAGCGGAAAACCGAAAAGCACAAGGCTTGTGATAAAATTACAAAAGTTGCCAGAAGTAGCGTACTTCAAAACTTTTACTTAAATTCTACCCACACGCTACAGAAGTGCTAAAAAAAAAATGCATCAGATCCCCATGGATATGCAGTCCTTGCTCATTCATCATCAACTCATCTGACTTGCATCCTGTAGCTAAATTTAACACCAGTGCCTCATGTTCTGTCATGGAACCGTACTGTTGTTTGCTTGTTGTTGATGTAAATCTTATTTATTATAACACAGAGAAATGCTGAAAGGCCCGGTTGCTGAGGGAGTTTCTCTTGGTACTATGAGTTGGATCATTATGTGCTGAGTTGGTAAAATCTTTTTTGATGGCTAGAGTTTGAATGGTTTATTTAGTGTGAAGGACTACTTCAAGTATGCGGTATTGGTGCTTTCTGTAATTGCTTGATGTTCTTACTGCCTTCTAACTAACTATATTAGTTAGATATTTGGCAATTAACCGACTTCTTATGTGAATTGTAGAGTGCCCGCGCAGAGTCAAATGGAGTCCTTTAAGTAGGATCCAAGTACATTGTTTTTGTGACCTATGTCTTTATCTTGTGTGGAGGGATGCAGGTTCAAAAAAGTTCTGTAGGTCCTTTACCTTCCAGAACTTCTAATATGTTTTTCTTTAGGATGTAGAATTTTAGCAAGGAACTTGAGAGAAAAATTTGGCAGCCAGCTATACTCTACTGAAAACTCCTTTCATTTTTTTCCTTTGCTTCAACAGACTCTTTTAATTTGCTAGAGTCCCAGTTCTGCCACAGGAGCACTTGTGAACGTGACCAATCTTCAGGCTGCCAAAATGAAGCCTGAGTGGGATCATGTAGAGGAAAACTCTTGCAGGCACAGAAGAGATCAGAAGTGGCAGATATGACAGCCAGGATCTTTTTAAGATTAACTCAAACTGGGCTCACATTCCACGCATGGAACATGTTCAGCATTTAAAACTGAGCATAAACAAAATGCATTGTGCTTCCCAAGTCTTTTCCATGACATTGCAGATAGGAAAAGAGTGAGGTGGCCATTTTGGCCAAAATTGGAGCAGGAGGGAGTTCAGGTTTCAGTCTAGATTTGAACTCTATCAGACAATTTGGAAGTGAAGTCATGGTGTGCCCTCCTGCCCAGTTAGCAACAGAGGCAAGAATGCTTATTTGCACCTGGTTGACTTGTTTGCAACTAGAAGCAGTAGGATTCGTATTTCATGCACATACTGCGAGCACGCAAGGGAGTAGGGGCTGAACTTTAACATATGTTCTGTGCAAACTAGTGTGAAAGAGAGTGAAAATTGTTCCACATTCCCATTTTTTAATACGTATAATAAGAAAAGAATTGTGATTCAGTGCCAGTAATTCATATAGTGTCTCTTAAGTCAACAACCCCATGCAGCGCTACAGGCTTGGGGCGGAGTGGCTCAATAGCTGCCTGGCAGAGAAGGACCTGGGGGTGTTGGTCGACAGCCGGCTGAATATGAGCCAGCAGTGTGCCCAGGTGGCCAAGAAGGCCAATGGCATCCTGGCCTGTATCAGGAATAGTGTGGTGAGCAGGACTCGGGAAGTGATCATCCCCCTGTACTCGGCACTGGTGAGACCCCACCTCGAGTACTGTGTTCAGTTCTGGGCCCCTCACTACAAGAAAAACATTGAGGTGCTGGAGCGTATCCAGAGAAGGGCAACGAAGTTGGTGAGGGGTCTGGGGGACAAGTCTTATGAGGAGCAGCTGAGGGAACTGGGGTTGTTCAGCCTGGGGAAGAGGAGGCTGAGGGGAGACCTTATCACTCTCTACAAGTACCTGAAAGGAGGTTGTAGAGAGATGGGGACTGACCTCTTCTCCCTAGTGACAAGTGATAGGACGAGAGGAAATGGGTTCAAGTTAAGCCAGGGGAGGTTTAGGTTGGCTATTAGGAAAAATTTTTTCACTGAAAGAGTTATCCAGCATTGGAATAGGCTGCCCAGGGAGGTGGTGGATTCACCATCCCTGGAGGTTTTTTAAAAAAGGGTAGACATGGTACTTGGGGATATGGTTTAGAAGTGGTTTTGTCAGGTTAGGTTAATGGTTGGACTCGATGATCTTAAAGGTCCCTTCCAACCTTAACGATTCTATGATTCTATGAATATTATACACAAAGAAATGGAGCTTGTGGTAGAGGCAGTATGTAATGGTGACATTCAGTTGCATTTAAAGAACAGAGGGAATTTTATAGGATTCACAAAACAGTAATTTTCTTTATTTTTTTCCTCTTTCTTTTACTTAGGTTTTCTTGTTTGGATGTCTGATTTTTCAGCCAGGAACACAAGCTAGAAGTCATATGTACTTAGTTGTTGTTAAATTGCAAATCCTTGTTTCCTTCCATGAATAATCTCTTTCAGAAATTCTGAAATACCTCTTTCCCAGAGCTCTCTGATTTCCATGATTTTCACCCAATGTGAAAATGTAAAAGCCCACTGTAGCAAAAGTGACGTGAATAAGCAAACTTGAGCATCAG
Organism: Ibidorhyncha struthersii; assembly: GCA_013398815.1. Taxonomy (NCBI): domain Eukaryota; kingdom Metazoa; phylum Chordata; class Aves; order Charadriiformes; family Charadriidae; genus Ibidorhyncha; species Ibidorhyncha struthersii. The sequence continues at coordinate 44,877 of VZSZ01001098.1, forward strand.
GACCAAACCGTATGCAGAATGAGACAAAAAAGCCTTCGTCATCTCTCATCTCAGAGGAGACAGGGACTATTCACCTTCCATTCTCTCCAACGTTATTCAAATTATATATTTTACAATTGCACTTATGCTATGCCGTTCTCCCAAAAATTCATATGACTTTTTCCAGGTGAGGAAGTACTGCTCCAGCCACGCGTCGGCATGCTCTGCCCAGGTTCCCTGGATTCCTCCCCTTGACTCTTCTCTCATACTGGTTCCCCTGCCAGGGACCCTCTTGCTGAGCTTTAACCATCATCCAAACTCCCCTGCCAGCTTGCAGGTTCCCACCACTTACTAAAGTCCGTTCCTTTACTGACCCTTCATGTCACAGGATCCCTCTCTTCCTCAGCCACATGCTTGCTTCTCTCCCTTTATACTCCCTACTCAGCACCATGTTTTCCCAGCCGCGGGTGTTGCGTTCAAAATAGGGTATGTTTCTGGGTGGCTTGTATTTTGGGAAGTAGCAGTTTCTGCCAGCTGTGATTCCCATCTATGATCCCATTCCTGTGAAATGCTCCTGAAATTTCTTAGCACAAGATTTGATCTAAAAATAAGAAATATTTTCTATCAAAACAAAACTGAAACACAACCACGTTGCTTTAAAATGTGGTAAAAAATAAATTACCAGGAATTTCTTAGCTATTAGGTTCAGCTCTTTTATGAAGTACAAAAGCTTGCCTACATGAAAGCCAAAAGTAAATTTAAAAATGCCACCTAGACTTTCTAGTTAACAGACAATCTTGAAGACAACTTTTTTGTGAACCAAGAAGCCTAAGATTTTTTTTTCATATCTAAAAGGAAAAAAGTTCCTGCCAGCCTTTCGCACCAAAGTAGAAGTGACCTGATTTTCAGCTTCCGTTCAAGTTGGTGGCTATTGCAAGAACTTTATAACTTTGAAAAACTTATTGACTGCTACTGAAATGCCTATATACGGGTTTAAATACCTGGTTTAAGGCACTTTGGTTAGAAAAGATTGTCCTTAAGCAATATAACCAGATGACCAGTTTCCTAGTTCCTCCTTGCACCTTGGCTCAGGAAAGGAAAACACTTCCTCTTCCTTCTGAGGGCCCCAGACTTCCTGTGCCATCTATTTATACAATTGTTGTAATGAACCCCAAGTTAACCACTTCCTTGCCCTGCTTAGCATAGGCTTTACATCTTTTAAATCTCTTTTCGCTTTATGTCTTTATACTCCACTTGCAACTTCTCTTAAAGGTGCATTCAGAGGTGCTTCTCAGCAAACCCGTATTTGGAGTATCTTTGCCAAGGTGTTCTGTTGGACAGATGGTGTTGCTTGGAGATAATGAAGGAGAGTTATGTTGGGCACTGTTGGCCTCTTTACACCAGACAGAAAGGAAGATTAGATGATCTCAGCCATACAAAAAGCTGTTGAAAAGTTTAGCTGGATGAATTTGGAATGGGGGTCACAAGATTTAGCCAAAGACCAGTGATTAAAGGCTTTGGTCATACCTGTTTTTATGACACGAAGAACCCAGAAGCCTATTCAGCGTGAAAGCAAGAACAAGTTGTAGCTAGTTGGTTTAAACCACTGTACAGTGATTGTTGAGAAGATGGAAGGGGAATTGATAACTGGAAGGACCTACGGAATTGAGGGCAGATTCTGGAGGACAGGAAGACACCAACCCATCCTGTGGGAAAGGAAGTTTCCAGCCAAAAGGGCTGGAGTCAGAAGGACCTGAGAGTCCATGGTTTGGGATGCAGTTGAAATGGTTGGGCTGGTCATGACAAGCATGGACGTGTTCAGTTTTACCAGTGTCCTTCAAGGATATAGCAGGATGTGGACAAAGAGGCAGCAGGCATATTTGTAGAGGGCTTCCTGCAGTTGCAGAATTAGGGGCGACAGGAGACCTTGCAAGGTCTCTGAGCCCAGCGTTTGCCCTGTTTTCAGGCTGAATCAGGATTAGGTGCTCACTAGCCAGCTGTGAGGAATGCCTGGGTACTCTGCCCTGCGACGCTTCCAGAGACATGGACACACACTCTCCCTGTGTAGCCTGACTTCACTGTCTCTGCTTGGCGAGGTTCCCCGAGATCTAATCTAAACGTCCTCTGCTGCAAGGCAAGCCAGCCACATCTGCTCTCCTTGGGGGACTTGCAGCACAGCTGGTTGCCATCTTCTTTATAAGAGAATTTAAAACTTGTAAGACTGCTGCTGTGATGTCTCCAGGCTGTCCCTTTGCCAGACTGTACCAGTCCCTTTCTTCTGCGCTTTCCTTGTAAATCACATTTTCCAACTCTTCAGCCATCCTCATCATTTTTCTTTGGGACTCTCTATGGTATTTTTTCATGTTCTGTAAAAAGTGGTGCCCCAGGCTGGATACAGCAGTCCAGCTAAGGCTTTATGGCACCAAGTACAGTAGAAGAGTTTCTTCCTGCATTTCACATGACAGTCCCATTAATAGACCTTAGAAAGGCAGGCTTTTTCTGGTGCAGTTTCCCACTGTAAAATTGCTACACAGCCTCTGACTCACTATTATCCAGATTCCTTTGTGCAATTCTGCTTTTTTATGGGCTGTCCCCTATATTGCATGTGTTCACTAGGTGTTTCCTTTCCATATGTTATGGCTACTGTCAGCACAAGGCTGAGGCACCAGTGGTGATGCTGGAGAAATTGCCATGGAGGCAGAGCCTACCCTCCGCACTGCTCCGCTGTCCTATAAGCTGTGTGAGCACGTTTCTGGGGATGTGGTGTGTTGCTGTGGAGATGACACTTGCCATCCACGTTTCTAATGACTTGAAACAATTCACTTTGCAATTAAAACAAGATCTATCCTGTGATAACCCCAAGGAAATATTTACTTACTAAATGAAGGCGGGGGGGTGGGCGGGAAGTGGATTTCATTGTTGGGCTCTGCTAGGGTGGTTCCAGCTTGCTCTGCACTGCCCTGTCCTGCTTGGTTTTGTTTGTTGTGCCCCGTTCCACTTCTGCTCCCTGTCTCAAAAACCAGAGTAAGTTTGCATAAAGTTTAGGCTCCATTTTGCCTCGCTCCTGTCATCCAGCATGGTTGTCTCAAGGACATTTATTCAGAGCGCACCATCAGTCCAGTTTTTGCTAATGCACTCTGCAGCCAGATGCAGACTGACTCAATGCCAATATTTTACTATCCACCACTGCTTTTCCTTTCCGACCCATAAACCTTTGTCACAAGTTCAAGTGTGAAGAAAGCATATGGCCCAGCTACATGCTGCTGTCCCTGCTCGCTGGCAGTGAAAATTGTTTGACCAGCCTTCAGGTAGGTCATCTAGCAACCCAAGCACTAGCTGCAACATTAGTGAACCAGGTTTTGTGTGTTAAACTGATGCTACGCAGTCATTGTCCCTGCAGTCCCAGGCGCTGCTGGGCTGGGAAGAGCCCGTGGCCTGGGGGATGGTCCTATTGCCCTGCAGCTGGTAGCAAAGTTACCTGCTGGTGGATTAGGGGGGGCTCACACGGCACTCGTCACCAGTGGTATCTGAGCGACTTGCAGTTGTGTGTTGAACGTGACTAACATCTGTCACACAGGCTTTGTGCTCATCCTTTACCCAAGGGGAGAAGCGAGTGTAGCAAGGTCTTGCTTTTACTGTTTTCTCTCTCAATTCAAACAACATACAGTTTTTGCTGTGCCTCTGTAGAGGGAGGCAGCGCAAAGCAGCATGCCCTGCTCTCTCAGGCGGGAGTCAGGAAATTTTGGGGGTGCCTTGAACAGAGAGGAGCTCATTTCATAGTGCAGGCAAGGAGGTGGAGAGGGTTGTTGGGCACTGCTTTGTGCTGGAGCGGCACAGCCCTTCCCGCACGCTTCCTCTGTTGAGGTCCTTGCAAATAATAACAATTATAATATTAAAAAAAATGAGCGAGAATAATCCAGCGATTTTTGCTTTCAGACTGTTGTGATGGCAAAGCTGCTGTGCAGCCAGGCGGTGCCTCCACTGTGGCTTTCGTGGTACGGTGCAGGGCCCTCGAGCTTCCCTGCTGTGAGCGGGCGCTAAGCAGGTTTGAGGTTCCCCAGTCCTTCCCTCTGTGCTTGGCCACTGCTGGTCAGAGCTCCAGGCCCCACCAGTTCCCTGTTCCTTATTGCAGCTCTCGCTGTCTCTGTGCAGCTGCTCAGGACACATGCTCAGCTCTCTGCTGAATTCGGTCTTAAAATATGAAAGTGCCATCCTTTATTTTTACTGCGTGCTGTGGGGTGCGGGTCCTTTTCATCCTGAATGGGCTTGGGAAAGGAGGGCTGTCAGGGCAGCCAGCGTGGCTGGGATGGAGATTGCCTCTCTTTGGGAATGAGTGGCTGGATTCGGATGCATGCAAAGCCCAGCTCCTCCACGTGGCCACAAATACCAGTTATCCTTGAGAGAGGAGATGGCAGGTTTCATTGAGAAAGGTGGTTGGAGGTGTTGCGCTGGCTGCCCGGCCAGGGTAGAAGGGGGGCATAATGGTGGGGTCTCTTTGTGTGTGCATCCTGCTAGCCTGTGTGTGAGCCAGAGCTGATGGCCACTCTGGGGAATTTGAGCTGGACTACAGGCTTCAGTCCACTCTTGAAATGCAGTGCAATAAGTTAGAGGAAGGAGGCCTGTTACAAAATGCTGCTTCTTCTGGTTACCACAGAGACCATCACGGTTTCAGAGACTGAACTATCCTTGGCAGCAAAAAGTGCTAATTCAGCCTTTCCTCCGACTTAGATCAAGGCTCCATTTGGCCTGAAAAGAGCTGTGCAGGGCAATCCATCATCTTGCAGGCGCCCTGGGAGAGCAGGAGCTGAGAGGCAAAACAAGACTGAGAAGAGAGTGTCTGGGTGCTGGGGGAGGGAGGGATGCTGTGCAGGGGCAGGATGGAGGGCTGTGGGGACAGTCATCGGTCAGGGGGTTCTGGGGAAGCGGGCAGACAGCGAGGTCTTTGGAAAGTGAAGTAGGAGTGTGAAGACGACTTTGGAAAGAGGAGGAGCGGGGTAGGCTGCAGTAATTCAAAAGGTGGGAGAGAGCACTGATGGCAAAGCTTTCCTCCTGCAAAGATGCAGATGGCAAACCCTGACCGTCCTGTTTACTCTCAATGTGTGTTAGGGTCTGAGTGTGCACTATGATGGGGCTGATGCCTTTTTCCAGGTGCCCTTTGGAGGGTAGCTTAGGGCAAAGCAAACCATCACAAGCCTTGTCTCTTATGAGCTCCAGCCCACCTATGGGTGCTGTAGGTGGTGGGCAGAAGGCAGTCCAGGCAGATTAAATTCAAAGGATGAACACTGCCATGGGCTGGGCACGAAGGCTGTGTGCTGCCATCCTGCAGTGGGTGCTGCTAAAAGTGCACTCTGGGCTGCCAGGGGGACTGTGGGTCACAGCTGGTAAATAATCAGAAAAAGAGGGATTTTGGACCAGAGGAAGGTACTGCAGGGAAGACGAACAGACAAACATAGAAGCAATTGGCTGAACTATTCCAGGTCCATCCCAGTGCAGCACTGTGACTTCATGATCCTTTCACACAATGGATTGGAGCTGAGTGCTTTTCTTCTTCAACGGTTTTCCCTGTTTCCCAGCCTTTACAGCTGGCATCAAGAAGCAGAAAAGCCTGGAGGGACCAAGACGCTATTTGCATTAATTGCTGTAAATCAGAAGTCATTTTGATTATGCTGAGTTATGTGCTGCTCTAGCAGAGCAGGGTCTTGTGAAGTTTTAACCAGCAATTTGTTTCAACACCTCTGGCCTCACAAAAACATAATCTAGTGTTTGCCCAAGCACTGCTTTCATGCTGAATGCGACATTTTCCAGTGTATGCGAATAACCTGGGAGACAGTAAAGGAGGCTGTACAGGCAGAGCTCTTGGCAACACCATACATATTTGTTATGAAAATGTGTCTTGCTGTGCCTTTAAAGACATGCAGGTGTAGTTAAAAATGAAAGGTATTTTTGATGGCAGGCCTGAGGGTACTGAAGGCTTCAAATGTGGTTCAGTACTGAAAGCGCTGTCCTAATTTCTGGCCTGAGATTTTATTCTTTAGGAAAATTGAAAGGAAATCTTGTTGCTGCTGAGACTCACTGAAGACATTTTTCCGTGTTCTGCTCACTGTGGTTTATATCCGCATTTCTCCTGTTTAATATCTTGATTTTGCTACATTTGCATTTTAAACAAAAAAGTTCACAGATAATAAGAAACAGGGCAAGTACAAATGGCAGGTAAACAAGCTTGTTCAAACTTGCATTAAAACTTTGTGTGTGTGTAATTTTTACAGCCAATAATTGCAATCCAAAAAGAAATTAAAATGTCCTGCCTGTTAGTCAGAGGCAGAATGTCTGAAGTATGGCTGCGTAACAAGTTATTTTAAATCAGAGGCAAAGCTTTGATTTGTTATTGACTAATCATCTTTCCTGTGCAAAATCTAGCTTTATGCATGTAAAATAGTGCCAATCAAGCCTGCCATTAGGGTGATCAGGTCTTCCTTTTGATTGCCCACTGCTGCTGTATCCCCACATAAGCACAGTTCCCAGTGTTGCTCTTTTTAAGTCAAGAACAACAATCTTGTGGGGCTGGAAAACATCTACTCTGCGCTGCTCTGCCCCTGCTCCTTGATGTTTTGCTGCATGTGTAGACAGGGCCTTCTTGGGTTGGTTTCTCTGGGAAAAACCTCTTGTCCAGAAAGAGAGCACCCTGCCAGGGAGAGCACCCCTCGTGAAGAGTGATCAGAGCTTCTGTTGCTGTTGTCTTGGGTTTGGATGGTACTTAAGCACAGTTCTGGAGGTAATGCAGAGCTCTTCCTTTGGGTCAGGAGGTCTGTGCTGAGCTGTGACAAATCATTTCTCTCTCCTTGGTAGGGCCCTTGGTTGAAGCAACGGGGCAGCGCTGCAGGGGTGGCAGCTGTTCCTGCCTGGTGAATCCAGCAGATTTACCATTCATGCTGATAGGCATAGATATACTTGCTCTGAAGCTTTGCATCTGAATACCTCTAAAACCTTATCCCTGTGTTTGCCCTCCACAAGTATCCATTTCCTGAGATTAGTAGCCAGGGCTGTGCTAGAAACAGGTTTAGTCACAGTTAAAATTCAGCTGGCAAGCTCGGTGTCATGCCTGATGCATTTACAGTCCTAGCTGTGTCCTGAGCCTCAGCTTTCTAAATCTTCATCTGAGCATTTTTTTACATAACAGAACCTCGCTAGCTTATTTAATTTGAACCTAGTTCTGAGTCTTTGAATCCTGGAAGGGATGCTAATGTCTAGATTTAGACATGTTTATCTTGCAATTTCACAGAAAAATTCTTCCTGGATACCACAAAATTTAACATAGTCCAGGGGTTTTGTGCTCAGTAAAAGAGGGAATGCAAAAATTAATCTGGAAAAATTCTTTGTTTTTAAAGTCTTCCTTTGCTTTGAAGCCAAACACACTGAATCAAATGAGAGAGCTCTTCCATTTGGCTTCAGTGAATCTTTGAGGTTGCCATTTTTGCTGACACTGGCTGGAATGCGTGTGCATATCTGTTTCTGTTTGTACTACAGGAGTCGTTCTGCACAGAGCCTGTGGTCAGATGGGCAGTGAGAGCTGGGCTGGGCTGGCTTTCTCTGGACAGCAGTGTAGTGGGTTTTTCTCTCTCTATGACTTTGTTTTTCTTTCTGTGAGGAGCAGTGCTTCTGTGGTAGGAAATCCCAGACCATGACAACCTCTGTGTTTTGTTTCAGGCATCAGAGGGTGTTCCCGTTAAGTACTTCGAGAACTTGGAGGAACTGATAGAATTTTACAAGAAGGAGAACATGGGTCTGGTATGGCACCTCAAATATCCAGTGCCGCGGGAAGAAGAGGAGGCTGCAGATGAACCAGAGGAGGATGCTGGTAAGAAATCCATGACGTGGCTTGGTGATGCAGACCCTTGACACTTACTCTGAACTGGGGATATGCAGTGCAGGCAGGGGGATAAGAGCGTGTAATGCAATAAAATGGAGCAGGGCATAGAGAGACCTGAGCTGGCAAGACCTCGAGGCAGTGACTTGTCATGGCTCTGGGGTGGTACCGCATCTGGAGCACCATTTTATCTCACCTGTGGGAATACATTGAAACTCTCTGCAGAAGGGTACTATACCAGGTGCAGGGCTGATTTCAGGTGTTGTCCTTCATCTGGACTTAAGCTGGTTTATGTCCAGCCATCTCGCATGTCTCTGCCGCCCCTCTCCTTGTGCTGCATCTGTAAGGCCACATTCTCAGCAGCAGAGATGCTCCCCTAGAGACTTGGAGCACATCTCTGCAGTGCCACACACCTGCAGCTGCCGTGGGTCTTGGGTCATCTGAAACTCAGGCCCCCTTATCTGCTGTGATCTAGAAGACGTTTCTAACAGTCATAACGAGAGGGCACAGATCGCACAGTGGCAGACAGTCTAACTCTATGCATAGAGGCAGATGTATGATGAAGAGGTGCGATTGGCATCGTCCCAACTATTTTACATGAAATGTCACTGTGGGTTCCTGACACTCACTGGTCTTGGATCATTCCTTGGATTTTTCCTGGATCATCCCTTGGATCTGTCATTGTTCTCCTGAATCCCAGGGGAAGGTCATGCCCACAGAGCCATCCTTCCTGTCCTTCCTGATGTCTGTCCGGAAATGATGAGCATTACAATAAAACTTGTCTGAAGGACATAGTTCTGTGATAGACAGACAGGAATGTGCATTAAAGCAGATTGATGTGCCTGTATACATTTATGCAACCCAATGGATGTCTAATAAGAGCTGGAAGATTTTGGTATGCAATTCTCATGAAGAAACAGAACAAAATTTCGCAAAGCTGCTCAGGAAAGATGTTCCTGGGTTTTGGCCAGCTGCTCTGAGTCTCCAGCTCTCAGGGCGGGGGAGGGAACTACAGCAAAAATAATACACAGAGAGGCGAGCAGCAGGGAATGAAGTTCTAGCCAAGACTAAGAGCCTTTAGATGAAGAGATATTAGCGCTGGGGTTGGGCTGTTCACATACAGAATTTAATTTTGTTAAGGCACTTTAGTGCCATCGTGCTGGAGCCGTGTAGGGCCTATAGCTGTCTGGCTGTCTTATAGGTAGAATTGCAGAGGTGGAAGATGAACACCCAGATACCCTGTAGATGCACCACCCAACTGTACCATTGCTCTGTGCTGCAGTGGCTCTGTGAATCACAGCTTCTGCCCAGGAGCAATGGGTCAGTTCTGGGTGTCTTTTTGTAAAGAAAATTCCACCATTAGGAAATAAACAAACAAAACCTCACAACTCAACCAGCAACGTATGACAGATGTAACAAAATGGTGGAGCAATTGGTATGAACAGAAGGGCAACCATGGTTGGGATAAATGGAGATGAACCCACTCTTCTCCCGGGAGAGGGAGGTATGCTGGATGACAGAGCAGGAAAACCCTTTGTGCTTCCAACTTCATGCCCACAGGACAAGGCAGGATACTCAGTCCCTCTTTGTTGGATTATGGGGTCTATTTTCTCCATCTGTGTTTGCTTACTTTAGCTGTTCGCTTCTTTCCGTTAGCAGCTTCTGGTGCTCTTTCCATCATGCCTCTCCATCCATTCTGCCCCCTTAGCAGATCTCCATGATAATGGTAATGATATGGATGAGGTACAGCTATGTTCCCTATGTTCCTTAAGCATTATATTCAAAGTAACTAATTAACCTTCGTAGCTGCTGTGTGGATGAGACAGTCAAACTGACTCGGATGAGGTTACACTGCCAAGTAGAGGCATACACTGCCTGCACGTGAGGTCCAAGCCTGGCAGCTCAGCAGGCTGGTCTCACCCCATTGACAACCCTGAGAACAGGGCTGGGACAGTATCAAGCCCTGAGCTTTCCAGCTCTGAAGTTGGAGGCCCTTCAGAAGGGATGGTTTCTGCAGTGGCTGCCACTGTGGTGCAGACTCTGCCCTGCCCGTGGGTGAGGGGGAGGAGGTCAAATCGCCATGCTGAGATGACTGTGCCTTTCCCTTCCTCCTTGCCAGACCTGGTACCCACGCCTCCTATCCTGCCCCCACGACACATCCTCATGGCATTGCCGAGCAGCGAGACAAAGGAGGTATCTTCTCTCTCTGAAAACTCCAGGGCGGCAGACGTTAATAAACTGTCCCTTTCTGAGACACTACTCCAGCGACTGCAGTACCAGGACACAAGCAGGTGAGGTTGGCAAGTCACAGGGCTGCAGAATCAGCCTTCAGCCCAGCTCTGAGCTTTCTGGGGTGCTGTGTTTGGAACAGCTGAGGACCTGTTTGGTTCAGCGAAATTACTCCTTATTTATACTACCAAATGAAGAACAGTGTGTTGGCTACTCTTTACAGTCCAGCTGTCATCTAGAAAAATACACTCTTCTGAAGTATTAAAATCACCAGAGGACTTTCTCCACTGAGGTACAGTTTTCTAATATAATGGATGGTAATATCTGAGAGAACTTGGTGTATTAGCTGTATGCCTAAGCTACAGATTGTATCAGAAAGCACCAGCCAGTCCTCAAAAAGAGTAAACTTGTGTGCAGATTTCCAGGTACTCGTACCTACTGATTTACTCCAACTACAGGTCTGACTCACATTGTCCCACGTGCTAGCTGTGTCAAATCTGGACACGCACTGAAGCCTTAGAGGAAGCCGCATGATATTTAATGACCAGATCTGCAAAGTTTAAAAATAAAATAAAAATAAAATCAGAAGGCATGCCTGTTGGCAGGGCAGTGGGAGGCTGTGAGCAAACAGTGGTCATGCGTGGCAGCGCAGGTCCTGTTGTGGTGGCCCGGTAGAATCTGGCTGACTGGGAGAAACACAGTTTTGTTCAGCTGCCTACACTATTTCATCTGCTAAGCAGCCAGCTGGGGCTTTCTGCATTTGTCAGGGCTCAAGGCAGCACATACAGTCTGCCTGGTTCATCCTTCCATGTCATCCTGGAGTCCAGGCACCACAGAGACAGAGAGGAGGGCAGCATCCCATACAGCTCTGTGGTCTCAGCTCTCCTTGTTTGGAATAAAACCTTCAAAGTGGGACTTGGTGAGGTGAAAAGGGAGTCTCCATCTCCCCAGAGCCCCTGAGCTGCTGACTATTAGCAACCTCACAGCAGCCTGGCTTTACCTGCCAAGGCTAATGATCCCACTGTGGCTTTGGCAAAGCCAGGCATCACGAGCCTTCCCCTGGCATGGTAGCTCAGCAGTCATGGAGGAGAGGATTTAGAGTGGGGAAAGAGGAAGAGGAGAAGGTGTCAGCAGTGTGGTGGGGGATCTATGGTCCAATTCTGAGAACTGCATATTTACACTGAAGTCCAAGGCAAACTGCCCCCCATCTGTCTGTGCTGGCAGTAGAAGTTTCAGAAAGGTAATAAAGCTGTCTGGTATTTTCGACCAGAGAGAAGAGCTGGCTTTTGACTTGTCTGTTTCTTTCACAGCGTCTCTGACGAGCATCTTAAACTCATCCAGGATTACCTGCGAGTTCACATCATCAGTGACTTTGAGATGGTACAGACTGGCTCAAGCAATCTTCCTCAACTGAAGAAACTACTTACACTGCTTTGCAAAGGACTCTTCAGGTAACTAGAGGCTGGTTTTCAGAGATCACAGTATAATGCTGTAACATTGTAGTCTAACATAGCTTCCACGTGCATGCATTTCTGGCATAGGAAATTGGCTTATCCTCAAAAACATTATATTTAGATCTCATGACCTGTGATTCTGGTCCAAAGATGTGAAATCTATATAAAAGACAGAACTCTGACAGTGAAGTTTCCCTGTAGGTGGTTTCAGTCAGAAAAGTATTATTTTTTATGCTTTGTTTAGAAAGAAACAAAACAAAAAAATGCACTAACTGATTAACTGCATAATTTGGTAATGTATAAATGACACCCACAGAATTGTCAAGCACAAGTCGTTTATGGAAACAAGCACATATTGGTGTATAGCTATGTTTTAAATGCTGATTTTCCTTCCCACTAGTGCACTGTGAACCTGGAGTGATTCCACTGATATCAGTAAAGTCCAGCTCAAATGAAAAGAGAAACAAGCCAAGACTACAAATTTTACCTTTCCTATTTATAGACCTTCCAGGTCCCAAACGGGGAAACTGATACAGAACTAAAACCTTGTAAAGCTCCCTGTTTCTCTGGTGGAAGCTTGTAAGCAAATGGGAGATTAGCCCACGCTTCTGCAGAGATCTTCCAGAACTCTATGCAGAGGGCACATACCTCCACACTCATATCTGTGGCTTGCAATATCCTTCTTTCTTGTGTATTTAGAGGTGAGGCTGGCAGTGCTTCTGGCCTGCTCTTGTACTCCTAGAGCTCCCCAAGGCAGAAGAAAGGGCTAAAATGAGGAGTGGATACTGTTGATTTGCTTAGCTTTAACTTACAGAAGGAAGGCAGGGAGCGAGTGCGGTGCTTGGGACCACAATTACTCCTCTGAAGCGGTGGGCACTGTGCATGTTTTACCAGGCAAAGGGGGAGGAATATGCGGCCCTGCTCCTTCTGCCAGAAGCCAGGTGCTCACAGACGAGCCCCTGGCAGGACTGAGGATGGGTGTGCAAAGAGCTGCCCTTCTTCTTCTGCACCCTGCTTGAGGGTTTTGCTTCTCTACGCCCACAGAGGGGGGACCCAGGTGGCTAGCTAAGAATAAACTTGAACAATGGAAACAAAAACCTAGTGAAATCACAAGTGAGAGTTTTGTGTTACTAAAATATCTCCAGTACTGCTGTTCTGATGCTTTTTCCATTTCCAACTTCTTGTTCTACTTCACCTTATCCGGGTTTCACAACCCTAGTCCTCACAAATGTACATGGGATGGCAAGAAAGGAGATGCAACAGGTCCCCAATCCTCTCAGGAGCCAGGACACCTTTTACGTGTCCATATTTTCTGTATGGTTTTTTGGTGACAGGATTTAGCAAAGCATCATCTTAGAACAGAGCTGGGTGAGTTGTTCTGCTGGTGGAAGCCTGCTGCTGAGCACAGGGGCACTGCACCGCTGCAAGCACAGCAAAGGGCAAGCTGCCCGCCCTCTGCCCCTCTAGTTGGCATGTAGCTATGGAAATGTATGTCCTCATGTAGTTCTTCCCCCCACTTCCCCAACATTTTCTCCCCATACCTGCATTATTTCAGTTAGATAGAGCTGCCTTCTCAATTTTTTCATGAAGGTCCAGAACTGTAGGCTGTTTTCAGTCCCAGTCAGATCTCTCTGAGGAAGCTCTCCCCTGCTATTTGGATTGTCCCGTGAATTTTTACTATCCAACCAAACTATTTTCTTAGCTTCAGCTGGTGAATAGCTTGGGTGTCTTATTGTTTTCTGCAGTCTTAATCTCCGAGGTTGCCTGGGGTTTTAGCTCACTTCCCTTATCAGACTTCTGAACTCAAATTTAATCAGTGGCATTACCTAAATTTAGTTTTTATTTACCTCAGCTTTCTTCAGCAGCGCAGGGATTCCAGCTGACTGCACAGGTAATTCCTAGACTGCTTCTCAGTGGCTATGTCCTCTTTTTATTAATAATGTTTAATTCCATTATTTTCACCATATTTGAGAATAGGTTAAAAGAACAAACAAACAAACAACAAGAAGAAAAGTTAATTGGCACAGCTTGAGCTTTTTCACTGGAGTTGAAGCTCCTTTGAATTTCCTGGCACTGCTGAGGATTAAGAGTGTGCAGGCAGACACTGGCTGTGGCTGAGCTGACCCCGGCTGCTTCTGAGCCACAGTGATTTGCTGCAAATCTGAGGTTTTTGCAATGCTGTATTCTGGCTTCTTCCAACCTCCCAGAGCCTGTCTGTGCCATCTTTCAGGGTCACTGTCAGACACACTGCCATCGCCGTGAGAAATGAGCATCCCGATGCCCTTTGGCTGACTCACTTGTGTGTTTTGATACTGGGCTGTGGGCAAGCAGTGACTACCAGCGTTAGCAAGGTAGAGGGGATGTGTACTAGAGCTGCTCAGTAGTTAGGAGAAGAAAAGAGCATATAGTGAACCATGGGGTTGGGAGAGGAGTTGGGCCAAGTGTTTGTGGACAGTCTGTGCCTTTTGCAGTTGGTGTATTATCCACGGACAGGTGCAGGATTCATTTCTGACCAAGGAGCTCGAGCACAGCTGGGCCACAGCAGAGTGGGAGTGCAGGGTTTGTAATCTTTTCCCCTCACCCTCCTCACCACTGATCCCTGATTAATTCAGCAAGGACCAGACCCCCAAGGTGCATTAGAGACATTGAAAGCTGGTTTTAACTCTGCTGGAAGCTGCTGCTACCTTCCGGGGCGAGCTGTGGCCAAGGGGGTCAGGACAGCCATGGCACATCTTCTTATCAAAGCCCAGGGGACAATGGGGCAACCCCTCGGGAGAGGCTGTTCAATCTGGCAGCTCATATACTAAAAATGAAACAAAACAGAGACTTGTAAGGCTGATGAGTGCTTTTGTGAAGCATTCAGTGCTAAAAGAAATTGGCATACAAGAGTTTCCTTAGACAGGGGAATCCTCCAGGGGCTGGAAAGCTGACTCATGGAGAGCTTGGTGCCAGTGCAGCAGAATGGAGACTACCCATGCAAGTGGACTTTATTCAGAGTTTCCTACCAGCTTTAGGTGAAAAATGCTAATAGCGGCCTATTCAGGCTGCTACTGTGTGAAGCCACCATTTGGTCATCGATGACTCTCTGCATTCTCCCTCACTGGATAATTTGCACATAGACCAGGTAGCTTTTCAAGCACTTGCGGTACTAGCACTTGTGCAATCGTATAGGGACACACAGACTTCTGACACTTCAATGAAGATCACTAAGTATATTTCCTTTACACTATCAAGAGAAGAAAATAAAAGGAGTTATAAGCGCAATTAAAACCACTTTATGGTTTTGTTGAGTTTGAACGCCTGCAGATGCTCCTTCCCCATCCTTACACGCATGCTACATGTTACAGTAAACAGAGGGCAGTTTTCTCATGAGAAATAATTTCTGAACTGCTTCAAGCAGCTGCTGCTCTGTGTTTTCGAGAGATGGTCTACACATCCTGCACTCTTTGTCACAGTAAATATCCTTTCATTCTTTTCAAACTGAACTTCACCCAATGCTCCTGTTACTGCCCGCAGCCTCCTGGGGCCTGACTCTATGGCTGCAGAAATCAATAGGAGTCTTGAGTTTGGGGCCAGAATGAGTGCTTAATTTAGGCAATTAATCATCTATGGTTCAGTGCCTAGACAAGTATCTAATCTTCAGACAGGCCTACTTTCACTTTGGAGCACTTTCCCCAACAAACAGGGAGTAAAATCCGGTTCATTCAGACTTGGGAAAGTGAGGGAAATCATTAATATCCACTGTTGACTAGGCACAATGCGAGCATCCCAGCACTGCTCCCCACCATCACCTTCCTTTTGACCTGCGCTCCCTGGCTGCTCTTTCCGTGATAAGTCTCGTCATTATCAGAGCACGGCTTCTGTGCCAAATTCATACAACAACGTTTTGACAAATGAGCATCCTGTGGAATCTAATTGGGAAATGCTGAAGGAATGTCATTGTAACCCATGAACAGTTCCCCTTCAAGAGATTAAAGGCTGGCTCTTCCACTCCCTCGTGGCGCCTGGCCCCTCTTGTCATGTGAGCTGAAAAATCTAAAAATTAGTTTCCTTTTCGCCCAGTGTCCTCAGCATCCTGCGTCAGCCTCAGCAGCTGCGCATGGACCGTGCAAAACCGAGCTGCTCCTGCCACTGGCGCATTCAAAGGCACCAAACTTTGCTGGGCTTTGAGATTTTTGAGTGCACTGCAATCTGTGAGTTGGCATAGTTGGGTTGATGCTGGTTTTACACAGCGTTCTCTGGGTTGGACCAGATCGGAACATCTTTCTAGGGAGATTTAAGAAGTTACCCCCTCCAAATCAAAACCCGAGGAACAGCCAGTATGCCCATGCCTCAGCCGTTGCAGGGCAAGGTCCGCTGCCTAACTCTAAGCTGCCTTTGCTGGCACTGTCACTCAGGCAGCTGAGAAATGCTCTCATCGCCCATCCCACCACCTCAGAGGGCAGTAAGCAGCAGAGGAAAAGAGCATGACACATGGCAAGAGCAGGCCTAGTGTGGATGCATGCCCGTAGTCTCTGCTGCGTGGCTTTGTCCAAAGAGACCAAGTGCTAACCTACCCAGGGACCCGACTGCAGCCTTAGACCTCTGCTGTGTCTCTGTTCCCAGTGAAGCCTCTAGGACTCTCCCATCTCTGGAATCCATCCAGAAGGTCTTTGAGCAGCAGCTGCACCCTGGTATCCATCAGCGCTCACAAGTAAGTCGGCTGTAAGGTGGGAAGAGGAGAAGAGTGAGGAGTGCGGGTGGCTGTCAGCGCCGGGGGAGGGAAGGGTTCTGGCTGCACAGCAATGACCAGTGGGATTCAGGTGATTACCACTTCTGTTCTCTCTAGCCTCTTTCTGGCTGCAGTGCAGAGGGCACACAGTGAGTTATATCCCCTCAGTTTCACTTATTCCATAGTCTACTCTGCCTGCTCTCCCTTCCCGCCCCAGAAGAAAGTGCAGCAGACTGCCTGAGGACTTCCATCTCCCCATCCTCCCTCAGCCTGCAGGCTAGGACTGTGCATTTCACTTTCCATAAACTTCACTCCAGGATGTTTCACTGCCAAATCCTTCCTTCCCTCAGCCCACATAAGTCCCATGACCTTCCTCTCCCTGCCAGTAGCCCAGAGAACCAAAAGCCCAGGACTTCTGTATGTTAAGCCCCGGACCTGGTTATGCAAACCTGTGCCCCAGCAGCAAGCTGACTCCCTTGCATGCCCAGCTGCCTCTAACCTATGGACAAGGTTTGCAAATTTGTCCTTCCACCCTGCCACACTTCTGCATGTTCAGCCAAACTCTGTGCTCTTGTGCTGTCCGTTATGGATTAGAGCAGCAGAGGCACAAGTGCTGCTCCTTGCTCTGTGTGCGAGGTGTTCCTGGGGCAAGACTGCTGTGCTTCCAGGCCATGCTCTGTGGGTTTGGTAATTATGCATATCTCTCTCTCTCTTTTTGTTTCTACGCTGCGGTTATCAGATGATCGGTGAAGCTAGTCCAGTCAATATTGTAATGAAACTCAATCAGCTGATCTCTTTGCTGTCTTCCATTGAAGAAAAGGTAAGAGTTTTAAAGCTATTTTATATTATCTTCTTATCATCTTTTGCCTCTAGTTATTCTTCTTGTTCATCATCAGTGCAGTCCTCTGCTACGGTGAGATTTCTTTGCTCTGACTTCATTGCACTCAATGTAGTGCGGAATTACCAAATGCAATTTGGTACACATAAATTCTTTTACAGGTGAAAACACTGTTGATTGAAGGTCCTGATTCAACACACCGACGCTCTCTTATCCCCCCTGTCACTTTTGAGGTAAATATATTTCTTTAACAATGCTGATCACAATGCGAAAGGACAGTAATGCAGAAGGACAGCAATTTGTGTATCTCGGTTCCTGGGAACTTTGCTGTGCTGTCATATAGATAACAGCTATTCCTGGTTGCTGTTTAGCACCATGCGAATGCTTAAGAGATGTCTAGTGGGATTGGCATAACGACGATATGTGTCCATGAATTCAGGCAAGCGTTGCATTTCTAATACACGTGACTAAAGTGTAGAAGATCGCTTATGAAAAATCCCTCTGTTTTCCAATAGGTGAAAGCTGACTCCCTAGGAATTTTCTCAAAAATACATCTCAAGGTTGATGTGGAAATGGGAAAACTGATTATCAAGAGAGCTAAGGATGGCCCAGAAGACAAGTTTTATACCCACAAGAAAAGTAAGATGCTTAAGGTCATAAATGCTGGACTAGACTGTCCCTTGGATGATGGGGAGGGGTTCCCTTTGAGGGCAAGGTTTGGCCCAGGGTGCAGATATTTCTACTAGGTCCTGGGTGGTGTCTAGGCTCCGGTAAGTCTAGACTGCCTATCCGCACAGCAGCCTGCAGAGAGCAGGGAGTCATTACTGGGGTAACCAACTTTCACAGATTGTTTTAGAGCTGGCCTCCTGGTCTAAATGAAGACAGTGGTAGCAGGACTGCAAAGGAGCAGGTTTTGATAGAAGATTCCCCACAGAGCTGGTTGCAATAGACCCATTTTCTACTGAAAAGCAGTGTTGCTTGAAAAAAAAAATTCTGCAGGAACATATTGACTTCTGTGATGATTTTTGATGGTAAAAAGCCAGATACTCGGTTTCAGTAACATTTTTCAGTGAATTTCCCCTTGATTTTTTTTTCTTTTTTGGTATGTGAATCAATATCTCTGCTGATAAGCAATGCCAGTTTCATCTGAAGGCCCAATTCAAACAACTTCCCTTTTTTTCTGTTATGTTTCTGGACAGGCAGCTTACTGAGATTGAGCCAAACAGGGTAGGATTTATCAGAGAGTAAATGATGCCCTTGGGCTCTCTCCTGCTAGAAAATCAACCTGTTGCTGGCAGTGATTGAAAAGATTAGCTTTCATACATGGCTTTCTCCAGCTGGTGTTCATAATTACTTAGCTGCTATTTTAGATGGGGAGGAATCACCTTTACTACCAAATGAGGTCTTACCTCCTCTTTCACAGATGGGGAAAGAATGTATGTAGGCTGACTCAGGATACAGAGAGATTGCCTGCAGGAAGCCAAGGCTTCACTTCAGACTGCAGGGCTTGGTATGGACAAGAACTCCAGGCAGAATGAGTTTTGGGGGTCCTCTTCATCTATTCCTATAGGAAACAGGATTAAGCAACATTAAAATGTAGTTATGCAGGGCAAAATGAGCCTCAGATGTAAAAGACTGTGTAAGTCCTAAGCCTGCGAGCAGGGTGCTGTTTTGATGGGATTCTAGTTTCAGTGACTGCAGTTCATGACACCTGGTCTCTGTTTAGTCTTGCAGCTTATCAAGTCCCAGAAGGTCCCTAACAAACTGGTCATTGTGCTGGAAACAGAAAAAGAAAAAACGCAGCGGAAGGAATATGTTTTTTCTGATTCCAAGGTACATACACAGTGTTCCCTTCCTGCCAGCCTGGAGCAGGTACCTGGATGGGAGTGATAAAAGGGGCATTCCTTGGCAGAAAGAGGAACTGTTGAAGGATGGTGGTTGGCTTTGCAAAAATGAAATTTCTCCTTTGTTCTGGAAACTTCCAGAAAATTAACAAGTGCGCTGTGTAAAGGGAGATACTGGAGAGGGCAACTGTACCTAGGTGCTGTCGCTGAGCAGACCAGTGTCAGCAAGCAGGGAGAAGAGGCAAGGAGTTGTGTGAAGGTAGCTGCCAAAAGGTTCATGTAGACAAACAAGAGGGAAGTCTAGGCTTTCTTCTGACCAGCTCAGCACTTGTTAAAGTAATGCACAAGCTAAGTGCCTAAGGAAGTACCACTGGAAAGACAACCTCTTCGAAGGTTTTAGGATAGTGGAGAGCTAATCTGCCCTTCAAGTGTGCTGGGAATTTCCTGGTTCAGCTAGTTTTTCAAGAGGTCATGTTGGAAGAGTTAAGCATCTCATTAATTCTCTCTGCTCCTCCCTGTCTAGAAGAGAGAAGGCTTCTGCCAACTTCTGCAGCAGATGAAGAATAAACACTCAGAGCAACCAGAGCCTGATATGATCACCGTCTTTATTGGGACCTGGAATATGGGTATGGGCTCCCTTCTGACATGGCGTTCCTTCAGACACTTGCCAAAATGTGTGCTCGCCTGCCGTGATGAACTCCAGACACTGTTCTGTAGCAGATCTGTACAGCAGGGTTGTCTTTCACTGGGACAGGAGAAGAGCTGATCTCTAGGCTTATTCTTGCATGCAGTTTGATGCTTTTCACGGTAGCAGTCAAAGGACCATAAAGTTGGCCCTGATGGGTACTGAAGGATTCCTCCAATGACAGGGAATTGTGGCTGGTACAAAGCTGGTGCGGCAGCGTACCCTATCCTCCACGTTGCAGAAGGGGCAAGAGCAATTCCAATAACTGCATGTCAGCTGCTGCTGAACCTGACTAGGGACTGTTTGTGTCCAGCCTGGGAAGGGAACTGAGTATCTGCGATATTTAGAGAATAGGACAGGGTGTAGTTGAGCACAGTGGAATTTAAGTTATTTTTCCCATTTGGGGAGAAAAGCCTGGTTCAACTGCTGTTAGCTGAGCTGTCTGTGCTCTGTCATACTTAAGGGGTAAGGTAAAGGCAATGGCAGACCAGGAGTACAGCTGCCTACCTTTACACTTGGCTAGCCTTGGCCTTGGCAAGCTAATGAAACAGAGGAAGATGGTCAAAGCAGAGTCACTCCATCAGTGAGTCAGGTGGGGGTAGCATCTTTGCCATCTTCAAATAGTGTGCCTTGGCTGATACAAAACTGATACGGGACAGAGTGAATGTGAAGCCTGTTATTTCTGTTGCCATGGGTTGTCTGTATCCTGGGTTTGACAGAACATATTCTGACTTAATTTGGTGTTTGATTTGTTAATAAAAGGTGCTGCACCTCCTCCAAAGAAGATCACCTCCTGGTTTCTCTCCAAGGGACAGGGGAAGACCCGTGATGACACTGCTGACTACATTCCTCATGACATCTATGTGATTGGCACCCAGGAGGATCCCCAAGGGGAGAAGGAATGGCTGGAGACCCTGAGGCAATCCCTGCAGGAAATCACCAGTATCAGCTTCAAAGTGGTGAGGGGTTATTCCAGCTATTGTTGTGCAAATAAAAGAGAGAGAGGAATAAGTGGCATTTTGCCTACACCTCCTCCCCTTCCCTCCCTTTATTGTCATTGCATTCGGATGAGGGAGAGTGAACTGAATCTGTCTGTGGACTCCATGAGAGGTGGCTAGATGGGCATGTTGCTATGGACAGTGACCTGCCCCGGCCCGGCCAAAGTAGGGACCCTGCCAGGAAGCTTCACTGCCTGCCAGCCTGGGAGCAAGGGGCAGATTCTGAGAACCTGAGTCAAGTGGTGGTGATATTTTGGCCTTCATAAAGGAGGAGACTGTAAAACTTTGTGAGTCGGCTGTAGCCTAGATCTCACCCTAGGCTACTGCACTTTCAAAATAGCATGTAACAGCCCACAGGCATAATCATAAAAGAAACTGAACCTTATTGAGACCAGGTTTGGACATTCCTGAGTTTCAGTGGTGACAAGAAACAAATCTAAGCATATCTGGAAGGCCACAGGAGAGCAGGACTTATGACTCTCATGGTGACTGGGAAACTATTTTGTGCAAACAAGGCAATCCAATGATTACCTAGAAAACAGCACTAGAAAATAGCTAGGTACTTCCTCCCACCTTTGATTAAAATGACTGAAAGCAAATCCTGAGCATAGGAAGAGAATTTGTGTAGGAGAAGTGCTACAGAAGGACTCAGGAAGGCTGCAGCTCCAGTGCAGCTCCACAGGTACATGCAGAAATATAACCTCTAACCTTCTCATCCCTGCAGATAGCAATCCATACCCTCTGGAACATCAGGATTGTTGTACTGGCCAAGCCAGAACATGAAAACCGCATCAGCCACATCTGCACGGACAACGTGAAGACAGGCATCGCAAACACACTGGGTGAGGAACAGACCCGGTATTCTCCAAAGGACTGAGATCTGTTCAGTCTGTGCTGATACTGTCCTTGAAATGCAACAGCTCTTTCTCCTCAAGACTCCTTTGACTACATTTATGTGACACTAGTGTTACTAAACTAGTGTTATATCCCACTCGCACTGATTATATCTTACCCTGTAAGAGAGGAAATCTATTTGTGTGTATACTTAGCACACATATATGTATATATTTATACTCCCAGCAAACACCTTTGACTGGCTATTGGATTGCTCTTTCTTGGGTTTCACAAGGAAATTGCACTTCTTTCCCTTCAAGTCATTTTTTTAGCATCCTTAGAAAATTTGTTATCACAATCTGTGCTGTATGTACTAATTCTTTCTGTACTGATTAAGTTAACTTACTTCTCTTCTCCATCCTCCACTTCACTTAAGATGTGCTAGGTGCTTTGTTATCTTTGCTAGGCTCAGCCTGGAGGTGGATTGATTTCTTGATGTTTTTGGCTTATCTTTTTTCCAGGTAATAAAGGAGCCGTAGGGGTGTCATTCATGTTTAATGGAACCTCCTTTGGGTTTGTTAACAGCCATTTGACTTCAGGAAGTGAAAAGAAACACAGGTAAGATACACCCTGCCCTCTCAAAAATGGATGT
Organism: Ibidorhyncha struthersii; assembly: GCA_013398815.1. Lineage (NCBI taxonomy): Eukaryota > Metazoa > Chordata > Aves > Charadriiformes > Charadriidae > Ibidorhyncha > Ibidorhyncha struthersii. The sequence continues at coordinate 66,965 of VZSZ01001098.1, forward strand.
TGACCCAGGGTGGAGTTCTTGGGGCCATGTTTGGAAGGATGGCCCACGAGACAGTCACAAGCATGTTTTCCTGACCTTAAAGAATTGTTAAATGTCTCCTGGGAGGGCAATGTGTGCTAAAGCCGCTGCTCACTATGTCACCGTTTAAATGAGGGAATTCTGCTGTATGGCCATACCACATGGGTGCAGGTGAAATGGACAGCAAAATTATTTCAGAGCCAGGTGTAAATGTCTCGCACAACACTTGTATGACCTGTCATGCAAGCCCAGTACATGAAGAAAACAGATCCCTTATCAACAGTATTTTGGAGAGGTGTGGGAAGGTTTTTCCTATCCCAAAATAATGTGTCGAAGAGGACTGTCTGCCCCCTCACTGTAGGCAGTGCTTCGAGCACAGGAGCTGTGGTGCACCCTGGGGCACGGCTGAGAGAGATCCTGCTAGGCAGAGCATGCTGTCAGGAATACCAAGAGGGAGGCGTGTAGCACAGAAATATCTCCACGGTGGCTAATTCGCTATACCCAGCTGTGAAGCGTGTTCCCATGGTCCAGGCAGGTTCTGTGCAGCACAGAACTGGAAGGCAAAGATCCCGACGTCCGTGGGAGATCTATGCCCACACTGGGAGGAGCTGGAGCAGTTGGAAGGAGTGGTTTTGAAAGCAAAGAGGACTTGAAATGAAGAGGTTGGCTTTGCCATCTTTCCCAGTCCAGGACCCAGAAAACAGATGGTGTGGGATTTCTGCACAGGGTCTTTGCCACTGATGGAGTTCTATGGAAGGGTTCCTCAGGGCCTGGAATAGCTGCCAAAATCTAGTTATGTGTTTGCTGCTGAAATCTGAAAGCAACAACCTAATGCTGGGTTTCTAGGACATGCAGCTCAGAAAAGCACAGCCCCAGGAGGGAACAAAAGTAGCTTTAGGACAGCTTTCCAGCCTTTCAGTTCAGGTGGAAATAGTCTGACACCCAAGGTAGAGCAGCTCAGAGCTGCTGTAAATGCCACTGCCCCTTCCTCACAGCAGGCTGCCCTCCTGCCCCCCACCTCCCCAGACCACATACAGTAGGCTGGAGCATGATGGCTGCGCTGCGTTACTGGTTGCATGAAGTAGGTAGGCTCACCAGGAGACACTGAGCACATTACCTGGGCCTGTCTGCTGAGACACAGAGCGAGGCAGGGGTGGCGAGTTCTCAGCTTCTGATCTGCTCTTCTCTAGATGTTGAGCCAGATCGGTTCCTGCCTGGTAAAGCGGCAGTCTCTGCCAGCCCAGGCGTTCAGAAATTGCATGGCAATTTAGTATGTCAGGCAGATGTTTCTTGTCTTGACAGGCGCAACCAGAACTACACGAACATCCTGCGCTTCCTGACACTGGGAGATAAGAAACTGAGTCCGTTTAACATCACTCATCGCTTTACTCATCTTTTCTGGCTGGGAGACTTGAACTACCGCGTGGAACAGCCCCCAACGGTTAGGGACTCTGCGTGAATCCCTGGAGAGACAAATTACTGTGTTGCTATAGAAGCGCGATCTTTTTCTAATCTAGGACAAGATGGCAGAAAGAGGGGAGGCAGAAGGGGTCCCCAGGGCACGAGTGTTGCACCAGTTGAGGGAGAGTAAGGAAATCCCCTTTGCCCTCTCTGAGGATTAATGGACCAAGGGCATGCCAGGAATGCCATCTGGCACACTTTGCTGCTGCAGGCAGCATTGCTTCCCCAAACCTCCCAACTCCCCTTCCCACTGTGAGTGAGCATCTGTCCCTGAACAGCTTGATCCAGAGATTGCCTTTCTGCTCTATTTGGTTAGCTTTTCGTGGCTCAGAACAGGCCTTCAGAAACAGGCAAGCCGTAATAAATACTGGATAGGTTTCAGTAGGTGGGAGACAACAGCAAGCCTGGTGTTGATGTGCATCTGGTTGTGTGTGTGTGTGTATGTGTGTATGCGTGTATGCTTGTGTAGGAGGTGTGTGGGCATTTTGATGCCTGTTTCGATAGACAAATGTTCAGCCATGCAGCAAAGACTACGGCCTTTCAGTGAAGGGAAAAGTGGGGAAGTGGCAGGAGGTACAGCTCTGGGAAACAGTTCAGAAGCGCTTGCTGGCTCACCAGTGAAGAGAGTATTTATAAGAGGGTTTTGCAACATCTGCAGCTCTGCTGTTTCCCTGTTGGCAGGAAGCAGAGAATATTATCCAGAAGATCAGGCAGCAGCAGTATCCGGAGCTGCTGGCTTTCGACCAGCTTCTCATAGAGAGAAAGGACCAAAAGGTGTTTCTGCAGTTTGGTAAGATTCTGAATTTGTTGGCAGGTTCATCTCCCATTTTCAGCAACTTTTGCTGCCGGACTTGATGCAGGGCAGGGTGTACAGAGCACTGGCTGTCTTGCCCAGATGAGAGTTCTTAATGGGCCAAACTGTAACAAAACTCTCTCTCTGTTTTAGAGGAAGAAGAGATTACTTTTGCTCCAACCTACCGTTTTGAAAGAGGTACCCGGGAGAAGTATGCTTACACCAAGCAAAAAGCTACAGGGGTAGGTGAAATTTGATTTCCCTTCAGATATATACGGCAAAGCAGGGAAAGTAGCTCCTATAGAAGAAAGTGACTTAAACCAATCTCTGCATTTTCTGCTCTTGTAGTGTTTTAAAAGGAGTCAACACAAAGAAAAAGATTTGACACAAATATATGGTGCTTGGGCAAGTGAATTTCCTGTTCTTTTGCGAACTGGTCCTTTCCCTTCTTCTTGACATCAGTTCTCCTTTGGTTTGCAGATGAAGTACAATTTGCCATCCTGGTGTGATCGAGTGCTCTGGAAATCATACCCCATGGTGCACGTTGTGTGTCAGTCCTATGGTGGGTAGATAACAGATTGTAGATAGCAAAGCAATCAGTCTGAAACGGAAATGATTCAGAGCAGAGTCTGTAGGATCTCCCTGCACTGCCAGGCACTCAGCATAGACGGACCTGATGTTAAACCAGGCAGAGTGGAGCCAAATCTCTCTGCCTGTAACCTTACAAGGTTGGGAATTAATTCTGTTATTCTTTTATATGCAGAATACCACTCAGACAGCTGCAGCTGCCCAGCTTTAGGCCATGCTGTAGGATCACTTTACACCAGTTATTTCTCGGTAACAACAACCACTTTTCCTGGGCAGTTACCACCAGGAGCTCCTTACTTCATGGTGCCAGCAGGGCAGACCCTGCGTACGCAGTCCAGTCTGCAGAGGCTAGAGCTGCAAACATCTCTTTTCTATCAAATTGTGTTCCAGAAGGACTGTGTGGTACCAAGAGCCTGTTCCCTTTCTTGCTGAGAAGCATCACAAAAGTGCAGTGCAGGGAAGAGAGGAAGCCCATAAGACCTGTTTAAAAAAAGACTCAGATACTCATTCCTGAAATTTCATCGACTATATAGGACCAAGTGTCTGAGTATAAAGTTGATGGTTTCCTATGCATGGGATTGGGAAGAGGGCTGTAGAAGTCTCTTGGGGGATCAGGTGGATTGGTCTGATCACAGAGCCTATGATGATGAGGTGTGTGGTCGAATAAGCACCCCTAGAAAGTCTGGCATCTGGCTTTATACGCTGTTCTTTTCAATGGAAGGGGCTTGCTGGAATTCAGTGTGCGCTTAGATTAAGTCAAGACTTTGCTCACTCATTGTTAATCTTGGGCCATGAGTTGCTCTGTGGCACTGAAGTAGCATCAGTGTATTCTTGTGTGATTTCCTGCCATATTAGAGCTTTAATTAGCTGTGCATGTTGCACAGGCAACCAGGAATCCTGCAAATGCTTTTTGTACTGGGGGAATCTAACACTGACAGTCACTTGCAAAATGATATGGTAAAGTTGTGTCCGTTAACCAAATCTTTATGTATTTTGACAAAAGAGTTACATTCCTATATACTAATGAGATTATGTAGAAACACCTTTGACTAGAGACAGTTGCCACAGCGACAGTTATGTTTTCTGGAAAATTACCGAATAATATTTCTATCGTAGCGATCTCACTGGAGCGGGGCAGAAACACAGGGCCGTAACTATCCTCCCTTTCTCGTTGGCAGGTTGCACCACTGACATCATGACAAGTGACCACAGTCCCGTCTTTGCCACCTTTGAAGTGGGAGTCACCTCACAGTTTGTTTCAAAGAATGGTTAGTCAGGCTGGGTACAAGTGTGCTCTCTTCACCTTTGTATATAAAATGCAGTGCTTTGTATATGTTGAAAGAAAAAGCTGATTCTTAAAGAGTCCACTCAAAAATGCCTTCTTGATATCTCCTACTGAAAATGCCATTATCTTCCCCTCCTCTTTCCTAGACTCCAAGTACACGGATTCCCAAGGGGAGATAGAGTTCCTGCACTGCTACGCTACTCTGAAGACCAAGTCCCAGACCAAGTTCTACATTGAGTTTCACTCCAGCTGCTTAGAAAGTAAGAATTTGCTCATCTTTATTCTTTCTGTCCAAGTTTTCTGCTTGTTTGGATTAGTTCCCCTTCCTCTTGCTTTGATCTGAATAAACAGCTGTGTAGATCACTTGTTCCAGTGCAAAAAAGGGATGTCATAGATTTGTTGTAGCTTACAAGTCATCCTATACTGTCAGCAATACAATCCAAAACCCACAGCCCTTCAGCTGTAATCCATGCTTAGAGATGTAGCCTTCCACCGTTTCTTCCATCTTGCTTGGCAATCTGATCATCTCCTTCTTGAAGAGAAACATGTGTTGTTCTTGCTTATCACACAGAAAATCTCTACTTGGCAAACACTTGATTGATTAAATTTCTAATTGTGCCTGCTACAAATGATCAGGTGCTTTCAAAATAAAGCATCTGTATTATGCTAGTAAAAATAATTTAATTACCCTGGTTTGAAAAGAGTAAGTCAGAGGATCAGCCTAAAGTGAAAGGAAAGATAGTGATTTGATTCTGTAAACGGGTCTGTGTACCCACCAGTGCTGCAGATTTTACTCCCCGTCCCTGTGCTGCAGGGCTGAGTCTCGGCTGTTTATGTAATGCGAGCCTACATGCCCTTGCTGTGGGTTTTTTTAAGCGATTCCCCATCACAGGACTGCTCCTGTAAGTGGGACAGCATGCCTTCGGTGTATGCTTCATCACATTATCGCATGTCAGAGCGCTGTGTCAAAGACAGTTCCATAAAAGATTATTTTTTGGCTGTATCAAAATTTGCATAAATTTCTATGGAAACAGTGTATTATGAATCTTAAATTAGAATTTCAAAAGTGTGCTATCTTGAGTGGCGTAGGAAGAAGAGCTGTCATGTTCTTATCCTCCAGTCCATGTATGCACTGAGCTTTTCAGTGCCAAGTTTAACTGTAAAATAAAACCGTTTAACAATGCTCCAGTAAAATCACTTGTAAGTTTACTGTGTAAACATTCACCCAAAGCTCAGACTTTAAGCTTCTTAATACTTTTAAAACATGTGTCCAGGTGGGAAAATAATTGTAGGCCTTCTGGAGATCTAGCATCTGAAAACGATTTTTTGCCAAGTTCTTGCTGCCTCTCTTCTGGTGAACTCCTTTCTCGTCACTTTGCAGGTTTCGTAAAGAGCCAGGAAGGAGAAAATGAGGATGGGAATGAAGGGGAGCTTGTGGTAAAGTTCATTGATGCTCTTCCAAAGGTAAATTGGGACTATGTTTCCATATCCATATGGAAGAGAAGCCTTAGACTTGCATCCCATAAGCAACATTTTTGCTGATATAAACATTACTTTCAGGAACATGGTTGTGGTTTTGTTTACACTCAAAAGGGTCTGTAAGAATGCAGGACGGGCTTAAGCTAAACAGAGTATGTTGTAAGCAGGAAAGGACTTTCTTGCCTGTATACTTTCATCTGTACCAGGAATTTTGTTTGCCTGACTACGTCACTCAGGAGCGTGACTTTTTTCTCGCCTTTTTAGTGAACATAACTATGCTGACAAGTCTTTTAAGCAGGCCTTTTATTTTTAAGTTTTAGATGGACAATAAAACAGCTGCGCTGGTGTTTCTTTGCCCTGTGAGACAAAGAGGTTTTTCTTGGTATTTCTGAGAAAAGTCGACTAAGTATTTTTTTACCTGTGTTAAAAAAGACCATCCATGGCCGGAAATAGCGTTCTGCATGTCAGTGTCAAAGACAAGTCCTGTCCTTGAGATCAGAGCTGTTCTCCATTTCCTGGCATGGTGGGAGCTGGAAGAACTATCTTGGATTTGGAGCAATATGCATGTCAGTACCCTTCTGAATAGCCCAAAAGAAGAACTGCTGACTTCAGAAAGAGTGCCTTACACTGAGAGATTGGGGAAAGACTACAATAAGTGATCGTGACAACAGCCAAACAGATTTTTGGGAACAGACTGTAATCAGAGTCCAGATCACTTCCTCCTAGAGCAATTTTCAGTCTGCACTGTAGGAAAACACTGTAGCTCAGCCCAATGTGAGTGTTTGATTTGTAGCATTCTGCCTGCAGTTTTGGGAGCAAGAGTTGGGGGGACTCTAAGAGTGTGTGGCCTTCTGCCACAAGACCCCCAAACATCATTGAAGAGACTGATCCTGGGGGTGACAGGATACCCTCATGGGTCTGTCCAGCTGAGTTTTGCTCATGTGGGGCTGAGGCACAGGGAGAACTGTGTTCATGCCAACCACCTATTGTATTGACCCACATTAACTTGTCTTTGCAGTTGACTCCAATTATTTCAGACCCAGAATACCTACTGGATCAACACATTCTGATCAGCATTAAGTCATCAGACAGTGATGAATCTTATGGTAAGTGCTTAGCTCTGAAGTTCTGGATGAGTCAAAATCTACTTAAATTTTTCCAGAGTCAAAATCTACTTAGATTTTTCCAAACAGCCGTAAGAGTGGGAGAGAACAGAAGTAACTCTTATAGACTGAACACCTATGATGCTCTGACTTCTGATTTAGAAGTCAGTACATACAAAAATACATTGTGGGCAATATTTTGTGAGGTAATGATGATTAGAGAAATATGAACTAGAAGCATCAATACGTATGAGCTTTCCCAGCACTAAAAGAGCAGTGGCTTAAAAAGAAAGTACTTTACAGGAATTAAATCAGGAGTCAGTCCATTTAAACGGGTTTATTCAGAACATACAAATCCTGTTTCACTTGCACTTACTTGGTGCATTTCTCCTGGCTACAGAAAACTCATTGTCAGTGCTGCTTGCTTCCAAATTCTAACCAGCCAGAGACTGCAGTCCTTGCCCACAGAAGGCTCTTTGCTGAAATCCCATTAACTGAAATGGCAGTCACAGGCTCGTGTTTTCCTTACCAGTAATGGAAGTTCAGAACCCTGTAGTCAACTGCGGGTGTCTCCAGTGCCCAAATCCTTCACACATATGTGAACAAGTAAAATGATTGCCCCTGATTTCTCAAGAGATATTACAGTCCTTACTGTGATCCAAAGCAGCCCTGTCGGCATAGTGATAGTAGATGACTGACATGAGAAAGAGATTTCAATGCTTTTTTTCCCACTCCCAGGCTCATTGTCTCCTTCTCATCCTCCAGGGGAAGGCTGCATTGCCCTGCGAATAGAAGCAACAGAATCCTTAGTTCCTATCCATACTGTGCTGACACACCATGGTGAGAAAACAGGGGTCTTCCAAGGTGAAATCAAGTTACAAACTTCACAAGGAAAACAGAGAGAGAAACTGTATGGTAAGGAACGAAATCATCTCTGCAACGCTCGCTCTAGAGAATATCCATCTCGAAAGATTTTTTATAACTGTCAAGGAATTGAAAATTATCCTTGCAGTGCTTTTAGTCCCAAAGAGGCAAGAGCTTTTGATGCTAATTGCAAGGATATGTGAGTATTGTTAGTTCTCAGGAGTATACCTGTACTCTTTCAGAAAGACACAGCACTTCCATTTGGGTTTTTCTTTTTCATCATTAAAGTAAATTTGGCAGACTGAGAGAGCCCCCTGTCTGTCACTGATACTGATTTTATTGAATGGTAATAACTTATTTCCACTTGCAGTGGCTATATGACAAGGTGTGGAAGCCCTCCCTGCTCCAGTCACCCTGGGGAACATCTGCAAAGATTAGCAGTTCCTCAGCTAAAAGATCACAAACTTTGCTTATTCTCACCTTGCTACCTGTTCTTCTCTTTCAGAGTACAAAACCAGCCTCACAACATTTACTATTGTTGTCAGTGGTAAAATGACCTGTATATGACTGCTTGAGGGATCATCACCTTTGTATTTCAGGATACACACTTTTTCCTATGTCAACAAAACATGATATGTATTAGTGGGCAGTTGAAAACATAATAGCAACAACTGTTCAAAACTGACTCACTGTCATTCTGATAGACAGAGATGCCTTAATACAAGCAGTAACACAGAAAACTTAGGGAGTCAGACTCTAAAGCTGCCAAAACACACTTTCATGCCTTTTATTTCCTTCAGATTTTGTCAAGGTTGAACGTGATGAAATTGCTGGGCAGAAACCAAAGAACATCAGCAACTTAGAGCCTAGCAAAGACTGGGATCAGACTAACAGGTAAAGGGCAAGTGTGCAAGTCAGTTACATAAAAACTAGTTGGCTCAATAAATGCAAAGCTGGGCTTGCTGTGGGATCAGTATTATAGGCACGGTCAGCACTGGGAAGCTGCCTTTGTGGGTCTCTGGTCAGGGCTGGTCAATGCTCCTGTGCCCAAAGCTTCAAAAGCTGAGAATCCATTAGTCAGACTGGGTACCCGCACCCCACTTAAAAAAGGCCCTTTTATTTCCAACAGAAAGTCAAAATCTACCCATCTGATGGCCAGAGAGGCAGCAGCCATTGCTCGCTACTGGGGGAGTGCTTCCTCTTGTCCAGACAACCCGGGAAAGGACGATATGTTACGGTAATTTTGCTGCTTTACCTCTGCCAGCTTGGGGTAGGAAGTTACACTCAAACTGCCTCTCTTTTCCTTTCCGAGAGTCATAGGATGCTTCTGACTAAGGCTGTCCTTTCGCTCCACTTTCTCTGGTGCATTTCTTTGCAGGCAGCTTCCTGCCTCCTGCCTGCTAGTCTATATGGGTACAGCTCAAAAGGCCAAATGTCTCTCTTGTTGTTCCAGCAGCATATTCCCATGCTGCGCAATGCTGCCCAGTGCTGCCATTTGCCTCTTGCTTGGACCTGTCCTGGTGCAGCTGTCAGCTGAACTGCTGGACCCAGAAACCTGCAAAAGCCCCTATATGTGGCTGCAGAAGCTGAGTGCTCTCTGCAGCCTGGAAATGGAAGCATCTGCTGCAGCCAGAGGAACTATTTGGGGTTGGGGGAGGTGGCCTTGACCCAGCTGCTTCCTCTCCAGTGACCCAGGGGAGGGAGGCACTAACAGGACTCCCACTTACTCTCTGATTCTAAAGCAACATTGCCAAAAAAAAAAAAAAAAAAAGAAGGTGGTACTGAATCTAAAAGTCAGTAGGCACTAACTCCTTTGTAGCTGGCAGGGAGACAAAAACATAAATGTATTTGTGCATGTATTTTCCTAACAATATTTCTTCTCTTCAGCAGCTCCACCCCCACAGACATCAGCAACCCCAGCTACCTGGGGATGGCTCCTTTCTCTCAGCAACCCTCTGCAACCAGCCAGCTTAAGCAGATACCTTCACCAGACCAGCCACCTTCTCTCTGGAGCTATGAGCAGCAGCCCAAAGAGACTACCTCCGTAATGGGACAGAGTCAGTCATCCTCCACATCACCCTCATTGTCACCTCTATCTCCAAAAACATCCCTCCAGCCTACAGGAAACAGAAGTGTTTGTAGTCGGAGTCAAGAGTATCTGTGAGTCTTTGAGTTTTGCACTGGGGCTGTCCCCTCTCTCCTGTCATTCTGCACGGTCACTATTTCATTATCTGCATGGAGCGTTCACGGTGCAGCATATTCTTTGTCTTTTATCTCCAGAATTAGAAAAAGATAAGTTAAGGTCACAAGTGCAAGCATTGCACACTCAAAGAAAACTAGCGTTAAGAGTTTCTCTGACTTTCGTGAAAGGAAAGCAAAAAATATATGTATAAGTTTAATTCTCTACCAAGAGAGAAGAAAAGGAGAAGACTACAGAGTTGACTGTAGTAAAAAAGAAGAAAAAGGAAGAGTGTGGCATAGATCTTTCCACTGGATGGGAAGGAGAGCTCCTTCGCGTGTCATATGTGAAGTGCTTTACCTGAATTTCTGCTTACACTACTATACAAATACCCAGCTTGCTATAGAAGTTAGCATCCATGTGCTGCATCTATCACAAGTCTTGATGCAGAATTGCCATCCAGCAACTGAAAATATCCCATCCCTACCCAACTTAGTAAAGTGATGAGGCTACTGCACCCTAGTGCGTGTACACAATTACTGCCCTTGTTCCAGCTTTCTTCTGCACAGTGACAGCTGCTTTCTGGGTCTGGGCTAGAGTTCACTCGTAAATGTACGCGGCACTCTGTAAGCCAGAGCTCACAGAAGTCAGAGCTGCAAGCACTGCCTCAATCTGTTATGTACTTGACAATGCTTCATCATGCTCTCAGCTATTTGCTCCTGCGTGTACTGACTACCAGAAAATAACTTTAAGCCAGGAACAAAACTCATTTGAAGACACCTAAAGAACATGTGCCACTCACCCCTATTCCACTCTGTTCAGTGATATTGTGGCTGATCTTTTACGTGGCGGTTCTCCAGATGAAAGCCTTGCCAAATCAGGTTGAGTCATAGAAAACCCACGAAAACTCCCTTGTCCCATTGTACAGCTCTGCTGTCATTCCAGTCTGAGCCTCAATTCAAAGGGCTCAGCTGTGAACACACGATTGTCTCGCCCTACAATATATAGCTATTACTTATATATTGTGCATTTAGGTGCATTAAGGAGTTTTACCCCTTCCCTAGGAATACCACGTGGCATTGGTAGCAAAAGGAGATTGACCTAATTGTAAAATGCTACAGTATGATGTGAGCTCTTACGTTAACTGTCCAGACAGCCATTTCAGTCCTCTCTGCCACACCTGAAGATTCTTATTAATATTTAAATTCGGATTTGTGCATGTCACAGAGCCATCAAAGCACTTGGCACAGTTTGGCTCAGCAGCTTATCTCTGTTTAAAGAGAAGCCAAGTATCGCTTTGACAAGGCTGTAGTCCAGCAGGGAGTTTATACAGTACCATGCATATCTGCTCTCTGCTGTCATGTTAATAATGATTAAACAAAGTAAAAACAATACCCATTTCTGTTCTCTCCCCACGAGTTTAATTGTTATCCTTTGCACAGCCAGTTTAATTTTATCATGCTTGTTTCCTATTCATTTTCTCTTTAAATCAGTCAGTGTCTCTTGCCTGCTCTTTACAAGTCTCCTTTTTACACTGCTTTGATGACTGTAGGCCACCTGAACTGGGGAAAACCACAGCAGAGCCTTTGCTTCAGGAGGAAGGACAGCAAAAGCCAGAGATGTTTGAGAACCCACTGTATGGCTCTATGAGCTCTAAGGGCAAGGTGGCATCAAAGAAAGAGCAGGACTACCCCAAGGGCTTGCGAAAAGAGCAGCCACCACTGCCTGATCAGAGCTTTCATCTCACAAAGTCACAGGAGCCTGAGAGCAGCAAGACCTCTGGCAAACAACCATCGCCACCTTTCCTGGTCCCCACACAGCGATTTCGGTCCTATACTTGCTCTGGCCAATCTGAAGAAAAGAACATGGGTGAAAAGACTCAAGGCAAACCAAAGATGACTACATCATCAGAAAATTCAGCACCGCTCAAAAAACTAGTCAAGCCATCAAGGTCTGAAGTCAACCCAAGCATCCAGGGACAGCACAACAAGCCGCCCCTTCCCTCGAAGAGCCGGGCAGTGCTGGACATGCAGAACTCCAAGGGCCGAGACTATCGGGACAGTTCAGAGCTGCCGCACTCCGGGAAGCATCGGACTGAAGAGGGACCAGTGGGCAGGACAACTACACCGGTGTGTTACTTGTGGGAGTAAGGCATGGGGGAGGTTTTATTAGACTGCAGTGTCACAGCAGAATACTACTAGAGTAGCACTGGCTTGATCAGTGCCCTCACTCTGTGTTTCCTAACCAAGCTCGGAGCACTGTCCCACTAACCTACGGGGCTTGAGGAGCAGGGGATGCAAGGGAGTATCTTAAAGCAATATTGCTGCAGAATATGTCATGTTGTGAAACCATGACCTTAGTTTTGCATGAAGTTTTACTTTCTTTTGGACTGTTTAAGCTTGATGGCCAGAAGAGGAATGCAAATAGTCAGCTACTTTGTTATTGCTCGTTTGGTGCATACTGCATTGTTTCTGAGAATGTCCAAACTTGGCCTCACAGCACAAATCTACAGTGTTGGCAAATAGATTTGCTTTGCTGTAATGAATAAAAAGATGATTAAAAGTAGTTATCTATGGGAAACACTTATCAACTTAGAACAGTGGTCTCCAAAAACATTACTGAACCCTCTTCAGAAATAATCACACATCTACTTTTCTGGGCTGGTGGGTTTTGGAGAGGTGGTGTTACTTGCTTGTTTGTTTGGTGTTTGGTTTTGTTTATGTTTTTTTTTTTTCTCCAGAACGTCATGAGCTGGATGAGAAGGAGTAGAGTTGGTCTTAGTAAATGGGTTTGGGAGAAAAAGAGAGCCCACTTGAGCAAGCTGTAGGGTTTTTTTTTTTCCTTCTCCATCAAAACTTTGAGAATTGACAATTGACAAGCTGATGTCTTCTCTTGTCTCTACAGTGAAAACGACATGGCAGATGGCACCCTAGGAGGAATCCTGATGGGAAGAAAGATGGAGATTACTGCTTTGTTCACACTGATGTCCTCTGGTCTAGTTCTAAAAAGACTGGGGGGGGGGTATTTTTGAGAGTGTACCCCTCTCTATGATTATAAAAGTGTTCTAGCTGAGAAGTTTATCATATGTTGCTCAGACCAAGAGGAGCCAGGACCACAATACCAAATGCAAGTTAGCCTTTTATAGTGTCACTTTGGTACTTCTATTAAGAGGCAGGTGGTTAAGTACATGCATTAGTAAATGTTTTGAAAAAGAGGAAGGTACGGTATAAGAACTAGCAGATGGAAGGGGTGTATTTAAAGAACTCCCTTTCTACAAAAGCAAATTTTTTATTTTGTGTTACAGAATTCCTATTAAAGAGCGATATGTAAAAGAAAGCATTTTGAAAGCGGTACGGCTCCAAAAGCATGTCCTGTCTGTGGAGCAAGGAGTTAGGGGCGGGTGGGAAAAGAGTTTGACTAGCAGATACTGATGAATGTCACACACTGTCCACAGAGCCAGCTTTGCCTCTAGTGTGAGCTCCCAGGCTGCATACATGCATTATTCATGCAGAGTGTGAGGGCTGGCCCTTGGCACTGTAGATCTTTTTTTTTTTTTTCTTTTTTTTTTTTTTCTAGCAGATAGTGCTTTTGTACCCCTAACAGACAAAGGGAAATGTCAGAACTATATGCAGGAATGGGAGAATAGGCAGCCCAGGAGCACAACTGCCTGAAGGGACGGACAGCAGTCATTCCAGCCCATCTTACAGCAAGCACTCTGCTTTTGAAGGACACTGGCTGGCTGTTTTTGTAGCATTCTTAATAGATTAATGCTGACGTTACTGTACACTTTTGTTCATTGACTGAGAATGAATAATGTTAACATACTTGTAATTTCTGTTATATTCACGTTAAGTATTAATGCCATGGTTACAATTAGGCTATGCCTGTTTGTGACTTAATTGTTGCTATTGTTTCCATGTTGATTACTTAAAAATAATAAAATAGTCACCTGTCCAATCATTCTTACTGAAGATTCAGAACTGCCTGCCATACGATTCAGCTTTGGCTGGGTGTTACACCACCTCGCTCAGTGACAGTAATCCCTGCCCAGAAGAAACACCAAAGGCACCGAGGAACACAGGGAAGATGCCACAATGCTGCCGCGATACTGCGACTGAGGACGCATTTGTCTGTGTGCACAGACCCTTCGTGGATACAGCTGGTTTAAAATTTCTAGCACCTGTTAGCAGGTACAATTACTAATTGTATGAGTATAGAAAATGTACAGTAATTTTACTGGAGCAGAAGAGGCCAAGCATAGGCTTGTGAGAATGGGTGGAAGAGCACAGTCTGTAAGGTAGAAATCTTTTAAAGAGTGTTTTTTTTTCTGCCATGCAGGCTGGGGTTTCAAGGCATCATTACTGAAACACCTGGCTCTCTAACTTACAGGTCAGCAAGACAAGCCATAAGCTTACATTCCTCTTGCTTTATTCAACAGAACCCTCTCTGTGTAATCCCCATAATTCAATAGCTGTGGTATTTCCCTGGCTCTGGGGAGTGTTTCACTTTTCTATTCCAGATTCCAGAACTTGTATGGCCATGTATGAGTAAAACCTTCCTGGAGCAGGTGAGCTTTCTGTCCAATTTGGAGAGTTAGATTCAGTTCCCACTAATTTTGTGATGTGCTCATGTATGTTTGGAGATGGAAATGTCACAGGCTTTCTACAAAAAGTTTTAACTTCTCAATAATGACACAGGCTCAGGTTTTCTGTGATGCTAGTGTTTACCCACTGACTTCCTAAGCTGTAGAAAAGAAAGTGTATTCCCCAGAGTTTGCAAATAACAGCTTAATATAAAGCAAGGATAGCTTCTTGCAAAAAGTATTCTCCTAATTGAGAATACTGCTTAAATTTGGCCCAGATTTGCAGATGAGCAGAACTTGAAAACACTGGACTTACTAAGGCTTAACATAAGATTTGGCCTGTCCTTTAGAAAGGCATATTGCTGGGGGAGAAGAGAAGTTCGATGCCAAGTTTCCAGAAGAAAAAAATACATTACTATTCCCATGCTAAAAATGCATTACTTACGCAGCTCAAGAGCTGGAAAGGAATTATCACTTGCGGCTCCAAAGAGAGTCTGAGTTTATTCTCTATGACAGGAATGATGGCAAATGCCACCATGCTTTTTGGAAGAGGAAAATGTTCAAAAGAAGGCTCTGTGAAGAGTTCTCTGAGGCCTCTGCAGAAGAGACAGTTTTCCGGTGAGCAGCTTAGACATAAAGTGGTAGAGCTGGGCTGGTGCACAAAGGTAGTGGGACACTGCTCAATACTGGTCTTTATAGTAAGACTAGCTGTACCTTGAGATGGTAGAGTTGATAACACCACCTGTGGGAGCTTGCTAGATGTGAATATTAGACAACTGAATTTAACTAATAAGTCTTGTGCTTGTGTTGGTTTTATTTCATTTTTACTTTCTGTCACAAAGCATTTAAGATGATCTCCACTGGGTTTACTGCCTGTGTCCTGAGCCAGATGAAACCAGGACTGAACACAGAATCACAGAATGGCAGGGGTTGGAAGGGACCTTCAGAGATCATCTAGTCAAACCCCCCTGCCAAAGCAGGTTCACCTAGAGCAGGTTGGACAGGAACACGTCCAGGCAGGTTTTGAATATCTCCAGAGAAGGAGACTCCACAACGTCTCTGGGCAGCCTGTTCCAGTGCTCTGTCACCCTGAAAGTAAAGAAATTTCTCCTCATGTTCTGACAGAATTTCCTGTGTTCCAGTATGTGCCCATTGCCCCTTGTCCTGTCACTGGGCACCACTGAGAAGAGTATGGCTCCATCCTTTTGGCACCCGCCCTTTGATATTTATAAGAGTAGATAAGATCCCCTCTTGGTCTTCTCTTCTCCAGGCTAAACAGACCCAGGTATCTCAGCCTCTACTCGTAAGACAAGTGCTCCATTCCCTTGATCATCTTCGTAGCCCTCTGCTGGACTCTTGCCAGTAGTTCCCTGTCTTTCTTGAACTGGGGAGCCCAGAACTGGACACAGTACTCCAGANATGGCTCCATCCTTTTGGCACCCGCCCTTTGATATTTATAAGAGTAGATAAGATCCCCTCTTGGTCTTCTCTTCTCCAGGCTAAACAGACCCGGGTCTCTCAGCCTCTACTCGTAAGACAAGTGCTCCATTCCCTTGATCATCTTCGTAGCCCTCTGCTGGACTCTTGCCAGTAGTTCCCTGTCTTTCTTGAACTGGGGAGCCCAGAACTGGACACAGTACTCCAGATGCGGCCTCACCAGGGCAGAGTAGAGGGGGAGGATAACCTCCCTCGACCTGCTGGCCACACTCTTTTTAATGCACCCCAGAATACCTCGTTGGCCACAAGGGCACATTGTTGGCTCATGGGCAACTTGTTGTCCGCCAGGACTCCCAGGTCCCTCTCTGCAGAGCTGCTTTCCAGCAGGTCAACCCCAAACCTGTACCAGTGCACGGGGTTATTCCTCCCTAGGTGCAGGACCCTACACTTGCCCTTGTTGAACTTCATTAGGTTCTTCTCCACCCAGCACTTTAGCCTGTCCAGGTCTCACTATGGCAGCACAGCCTTGTGGTGTGTCAGCCACTCCTCCCAGTNCTCGTTGGCCACAAGGGCACATTGTTGGCTCATGGGCAACTTGTTGTCCGCCAGGACTCCCAGGTCCCTCTCTGCAGAGCTGCTTTCCAGCAGGTCAACCCCAAACCTGTACCAGTGCACGGGGTTATTCCTCCCTAGGTGCAGGACCCTACACTTGCCCTTGTTGAACTTCATTAGGTTCTTCTCCACCCAGCACTTTAGCCTGTCCAGGTCTCACTATGGCAGCACAGCCTTGTGGTGTGTCAGCCACTCCTCCCAGTTTTGTGTCACCAGCAAACTTGCTGAGGGTACACTCTGTCCCCTCATCCAGGTTGTGATGAATATGTTGAACAAGACCAGACTCAGTACTGACCCCTGGGGAACACTGCTGGTTACACATGCTGCTGCTTTCTCATATGTCCCTGTGCCCATGACTCTGTCTTGCCAAACTAGGCACATTTTTCTGCAATCTTTGTTATTGCCCAGTTAAGTTAATACAAGCAGTACGAGTAGAAGACATGAAGTGAAGGGTATGAATTGTCCAAAAACTGACCGATTTCCCCCAGATGTAGTACCTATCCGTAACTTTCCAGCATCCTTTATTTTGAGTTCTTAAAATAGCTGCAGTCTTAGCATACTTATTTCCATGGAGACCCAGCTGTCAAAAATGCTTTAAGTTCCGAGCTACAGGATGTAATGTTGTTGAACACAGTAACTTTCTAAAACCCTGCTTCCTGCCGGCACCTGATGCATCTAACGCAAGCTTTCTTGTCCTCTTCACTGTAACACTATCACAGAGCGCTGTTAGAGCTTTGCGTAAAATGTTTTAGTGGACTATATATTTCCTTCCCTGGTAAAGGTAGGGTCTTACAGAAAACAGCTCAAGGAGGAGGGAAAATAGAAGAAAAAATAAAAATGAAGATGAGTTAGTCACTCCAAAATAGCAAGGGGATAATTTTGATATTGTTAGAAATTATGTTGCTTAGACCTCCAGTCTGCTGGGGCCAAGCACTCTTCTTCTATACAGCTTAAAACTAATCATTTAGTCACTATCCTCCCATCTGTTTTAAAAATGAAAGTTTTTCTGAAATCTTCACCACCTTTTTCTGTCGTCCTTGTGACAGCACAATTAGTCTATGCTGTAACTGAAGGGATGTATTGTCTGAAAATTAATTGATTCTCCCCCCAACAAAGTGCCTTAATTTTTGTAGCAATTTTCAAGGCTCAGATATTTGTGTATGATTGAACTACGGGTACCAGGACTAGCCAGCTGACCAAAGTGACCCAGGGCAGTTCCCAGAGATCTCTTAACCAGCAGTCCCAGATGGCAACAGATTGGTTGGAAATGCACAATATCTAAATACTTTTTTTTTTTTATTTTTCTAATCTCTGCCTGAGAGAAATCCACACTTTCCCCTCTAGGACATTTGCTAAAGAGACTCTATCCCTATCCTTACTTGTTGTATCCCTTGATGATAACATAAATCAGAGCTGCAGCAGGTAGACTGTGCGTTAGGAAAGTTCAGGTGATGGTGAATGTTTCTCTTGATCTGCAGTAACAATCGATGGTTTAGTGCTGTAATTTATGTCAGCTGCATCTGCATGATACTTGTTTTGTTGAGGCTGAAGTATTTAATAAAGCAGTCAGTAACTTTCCCTATTTTCTGTGCCCAGCTGAAGCAAGAGAGGAGTACAGCTGGAATGCTGTCTCGCACAGCTGCTCACATCTGCCATCTCAGAGGTGCTGCAGTCACCAGTGCATTCCTGCAGGCGCCTATGGAGGGGGCTCGTTATGCAAGTGCTGCAGAATCCAAATAGTCCTTTCAATGTGCCAAATTTCCCTAGCGTAGAAAAGGTGTTAGCTGTAGAGGTACGAGATGTTCTTTCTATGTATATAAGCAAACATCAGGTTTATATTCACATGAATATGAAAAAGATCAAATTCCACACTGTGTGCATGATGTTGTTTCAAATGTGGCTCTTAATAAGAAGTATTTTAGGATTACATTTGTGTTAAAACTTGTGAAGTCTCTCAGAAATTCTTTCACAGTTGAATCCCAGGTTGAGAGAAGAGAGATTTCTTTTTACCTAGTGTAATTTGCTATATTTTTTGATGCACAATGAAATAATGCTTTGTCTCATTACACATCACCAAATTTCTCTGAACTTCTGTTCTCAGTTCATTACCACTGTTTTACTAATTTTATTTACAGATTATCTTTGTACTAGCTCCCAAGTCAGCTAAACAAAAGGTACATTAGACGTGCAGAGATTAATTCAGCTCTGCAGAACTATCTGCCGGTTCACAATGTCATGTGTATGAATCCAGTCTTTATTGCAGCCACGGTTTATTTTCATCACAATTCTGCTTTATTTGATTTCAGCTTCTAGAGATGAATAAAAGTTCTGCCCAGAAAGACTCAGTTGCTACAAACATGTGGAAGGGCTTCAGCATATCCTTTTAGGTCAAAAATAACTGACATTCTTCTGTAGCATTCAAAGAACTGAAATCAAAACCGTATTCTCAAAACCCCAGTATTGTAGGAGACATCACAAAGACTAGCCATGAGTGTTTGCTGAGATTTGGGGCTTGGACTAGACGATCTCCAGAGGCCCATCCAGCCTCAACTATTCTGTGCTTCTGTGATTATATTTAAATGAAACCATTTTGTGCCAGGGATGGTAATCTGCTACGCGTTGTGGTTATTATTAATATTTTATTGCATTTTTTTCCAAGGTCTGGACTAGATTACATACAGAACAAATTAATCTCTCATATCATAAAGCATTAGATTATATCATAACTAATAGATAAGGCGGCACACAACAGGCTACTAAATGTTTGGCTCAGGAAGGAACGAATGAATGGAAACGGATGAAGGAGACTTGGTCCAGCAACAAGCAGAAAGGTTGCAGGAAAGCAAGTAGAGACTTTGTGGAATGAGAGAGAATCCAGCAGAAGGGAGGTTGGTAAAAGTCATCTCCAATAGGAACAGGTCAACCCAGAAAAGGGAAAGAAGGAAAGGCAGCAAAGAAATTGGAAAAGAAACAAGGGACCTTTGCAGTGGAAAGGATGAAGAGTTAGCACTGGAAATTATGTCTGCTCAGTACTTTACAGCAATTTGCATCTTCACAATTATAGCTTGTAAGCGCAAAGAAAATGACCAGATGTGGGAAATGTTTCCTCTTTTCAAATGTAAACTTGAAGATCCAAAACAAAGCCTAATTTGAAAATGGAGCTTTGAATTTCACTTAGCCCTTGGGAAGGACACCAGTAATCAGCATCTTCCTGGAAAACGAACATTTCAGGTCCTAAGTCAGAAAGCAGTAAAGGAAGTGACTGATTCCGAGCACCAAGCTTCAGTCTGACCTCACAGCACGTCTAAAGGGAAACTCGCATCAGAAACTCTTCCATTCACCTTTCAGCAACAATCCATTTCATCGCTTGAGTGTCAATCACACAGCCAGCACAGCACAGAATCTCTGAAAAATTAGGTTAGAAGGGACCCTGAAGTGACCCATGCAATCCATGCACCATACCAGCAAACGGTGAACTACAAAATTCTTCACAGAGGAATGATTTAAACTGGCCTTATATACCTCTATCGTGGGAGTTTCTCATCTTCCTCAAGCGGTCTGTTTCAGAGCTTCACTAGCCTTACCAGCCCTTCCTCATCTCTTGTGGGCATTTTTTTGGTGGACTTTAAGTCCTTTTAGTCTAGTCCTGTACCCCGTGAACAAGCCGATCAGGTTATTGTCTTAATTTTCTGACACACCATATGTTCAGAATGACACACCATGCTTCCCATCAGCCTTCTCCTCTTTAAACAATCCCAACTGCCCAAATCTTTCCTCTGGCTCAGTTCTTCTATATATTTTGGCCATTGCTGCCAGGCTACTACAACACTCTCGATTTTTCTTGAAATGCGCTGGCTAAAGCTGGACAGGTCTCCACCAGAAGGCTTGCTCTTCCCGACTAAAGGGGAAGGATCTTTTCACGTCTCTTGCTGATGACAGCCCTGCTTATTTCAGTCTTCAGCTGCTGCGGGTGTTAGAGTAGAGCTTGCCATCAGGAACAGAGATGGGTTCAGATGCACGACAGAGATGTCATGAAATGGACAGCACCTTCCAGGAGTGCTGAAATTACACAAAGGACGGGCCCAAAGACTCTGAGGGAAATCCTTCTTAAACATGGTCTGTATCATATAGCTGGCACTTTTTGGCTGACTTAACACAGTGTTGGACTATATTTAGATATTGCTTGTTACCCACAGTAAGCTTTCTCTGGGAAGCAAAGTTTCAATTTCTATGGATGTAGAATACAACATACTCTCGCTGCAGGTATAGACTTTACTTTTTCACTGTGGTGTGAGTTTTCTGAAAATCATTAGATTTGTTAGTCGTCTTAAATTTTTATTCCTACATTAGGCTGTTGAATGAATTGGCGGATTTTTAATGATGATGGTAGCAGAAAGGTGCTTCAAATGGAGAAAGAAGCCACTTTCAGTCTGAATGAGCTATTTTATCACGTGTTCTTGTAACTCTTGTTGATATAAAAGGAGAGCAAGATGACAGGTGATGACATGGAGCAGGCATGTGTTATTGGAAAGACTGCCAGAAGCTTAAGCTGAGTTTAAGAAGAAAGAGGAACTTTGTATTGAAGTGGAAAAAGCATCATTAGCAGGTATTGTAAAAAAAAATCAGGATGTCCTGCCCACCTCGGAAATCATATATTACAGAAAAGTGGACATCTTTAACATAGTGTCATTTGTCTAAGATTCAAATATATACAGATGACAATTAATTTAAATCCTTCCCTTGGAATAGTCTAGCAGTTATTGTAAACAGTAAAACATATACAGTGTTTCCAGTAATTTATCTAATGCTTGAGGACATGCTTTTTTTTTTTAATGCCATTTCTGCTCACGCTGATTCTTTTTCCTGACACGTGAAAGAAACAATTATTTTCTCTCCCAGTTTTAGTGAGAAAAGCCTGCTCTCAAAAAGAGCTGAAGGATTTTTGTTGGAGAGGCTGAAGGAAAGCAGGTAGTTGGCAATTCAAAGGTAGTGAGAGACTTTGGGGCTGATTATATATTAAGGGCAAGGTAAAAGCCTCAGGAGAGGAGTAACTGAATCTGATCCCTGTATTTCTGCATTTTTGTCTTCTCCCTTTTTCTCATGCTTCATGTTTGGTTTCCTCTTCCTCTGAAGGGGATTAAGATGTAGAGAAGATTTGAAAGGATGAATTTCTTTCAGGAGAAAGAGTTACTGCTCTTTAGGAGTTCAGTAACTATATTCGTAGGATTAGGACTTAAGCTTACAGTTACAATTAATTTTTGATTTTTAAACATCGAATTTGATTTCATGATGTATAAGTAGAAAAAAGTATGCTGTGTGCTTACACTTGGCCAAATTAGTTCTGTAGAGAATATGCATAACCTTGTGTATTGTGTACTTGGTAAGACAGAGCTGTGCATGAACTATTATTAACTCAGCCAGCAGCGCGCTCTTCTCCCGTGTGATAATCTAGTGAATCATCTATTTTAGTCTGTTACAATTTAATAATTGGTCTTCATTCATTTACTCAAAAGAAAAACAAAACAATTTAAGTAGTCCAAGACAGAAAGCTTTATGAGTCCTGCCCAGTTTCAAATTAAATTACAATAATATGGTTACCTAACACATTACTTAAGAAGTTACGCAGTTAAAAGTAAAGCAATGAAGCAAGCTGTGACGGATTTTCACATGTGCCAGAGAACGCGTGGTTTCTTTGTGACACTGGACAGGATGTGCTAGGGAAGGCTGCCTTGTAGTTTATGCTGTGTTCCAAAAGTTTTTCAAAGTAATTCTATCTAAAAACCCCCAAAACGCATTTCGTTTCACCACCGCCCTCCCTGAACAGCTGCCTGCCTCAGCAAAACCTCATGACTGCTGCTCTGTATTCCTTGCTGGAACTGCAGGTTGTCTTGTGGTGGAGACCTGGGGAGAACTGGGGACTACCAAAAAAACACCCAACAAATAGTATTGCCGGTCTCCCTATTTTGGGCCATGCAGTACATCACCCTTCTGCTCGCTCCACAGCTTTTGGTAACTATTTAATGTTCACCCACAGCAATAATCTTACTTTAATGTTCATGCCTTTGCCTTTTATTTTTAGGCTCGTGGCTGGTAGGTAAGCCAGCACGTGCCCTCGGTGCCACACGTGCACCAGTCGTGTGGTTCACCAAAGCCCCGTCAAAGTGTCACGTTCTTCTTGGCTCTGCTGGGTGACATAATGGCAAAAGCTTTTGTTATTCTTTTAGGGAAGCTATTTAGGTGTATTATGAGTCATGCTTTCTGAAATGGTCTCCTTTCATCCCCTTTTTTAATAATTAGAAATATCAGGGGATCCTGGTGAAGCTGTGGCACTCTCTGCCCTCGGATTGTTGGAAAAGTGGTATCGATGATATCAACTTCTCCGAGTCGACTTGCACTCCCAGACTCATCCCGCAGGACGCGCAGGCGATGGAAGGGTATCCGGGCAGCCTGCGAAGAAGACGGGATTTTCTTCCTGAGAGGTGACCTCAGTTTGGGCCGCGCTTTCGGGGCGCCAGGCATTCACCTTCTTCCCCTTTGGTCCAGCTCAGAGTGTTCAGTGCCTGAAACAACCCTCTCCTGGCCCCTGACCGAAGCCACAGGCAGCCCCGACCGCGGGGAGGGCGGGCGGGCGGCTTTGTTTTCTCCCCGGACCAGGCGCCGGCAGCACCCTGATGTCCCCCTCACTAACTGCGGCTGCCTGTACTTATCCCGGGTGCCGTGGTCCCCCTGGAAGAGCCTGGGGCTAGTGACACCTCCCTATATCGCGACAGCCGCTCCCGACAGGTGCCGCCGCCTAATGGGCTATACGTGACACGCGCATGCGTGTGTGGGTAGAGCCCTCTCAAAATGGTGGCACGGGCTGGATGGCGGAGCTCGCCGCTCTCAAGATGGCGGCAGCGCACGGACGCGCTTCCGGGAGGGGGCCACAAAATGGCGCGGCGCGAGGGCACCTCTTCTCAGAAGCGTGCCCGCCCGCCTGGTGGCAGAAGCCGGTACCGCGCTTGCAGGGTGACCTCTCCGCGGCGCTGTCCGGCGCGGGGGCCGAGGGAGGTGAAGGAGGTGAAGCTAGCGACGGTGGAGGCGGGAGGGAGGGGTGGCGTCAGGCAGCGTCGGGGCAGCCGCTGTCGCCATTGAGGCGCGCCGCTGAGGGGCGAGGGCCCCTGACAGAGCGCGGCTGCAGCGCCATGGCGGGCGTGGGGCGGCGGCTACGGGCCGAGTCCCGATTCTGAGAGGGCGTTCCTCGCCGCTGCACTCGCCCCGCCGTGGGCCGGGTACCGGCCTCCCACCGCCTGCCTGCCCGCCTCCCCCTCCCTTCGGCCGCCCTTCGCGGGCCGCAGCCCGGGCGGGCGCTCGCCCCCGCTGCCCCTTCCCGCCTCGCCGTGGAGATGGCGTCGGGGCTGCGCGCCACCGGTTTCCCGCCGTGGAAGCGGCACATCGCGGCGGAGCTGCGGCGGCGGGACCGGCTGCAGCGGCAGGCCTTCGAGGAGATCATCGGGCAGTGTAAGTGGTCCGCGGCGGCGCGGCTCCCCCGGCGGGGCCGAGGCCGAGAGGGGGTTTTCTTCCCCCCTGATCTTCGGAAACGCGGTGGTAAAGGGCCCCCAAGGCCTCGCGTGTGTTGTTTTCAGAAGACTGGTTGGGAGATGTTTGTTAGAACTGAGGAAAGCTGGGATTTCTACCCTGTTGAGGAAAGTAAGTAGTTGCTTCTGTCAGTCCTCTCACAAGCTAAGCCGGGCTTGTGCTGTTGGGCAGTGATTGAATGTCTAAATTGCACGATTCCCGCTCAGGTGTTTGTGGAATTGAGAACAATAGTGCTATTGACCATGCTCATGATCTTTTGGAAAATTTAGAGCTGTTCAGAGGCCAGCAAGTGTCCGTCCCTCTCCTGTCTCAGCTGTGACAGGAGCGAATGGAAGTGGGGGTCCCCTAACGCTGAGGAGCTGTATGTTACAGGGGAAGGGGGAGGCAGACAAACCTCGTCAGGGCTGTGCATTGTTGGGTATGACCAGTTCTCTGGCAGGTCTGTTTTCCTCGTTGCCATCAGGGACGGGGCTGTAAAGAGATTGAACTTTGAACTTCTCCTGTTTTAGCAGATATCGATACATTTGAGCAGCCTCTCTGTTAAACTTCCATAAGGCCAGTCCCACACGGCATCGGGATTAATGAGGAAATTTTGGAATTTTAGCTGAATACTGCCTTAGCCTGCTGGCATCAAAGAGGAGTGCACACTAATGTGGTGAAGGCTTACATAATGTTTGGTTGTGTCAGAATAAAGATACTAGATTTTAGCTGGTAGAAGAAGAGAGCGGGAATCTGGGTTTGCTTTTTGGTTATCTTCTTAATTGCACTTTTTGCCTTTTCAGATAACAAGTTACTAGAGAAGTCGGACCTTCATGCGGTGCTGGCTGATAAGCTTCAAGCAGAAAAATATGACATGCAGAGCAGACATGAGATCAGGTACTTAAAATTCCTTTTCTGTCAGTCATCTTTCTGTCATGTACACTGTAACCTAAACCAGTGTTTGATGCATTACACAAACAACTTCTAGGTTACTACAGTAACTTGGAATGAAACAAAATGGGAAATCAGTTGAATTAAAAATGAATTATAACTAACTCTAAACATGTGATAAAATTAGAATACATTTATAGTGTGCAGTGCAGAAAGATCTGACCAAGTTTTGGACAGAAAGTAATTCATCGCAAACTCAAGGTATGGGTGTGGACCAGAATGAGCTTCTGCTTCTGATCTGTTTGCCTTGTAGTGCTTAAAATGTTTGGCTTGTGTTAGTTCCTAATGATTGTGATCTGACTCTTGAAGTTGTCCAATCTTACAAGCATTGCAGTGCAGCAAGAAACCAATGTCTTAGTTTCTTTCAGTCTGTGTTATCACATAGAATGGGGAGAATGGAGAAAATCATGATTGTGAAGTGTCAGTCCTAAATAAGCACCATATGCTACAAGGAATGTGTCTTCTGCCGGCTTCTAGCAGGGTTTTT
The DNA here is from genome assembly GCA_013398815.1 of Ibidorhyncha struthersii. Lineage (NCBI taxonomy): Eukaryota > Metazoa > Chordata > Aves > Charadriiformes > Charadriidae > Ibidorhyncha > Ibidorhyncha struthersii. Next base: position 92,361 of record VZSZ01001098.1, read on the forward strand.
TCAGGAAACTTCCTCTGAAACCTGGGAATAGCACTGTAGTGCTGCAGGCAGGGGTCATGCCGCTTATTCTTTTGGTGTTTGAATCCACAGCAAACCAGTATGCTAGTGCTGTATCCTTTGTCTGGACAGCATGTAAATCCCAGCAGGTACAGGCTGTTGGGTTCTGCTCTTGGTGTATCTGAAGAAAAGGCAGGGCTAAGTAGCTCAGAATTTCCTCCTTCTGTAGGATTTGCTTCCTCTGGAGCTCTTTTTGCTGTATAATGTAAAACTGTATGTGTGTGTCTCATTGGGTTACAAAACAAATACAGTGAAGTCCATTGTGTACTATTACTAGTAAGGAGAGAAGAACAACTCATTTTACAGGAATTGCAGGCAAAATGACAGCATTTTGCCAGCAGGCTGGAGTTAACACCTGCGTGAAAGTTCTCAAAAGCTTTCTGCTGACTGCAGTTGCCTTGAACCGTCTTTAGTATGTGAGAATCTGATTCTGGCTGAGCACCTAGTCTAAGCGATGAGGCTGAAATAGACGAGGATGAGAAGAAATGCACAGGAACAGCATCTTCAAAGTAAATACTAAGCTGAACTCTGATACTGCCTTCAGTATATGACAGTTTTTTGAAACAGAATGAATTACCTAATCCTAGATAGCTGAGGAAAAATGCTTTTACTTACCTTAAGGCCAAGGAGGAGTATCCAGTTCTGGCTATAGATGGCCAGAAGTTATAGGACACGTTGGATATTACCACAGCACTTGGCTTCCTATCTGTTTGGACACGATTTTTTGGAAATGCTTCTAGTACAGCATTGGCTCGGGTATTGTTTGTTGTTTGGTTGATTGGGTTTTAAGAGCATTAAGTTAGTGATATCAATGGGGGATATTTCAGCTTCTGAATGCATTATCTCTTTCCCACTGGACTGTTATAATGCAGAATGCCTGCAGAAACAGATGCTTGCAATTATCTTGTTCTGTTTGTCTGGTATAATAATGATGAACTTAAAATTATTATTTTTAAAAGCTGTAACTTACCATGTAGCTGCTAACTTGCTCAAAGGCTCTGTGTGTGATATGTATATCTGTGTATATGCTTATAAAAAAAAAAAACGCTGACTTTTGTTGCTGTCTCTGTGCTTTTAAAGATATGAGTTATAAATGTTACAAACATAGCTGTGTGGGGGGTGATACGTGCGTTCTGGTGTGTAGAAATTCCAGATTATGCCATGGTACTGCTGTGTTGTAAAACACAATTTAAAAAAAAAAAAAAACCCAAACCAAACCTTTACACAATAAGAGGTTAGATCGTAGTTAGGACAATGGACAAGCAACTTGTAACACCTGGGACTATAAACCCAAGGGCCTGGGAATATACCCTTGGTTCACTGGCTTTTGGTTCTGTGCCCTGTATTATGCTGTCTTCAGATATCTAACATCTTCAAGGTCTACCAGCTCACTCCAAAACAAATTTCAGATGTTAAAATATTTGTAATTCTCCCAGAATTTGGAGAGTGTACTTCTAAGACTCAATTGTCTTCATATAAATTTAAGTAAAGGCTAGTTATCTTTCATTTGAGTTTGAATGCTCTTCTAGAAACATACAACAAGGTGAATAAAGTCCTCAGTAAAATCAAGTTTCCAGTACTATATAATGGCTTTTTGGTTGGTGAGCAGTGTGTTGCAGGGGAGCTAGCTAGTTTGTTATGGATGACCTGTGTTTCTGATGTAGTATAGACAATCCAAGGGAGTTTGTCCTGAGACTAGCTGCTCAAAGGCACAGGAACAGTTGGATTCTAGTTTGTGACATCTCTTCTTCTTCTCTCTCAAACTCCAGTCCAGGACATGACGGCACGTGGAATGATGCTCAGTTGCAGGAGCTGGCACAGCTGAAGATAAAGCATCAAGAGGAGTTGACAGAGCTGCATAAGAAACGTGGCGAGGTTCGAAAATACTCTTCATGTTCCGTATTGTTCATATGTGGCCATTTGTGAACATGACCTTAATTTTACCAAGCTTATTCATCATCATTTTTTCCTTGTTTCATGTACAGCCTTTTTAAGCAACCCATGTTGATGATTAAAATAAACCAGAGATGGTTGGTCTTTCAAACTGACAGCCAGGAAGTAAGAGCTTATGTTGTCAGCCTAGCATGATTTTTAAGAAGTGCTTAATTTTGTTTCAAGAATAAGTTTTTAACTGTTATCTATTAAAGGAGAAAGGAATTGATCCTGTTTACATAGCTGTGCTTGACCACTAGTTCTACATTGGAAAGATTTTGAATGAACAGAGTGAGAGATCAGGTGTGGTTTTATTTGGTGCTCTCACTTTGCAGGACTACTGCTAGATAAGAGTGGATAAAAATAAACAAGCACAAGCAAAGGTTGAAAGTGCCATGGTGTTAGCCTAAAAAGAGAGTACTGATTCTGCCATGTCAGTGCAGGAGGGATCCCAGAAGTCTCTTGTTAATTATGAGAGCGGGGCCTGGAAGAGAGGAAAATCACTATTTTTAATTTTTTTTTTTTTTAATGGGAAGATATGGATGCTTCATCAGCAGAATCAGGTTTTTAAAAACCACAGCAGTGGATTGAATGAGTCCAGGAGGTAGTACCTGAATGATACTGCGGACTTTTATAGGGAGAAGGTGGGAGTGACCTGGAAAACGTTATCATGCTCCTTTGATCGCACCTCACTGGAGTTGTGGAGGAGCTCCAGTGTCAGTAATTCTGAGCTTTTCGAAGAGGAGACAGCTTTCTACAGGAGGTGTGCACCGACTAGTCAAAGCACTGAAAACTCCTCCTTTCCCCGCAACCTCGTATCCTAAGCCATCTACCGAGGCAGGCACTCTTCTCAAAACTCAAGCCTTCCTTCTCCCGGGGCAGCCGAGGCTCTGCATGCCACAGGGCTTGCTGCTGCTCACTGACTGGGTAGCTGTGAGCTGGCAGGAGCAGCTCATTAGTGTTGGCCTCTGCCCCACTATTATCTCTGCACTGCAGAGACTCCACCAGCAACTTTCTGTGTGGGAAAACTTCATGAAACCTGTGTTTACAATATGGGAGCTACATGTTTCCTGTAATGGATGTCCTGGCTGTAACAGGAAGACTTGTTGCTTGGTTGTCAGTATTCATTTGTTGGTGTACTCACTTGGCAATCTTACGTTCTGTATTGATTTTTTCCACTACTTTAAAAAATAAATTTTCTTCCTAATATGTGTTCTGTTTGACCTGACTTCATTAAAGAAACTTTTTGAGGGAAGGGAGTGAGATATCAAAGGACAGTGACTTCTTGACAACTCATTTTTTTGAAAGGGGATTCCCTGATTTAATGACCTGTGTGATAGGGGCAGTAAACAGATAGGTATAGAAAGCTGTGAAAGAAAACCTGAAAGGTATGCTTCATGCTTGTAATGTTAGATTGGTCTGTACTCTTGCTGATGTGCGTGTTATCCAGCTGGCATCCCTGCATTTTGTAATGTAATTTTCTCCTCTCCCTAGTTGGCCCAGTCTGTAATTGATCTGAATAACCAAATGCAGCAGAAGGACAAAGAGATGCAGATGAATGAAGCAAAGTGAGTAGGAACCGTTTTGTCTGTGTGGTTGGTATGGGACCCAGACTTCTGTCTGAGTTATTTGTTAGTGTCAATATTCTCTAGGAGGCCTAGCCACGGGCTTAAAAATTCCTTTGTTAGGCATTGCACAAACAGCACAAAGAAGATGGTATAAGTCCCAAAGGAGATCCTCATTTGTTTTGTGTATTTTGTTGCCGTTCCAGGATTGCAGAGTATTTGCAAAAGATCTCTGAACTGGAAACAGAGTGCCAGGAATTGCGTAGCAAACTGCAAGATCTTGAGCGAGCTAATCAGACACTAAAAGATGAATATGATGCTCTGCAAATCACCTTTAATGCTTTGGAGGAGAAACTAAGGAAAACTACTGAAGACAACCAGGAGCTGGTCTCACGTTGGATGGCAGAGAAAGCACAAGAAGCCAATCGCTTGAATGCAGAAAATGAAAAAGATTCAAGGTGAGGTTGATGACCCCTATTTGATAAACTACTTCCCAATATATTTTTTAATGCTTATGAGTGCGTAGGATAAAACCAGATTTAGTTTTGAACTCCAAGATCTCTCTGTTCTTGCACAACACAATGAGAGTCCAGAACTTTGTGTTCCTCCTTCTGGTCAACAGAGACGGATGCTTTGTGGAAACATTCCTGTCTTTTAAATGAATAAAACATGTTCTTTTGTTTCTTGAGCAACATTTAACTATGGTCTGAAGATCATAAATCAGATAGAAACCGTTTTGGTTTTTTTTTGCTGGTATTAGATTTGGACTTCTCTTGTTCATATTGCATCTCAGTACTACTCTTAGATTTATCCTTTTTTGACTTAAGTGTTTTTTTTGTGTTCCACTAAAAGGAGTGGTGGCCATGAGACCGAACTATGTATAACTTGCAAAAAGTAGTTTGTACGTTTGTTTCTTTTCCTTGCAAAACAATAATTTTTCTTATTCTTCTGAGTTGCTTCAGCTTCCTTGCCAGCTAACAATACTTGGAGACTAAAAGCTATAATACAAGTCTCATGGTACTTGGCAGTTTTGTATTATCTTTACTAACGTAATCATTGTTTTTGCAAGTTCTTGCACTCCAAGCAAATATGCATTCATATGGGTCATAAAGGGTTGTAGGTACACTTCACCTTATTGCCTCACTTGATTGATCTTGTCCTTCGCTATTCACAGTAAGAAAACTGCCTCTCCTGCACTGAGTATCTTGAAAAGCAGGATAAAAAAAATCAGACCACTGCCCTAATTTTATTTTTTATTTTTAAGTCTTATGAAGCCCATCAAAACTGTGCAGGGTACCTTTGCGATGGGATTAAGGAAGTTTTTGTGTTCGTGTGTTGTTTTGTTGGGTTTTTTTAGTTGTTTTTTTTTTTAATAACCTTTCTTCTTCTTAGGAGACGACAAGCTAGGCTGCAGAAGGAGCTAGCAGAAGCTGCCAAAGAACCCCTGCCTGTTGAACCGTAAGCAGTCTTGATTTATAGTCTGCTTCATCACTTCATGCTTCAGTTTTATGCAGATGCATGATAAATGGTATCTTTGTTATTTCTAAATTTGGTGATGTAGACGGGTGTTTAAACTTCGGTGTAAAGTCAAAAATGTACAGTAACTCTCCCTACTTGAACTTACAGAAGAACAAGCTCTGTTATGGCTAAAAATAGATGCTTGGACTGAAAGTCCTAAGAATGGTTCATATGATGAACACATTCTTATCTCAGCATAAAAACATTTGTTATGGGGTGCCTTTGGTCTTCAAAATAGTTCTTCAATCATGAAACAACATACTCTGGAGATGCCTGCATTTTTAAGTGTTAGACTACAAATATGTTCAAGGATTTCCTGTAGGAACAGGTACTGAGTAAGTTAAGATAGGTGAAAATATATTGATCACTTGCATACTGGGAGAGATTTATTCTGTAGGAAGAAAATAGATAGATGAGGAGTTACTTTCCCTGGCAAGCCAGAGATAAATATCTCTAGTCTCTTGTTTGTTTCGCTGCTATGTTTACTTGTGGGTGGTATTTAATCAGCTGACTGAAGTGGGCAAGTATAGGTGCTTTGCATCAGATTGATAAGTTTATTGGCACTTGTGTTAGCCAAATGCAGAAAAACTACATCTGCTGCTTTGTTACTAGAAACTGGTGAGACAGTCTTCAGAGCACGCTGCCAGAGCAGTGTGCAGGCTCTTTCTTGGTATCAGCGATCTTTGTATTAGCATCATGTAACCCGTTAGGTCTCTGAGCTGCATGTCCTTGCATGTGATAGAGCAATGTATCTGCTCTGGAAGAGGGCCCGTGCAGAAGTCTGGGGTAGGTACAAAGGGCGTGTATGAGGAGAGTATGAGAGAGCTTGTAGCATTTGAAAGGAGAATTGAAACTGCAATTAACGATACAACTAGTTAGCACAATTTGCTTTGCAATTTTTTCTTTTAAGAAACGTTTAAATGCTTCCATTCCCTTAGCCTATTGAAGTGTGACTCTCCATGACAAGATTACTGCTGACCTCAGTGTCACAGGCCAGGGGACAGTCCCAAGCCAAAGGACAGTCTTCCCAGCTCATAAGAGTAGTGATATCCCTTTTGTCCACATTATCTGATGTAAACACACATGGAATATTTTAGAATATTAAACTCTTCAATAAAAAATGTTGCGCTGAGAAGGGAAACACACATGTAATGTCTGTGGCCACTTTCCCTGTTAAGCTTCTTCCTCTCCATTGCCCAAAGCGAGAGCTTCCTATCATAGAGCTGAGCCCAGAGGTAGCTGTAGCGCAACAGCTTCAATATTTTACTTCCTGTTGTGGTGGGGATGATGGTCTCAGTGTTTCATAAATTATTTGATATGAGACATCGAGAAGTTAAAAAGAAGCCTGTTTAAAAAAAAAAAATCTAGAGAATAATTGCTTCTGAAAATTACTCAAACTCTTCTTGACAGATGGTTTTGATTCCTTCTTTTTGATTTTGTAATTTTAGAGAGTTTGTGCTATATAAATGTGCTACTTACCGAAAGGGAAAATTGCAACATTTCAAGGAGTCTGCCCTGCTGTTTGTATTCACTTCAAAAATATGTTAAGTTAATATGGAAAGGTTTTTTGCTACATGCAATTTTAATAGCTTAAACTTTATATTTTAAAAAAGAAATATCAGCAGAACATGATAGTGTGTTATTGACATATCAGCCTGATAATTTCAATCAGAGGTTATATTTTCCATAGACTTTTTATATATACTGTCCTCCACAATCTTGGAACTTAAAGCGCAGCTGTATTCTGAAATGAGACATTCAAAATGGTCCCATCCTCTTCAATTCTTTTGCAGCTCAGTGTTATCTGATAGCAGGAATTGGTTTGTTCCTACTTAAATGCTGAATTTAAACTTCCTGTTCAGTCAAATGGCATCAGGTTGATAAGTGTGTTTAAAAATAGTTTGTCCTGCAAAATCAGCAGTGGAGGAAAAAAATCATCATTGAAGGAAGAAATACTAGATTGTAATAGCCCATGATGACTAATTGCGGGAAAAGGCTTTTGGTGTTAGTTGAGTAGTTTAGCTGGATTAATTTATGGTATATGTATTGCAACCTCACACCTCTGTTCAGTGAAGTGTACCAAAACATCCGTCATACTTAATGGGGCAGCACCTGAAGTACAAGTATAGAAAGTATCTGGGTGTCTTTGGTGTGGATGAAGAAGGAAAATTCAAACTCTTGTACTTTGTTCTAATACTTCCTTGTTTTGGAACAGCAAAAAAGGTGCTGTGAAAATAGGATGTGGTTGCAATAACTGGTGTTTTTGCTGTTCTGTAACCATTCCAGCAAACATAGTAGCAAAGTCTTGCTCAGATGTGGTAGGTCCTTATAATGCCATATTATAGTGCTGCAAGCTGAAATACAATGCCTGTAGTAAAAAGAATCTGGTAAGGATGCCTGTCAACATAACTACAGAGTGGGGGCGAGCATGGCAGAAAATCCAACCCTGTTGTCAGTGAAGAGTGTAATTGACAGTTTGAAAGAAAAAAAAAAAATGAAATGTAGGTGCTGCATGTGCTTGTTTTCAGGCATTGTATGTTGAATGTAATATCTCCAGCAGTGACAGCTAGATCAGTGTTTGTGTTGTCCGGATCTACCTACATGTTACTACAGCTAAGTAAACCTAGATGTCCCAGACCCTGGGACAGTGTCATCCATTCATTTCATATACATCAGTGAGTGGTTTCCATAGGAAGCTCTGGCTGATTGAAAATTAGGTGTTTTATATCACTTCAGCAGGGATGATGACATTGAAGTGCTTGCAGATGAAACCTCTGACACAGCTGAGGAGACATCTCCAGTGCGAGCTGTCAGCCGAACATCCAGGTTTGTAGACAGATTTTTGTATCATGTCACTGAGGAAGAACAAGGGATATAAGTGTTGGAACAATGTTGGGGACATTACAGTTTTTACTTGCCTTTAGCTGGAACACAGTCTAGTACTTCCACCAGAGCAGTATGAAACGCATGTGCTGTGTTTTCTGCTACCATGCTCTAGATATGCTCTGTTTTTCCTTTGCTGTTTTAAATAAATTAAACTATTGTCTGAAAAGTCTGTGTCTAATCTTAAAAACAAAGGTTTAAAAGCAAAATAGACAATAAAATAGGTATTGCAGTGTCTGTTGTATTATATCTTCGTTACTATACAGGATATCAAAGTGACTTTACAAATAGCTGTGTGTTTTTATTTAGCTGAAATGGTGAAAGTATCTTCACTTAGATTAAATGAATCTCTTTCTTCCTCTAAATTGGAGGTGAGTGGAAAGTAAGAGGTAGTTTACATGAGAGCGTGGATTAATTTGATTAAACTTCAAACTTGGCACACTGTTATGTCTAAAACCAGTAATTCACAGGGTGGAATTTGAGGGAAACTTCACTCACAAATTATGTTCTGAGTTGCAGTTACCGGTGACTTTTGAATTGATGCCTGCCTTGGGTGATTTCTGTCTTTGGACTGGGTCTGCAGGGGAGGGATTCTTTCCGGAGACTTGTTGCTATGAAATGTGTTTGTATTGATCTTTATGTGGAGAAGCTATTCAAGAGGTTTAAACCTGTCCTCCCCTCCTTCAGTAAGCGACTCTCCCAGCCAGCTGGAGGCCTTCTGGACTCTATCACTAATATCTTTGGGTAGGTTAGAACACTTTCACCTCTTTGTTTTGTATATCGGTTTCAATGTACACCAAAATCTTGGTGATGCAGGGAATACAAACAAACAATTTCAGCCTTTCTTCTAGCTCTGCCTTTCTTTTTTTTCTTTTTTGTACTCCTCAACTTCCTGTTTCTTCCATCTTGCTGTGTGCTGACCTCTGACCTTTCCCTCCAGTCTGTCTGAGTCTCCCCTTTTGGGACATCAATCTTCTGATGCTGCCAGGTGAAAACATTATCCACTCTTAGTCCAGCATGTGAATGTATTCCATTGAAGTAACATGGAACCCAGCAGCATTATCCTGATTAGACTTCAGATGTTGGTAACACTGGCTAGAAACTGTCCGCAGTTAGAGAGGCAATGAGCCCCTCTTTGTGGAGAGAATGCATGGGGTTTGCTCTTAATTTCCACTGCACTTTGCTCCTTTAATAGGGTTATTTTAAATAAGTCGTTGGGTTCTGTGCTTAGTATCCAGAGTGGAGCCAGTCCTTCTGAGTCAAGCTCTGCATTAGGTGGACAGTCTTTGCTTAAATGGTGCAGCCCTGAGCCTTTGAATGGAGCATTTTGCTGCCTGGGATGTAGTGCTGCAATGGTGTCGAGTCTCCCTAGGCGTAATGATGGAGTTGCAGTCTCTCCAGCTGAAATCGGCTACAATCACTCCCATGTTTCTCTTTCCTATTAAAAAAAGAAAAGCTCTGAATTGAGGTCAGTAATCAGTTCAGGTAACTTATCTGGCATACTATGAAATATCTAAAGCCACAAGTGGACATAGTGCTATATGACAAATGTAACTTTTGAAAGGTGGGAATAAAAGAAAATTTAAAAATTCCTTTCCCTATTCTTTACTTGCTGTACAGTGTAGTTAAGTGACAGGTACAGATCTGGATGAACTTAAAAGAAACAGCATTCATTCCTCTTTTTAAAATATTTCTACTTTGTTTCATCTCAGGAGGCGTTCTTTGTCCTCGTTCCCTGCTCCCCAGGATAACATAGAGCCGCATCCAGGTGCCAGTAAAGAAGTGAGAGTGCCCACTACTGCCATATGTGTCTTTGTAAGTATAGAAAGAAATCTCGTTTTTACTGTTCCTTTCACTGTCTTTGGAGGAAGTGAATCCTATCTGTGTGGGAACTGATCTCCTGAAACTCTTTCTATTAACATTGCCAAACAAGAATGTATTCTTGATTTGGTAGCATAGTTCATCCCATTTAATTCCTAGCTGAAATGCTTCTCAGCCAGTGTGCTTGATGGCTGTCTTACTGAGGTCGATGATGACTAGTAAAAGGTCTGAGGGCACAGGGGAACTACACTCCATTACCCTCTTGGCTCCCAGCAGTCCCTGTTCTGTCATGCCACAGTAGAGCTATGATTGAGGAAGAGATTGCTGACAGTTTGGGATTAATTCAGTCCCAGTTCTCCACAGTGAAGGGAGTTGTGGCACTGAATGTCATCCAACAGAACCGGTTAAGAGGAGCTTGTGGTAGTGGGGTGTCTTCATTTCTTGTGTGTGATCTAAAGTTTTCAAGCTGAGACCTCCTTTATGCATTGGTTTAGCCTCACAAAACTTCTGTGAAGGGTATTGCCTTCTGAATGAAAGGTATTGTGGTAAATTGTCTTGTAACACAGCTGCTTGTTCAAATATTCCTCTTGAGCTTTCTTAGGCACTCCAGTGCTGGTTGTGGATATTTCATGGATAGGAAATGTCTTATTTTTTTTCATCCAGAGTAACAGAGTAGCTCAGTGCAGTATGGAGGCTTGTGTATTCCCAGCCTGACCTGTTATCATCCTTTCTAGTGGAAGTCATGGGGTAGGGGGAGCAGCAATGTTACCTTAATTGAGAATAGGGTCATAATGTAAGTGACAGCCTGGAGCTGGCATGAATAGGGAGCATCAGAGGAGATGTTCATGGCTGCAGCATGTGTTGCAACCTCTCTCCTCTGCTGGCTGTGTACAGCAAGCACAGGTGATCAACAGATGTAAGTCCTGGCTAATTTCATCATAAAAGGTATTGCAAAGCTATGTATGTGAAGTTTTCAAGAACCATGTGAGAGGTTATGTTGTTTTCACCTTTCTTTTGATCTTCTGTAATGTCATCTGAACTTCCAAGAGCAGTGTAGCCTGTTTTCCCAGTATGGAGGGGCAAACCACTGTAGACTATGCTGACCTCTGGTCTTGGCAACATGGGGAGTGCTGCCCCATTCCAATGCCCTGTCTTGCAGCAGGAGTAGGAACAGCTACAGTAGTAAGCCTGTCAGACTGTGGCAGTATGGAGGTGATCTGTGGTTAGCAGTGCAATATTAGAAGGAAAAAGTCCCTACTTGTTTCATGGGTATCTGTGTGTTCCTTCTGGAAGTGATCTGTGTTATGTTTTAGCTCCTGTGTTTGGAGCCCAGGTGGAGTGTGAGGAAAGGTCTAGGTCCAGCAGAACATTCCAGAAATGAATGCAAGGACTCTGTGCCAGAGGTTTGGTAGATACAGGGAGCAGAACTGGACTCACCTCTGGAGGGATGAGTAGAACAGGCTTGGGAAGGTGGAGAAGGTAGTCACTTCAGCCATCATTCTTGGGCATAGTTTCTAGGCAAGACCTTTGACCAGTTTTGTTCTGAATGGCTCTTCTGCGCTTGTAGAAAGATCAGATTTGAAGTGTGATGACCCCTAAATATTAGCTGGCAAACCAAGTTCAAGCAACGAGTTCCAGAAAAAGAAAAGTTTCCAGAAAAACTGATTTTGAAAGACCAGTTACTGAAAATACTTAAAAAGGAATGCAGTAAATGAATTAAGAATGTGGTGCTAATACTGTGTGGGTAAGTAGTATAAAGCTGTGAAATTAACAGGGGATAAAAGGAAGAAAACTTAAAATTCTCATAGGTTTTAAAAGTTAAGAATCACTGCTAATGGGCCAACACAAGCTTCAAAACATTGAGGTGTGAGAAAGCAGGGGTGCGGGGATGTCACTGCACCTGCAGATAGCTTAAGCCCAAGTTCTCTGGGAGAAATGGTGCTGTTCCAAGTCACAACTGTGCTGGTACTACTTAATTGCCAATATAAGTAGCATTATCACCAATATACTAAATGAATGTAGTTAATCTGTTATGCTGTTTTCTAGCAGACTTTCCTAACTCAAGCCTGACTTGAGTGTTCTGTGGTTGCATGAACTGATCATGTTCCATGGCTGGCTCTAGATGGAGAAATGAAAAGTTAGTTTCCTTCTACAGCATATGACCTGTTACTGTTTTCTATCCTTTCCTTTCCTTACTTTTTTTCTGGTAACTTAAAGGCCTTACCTTATAAAGCCTAAACTTACAAAGCATTGTAAGGCTTCTGGCAGTTTATTATCACTGTTGAGTCCTCGCTAGTGTTTTTATGTGCTTTTGTTTTTTTTTCTTTAGATAAGGATCAGCGTTTTTGCTCTGTTTGCACACCGTCAACCATAGTAGAGTTTAAGTCTCTGGCTTTGTTTCCTATATACTGCTGAAAGATCTACAGCTGTGGTTCTGTGTAATCTTTAAGTTTTGTAGCTTTCTAATCTGTGGGTTTTTTGGGTCTATGCTAATTCCATTTTGGGTGGCTGTTCTGTTCCTCCCACTTCTCAGGATGCACATGATGGGGAGGTGAATGCAGTGCAGTTCAGCCCTGGCTCCCGCTTACTAGCAACAGGAGGCATGGACCGGAGGGTTAAGCTTTGGGAAGTCTTGGGAGGTAAACTTTTTGCTTTGGGGTATGGTGGGATGCTAAACAAACTCGTATAATAGTTCACTCTTTGTCATCTTCTGTTCTAATCCGTTGCTTAAGTTTTGTTTGTCTTTCTCTGTGCAGATAGGTGTGAGCCCAAAGGTTCCCTCTCTGGTAGTAATGCTGGGATTACAAGCATAGAATTTGATAGTGCTGTGAGTATCTGTGCAATATCCGCTGTTTGTGGTTGGTAATAAAGTAATTGCATTATATCATGCTCTGCTATCAATTTCCATTCTGACACTTTGGAAAAATTACCTAAGAAATGAGTTAAAGTACTTACGAGAGTAACTGCAAATAGTAAAAAGTTGTACAAAAGATCTTTATTTGATATGCTGCAGGCTGTAATTCTCATCTTTGCTTTACAGTTCAGGAGATGATATGCAGCTCACACATTGGCTGTTATTGGCTATTATGATAAAATTACAATAAAATAAGACTACGCTTTGTCTAAAGTAAGAAATCAGTCTTCAGCTTCCCACTAAAGCTGGTATAACAGCACAAAAAAAGCCCATACACTGAGGCTTTATTTCTGTGTAGTTTATTTCCATAAGTGCTCTGCTGAGGTCTGTGATGAATAGTAAAAGGTCTGATTATCCTGACTTGTACTTCCATGACCTTTTCTCCCAGCAGTTTCTCACCAGTCACGGCACAGTAATGGTGTGGCTGGCCGAGTGTTTGCTGACAGATTGTGATGTGTTCAGTTCATGTTAACCTGAAGTATCGGAGACGTGACTGGGATCAGCATCCGACAGTCTTACTTGAAGGAGTTTGGGGTCTTGGATTGTTATAACTGGACATGTGATCTGACTTTTCTGCTGAGACCTCTCCCATAACACAATGCTTTACTGCATAAACAGTAGACCAAAGCTGACATCGTTTCTTCCATTTGGTGATTCTGTGTGCTAAACTTTATTGATAAACACACAAAAGGATCCTTCCTTTGGACACCTACCAGCTCATTAGAGAATTGCTGGCATTGTTAATCTGCAGGAGAAACTAGTTCTGATTTTGGCAAGCTACTTGAACAAGTTTGAGGTGAGAAGTGCCTGAGATGAGATGCTAATGGACTTGTAAGGATTCAGGAAAGTCTTTTGAGATGGGCAGGAGTGCAAGCGTGAATCTTGTGGCGTCCATTCTCTGTTATGCATGACTTGGAAAAGCTCTTAAGCCTAAAGCCATGAACAAGTCAATTTATATCTCCTTGGACAGTTTTAGTTTTTGTAATTACAGTTTAAAATGCTAGAATTGTAATGAAAATTGCAAGAACTGGACTAATTCCACTCTGAGGCCTATCTAAGCAGTGGGGTTGGATGATGCAGAGCTTTTTCCCTGTGAAAAATCAAAAAAGAGGTGAGGAAAAACCTACAGTAGATGAGGATAAACTAGAACCCGTATCCTCACTGCAGCAGAAGGGAAAGGGGAACATCCTTTCTGGTCTGGTTATTGTTATTCCTTCTTTCTGTAGTCATGATCCTACAAATCGCTGACACATTTTGAGAAGAAAAAGCCATAGCCTTTTTGAAAGTTGTTACACTAGCTTTCCTTAGTACATGCTAATGTGGTGGTGTGTTTGTTCTTTTTTTTTTCCCTTGGCAATATAGTATTAGTATGGTTTTAATGATTTTACTGGAAATACTTTTGAGTTTAATTTGCATATTGACTTGCAGAAGTAGTCTTAAATCAATCTTATGTTCACAGGGTTCTTACCTCTTAGCAGCTTCAAATGACTTTGCCAGCAGAATCTGGACAGTTGATGACAATCGATTACGGGTGAGTCTCCTGAAGGCAAAGCAGTGCTCAAGCTGTTTGTCTTGTATTTCCAGTTTTGTCGAATGGGGACATAGTAATTTTGGAAGTTGGGCATTTACAGACACTTTCAATAATTCTTTCTGTTAACAGGATCTTTATTTCTCTTAAGGGTCTTCACAGCAAGACTTAAAATACAGTATTGGTCTCTGTACAGCCTAGCAGGAAACTCCAGTTACTGTGTATTTTCACAGTACGGTGCCCCAGCTAGCAAAACTGTACCATGTAAACCAATATGCTTTTGCATCCCCCTCTGTGAAAATTTAAACGCTTCTTATGGTTTATGGAGAACCACTTCAATGTTTTAGCCTCAGTCGAAGGAGAGGACTGCTGAAGAAAGGTCTGCAGAAGACAGGGATTTTTTTTCTTGAAAAGGAGTCCTTTGCCTCTCTGTTAAAGGGAGCAAGCATAAAAGTCCTTGACTTTATTCTTAATGTCTTTCAAAAGATTCCTCCTCTCCTTCCAACTCCTTTGTACTCAGGTTCTTCTCCAGCATGTAGCTCTAGTGTAAAGAAGGAGTCGCCTTTGACCAAAAGAAAAGTTTCTTTTCAGCTTTCTAAGAGTTTTTTTTTAATTTATTTGTATGTACACTTTTCCTCAACTTATTTTAGGAAGATGCTACTTTGATGTTCTGAATCTTCTGACAATTCACATGCCAGTTATAACCTGTGGTTGCATTGTAATTCACTGGGTAGTTTTCAGTGTGGAGATGTCAGGTCTCATTTCGGAAAGTGAAGAATATCAGTTCTTTTGCAGCTTCTGTTTGGCTGCAAAACCTACTATTGGATGTGAATTATAGCGAATAAAAGTTTAGCAGACTATAGATTACTCACTACAAAAAGTTATCCCTGCAAACATCTATCTGGCTTCATAGTATCTTCCTGTAACTTTTTGGTGCCCTTGGTGACTACCAGCTTTGGGTGAGTGCATTCACTGTTTGCTGACAAAATGGTGCATTCTTTGTTTCAAGTGTGTGTGGTATGTATTTGTTATGGCTTGTGCATGAGCAGGAGGCAGTGAAGCTGAAGTCACGGTAAATTTTGCCACAAACTCCCTACTTAAATGCAAATATCTGTACGTAATGACTGCAGCAAGTGCAGAAGAGAGATGCAGAGTGAAACTTCAGATCCACCTTTCTGGAGTTTGTGGCCTTTCTTAGGACAAAGTGGTCTTTATGGGATGACTCGTTCTTTCAGAGTTTGTGTTGTGTATCAGGTTTGCTTTTTTCCCCCAACTTTGCTCCCATTCCCTTCCACTCTTAAGGATTTTCCTTTTGTTTTTTGCAAGCCCAGATTGCTTTGTGTAATTTAATAGTCCTTTGAGTATTAAAAGAAAATAACTGTATACCAAAGATTTCTCTCTTGTTTTTCCACAGTTCTTACTTCAGTCATTCATTATCTGTTTTGAGATTTAGTATATAAATATTCAGCAATTCGAAGTGAACGTAGTTCATGTTCTTCTCAGCCCCACAGAGCCTCCCTCCCCCTGCAACAGAAACTGCTGCAGGGAGTTTTTCCTAAAATTTCTGGTTGTCTCAGCATTCAGACTTGAAGATGTAACAGTTGAGACCTAGATACCCTGTAGTATCCTTGAGAGACGCTCATTATAAAAACCTGAAGGCACAATTTCCATTTTCAGCATGCTTTAACTTGTTCTCATTGCTTCTGCAAGGCTGTGTTGCGGTTGCCATCTGTCCATGAAACACAGGTGTAGAGAGTGTTGAGGAAGAGAGCTTGCAGGTTCCCTGAGTAGCTAGAGAAACTGCAGCCAAAGGTGACCTGTGTCTCCCAGCTTCAGGCTGAATTCTGTGGTACTTAACACTCCTATTCAGTGTTAATCTCTGTTTAACTATAATAGATCTTTTTCTTTTTTTTCCAAGCAATGCAGTAGACATGTGAATTTTGATTTAAGATTGTCTTTGAGTTGTTAAATAGCAGAACTAGTATGAGGAAAGGGAGCAAGTGGAGCTGTGCAATGTTACCATGTAAATCTCTCGTTCTCAGCACACCCTGACAGGTCACAGTGGTAAAGTCCTGTCAGCCAAGTTCTTGCTGGACAATGCACGCATTGTTTCGGGAAGTCATGACCGGACCCTCAAGCTCTGGGACCTCCGCAGCAAAGTTTGTAAGGAAACCAAACTTCTGTCGTTCATCTGTGTTCTGTGCTTCTACTGAATGTAAATGGAAGTCTGACATCAGCCAGATTACTTCATCTTCTTGCTTGTCTAAAAAAGTAAAAAACTAGCAGCCATGCCATCTTCTATTGTTACTCAAGTAATTGGATTCTTTCTGCCTGTTACCTGAAATAAGAATAAGAAATCATGTGTATGCAGGAAGCACTGCTAATGCTATTACTTTAACAGCAGCTGTGTTCTGTGAGTGTTCTTTTTTTACCAGTCTGGGGATGGGTGTTTTATTCTTCCACTAAAAACTTGGAGCCAGGTCAGAATTTTTAAGCCTCAGGTGGATGGAAATTTCTCTTGGAAATGTACCAAAAATTTTATCTCCAGTGAAGGAAATGCTAGGATTCAGATTTATTGAGGGGAGAAGCGCCTTATTTCCTTGGATTTTTTCCTATTAATGGCTCTTAAACGTGCTTACACTGAGAGAGAAGTTGAGATGCAAGGTTACCTTGATTCCTGGACCTCAGACATAGGTCAAGGAGACAGTTTCATATTGTTTAACAGTAGCAAATTATAGCTGTCTAAATACCAAGTGGAAGTAAAGCAGCTGTCATGGGAGTGTTTAAAGGGATATTAGCCACAGCAAAGGAGATTGAGAAGGGCAGAGAGGTTGTTGAAGACTTAAGTCAGGATTATCTTAAGACAGAGTTTGTCTGCCCTGTGGCACTCCTTGGATGCTGCTCTGTGTGGCCACTGTGTGTGTGTGTGTGGTATAGTGATTATTTTTCTGTCTGTTTTCATCAGTTTGTACAGTGTAATATAATATACAGTTCAATGTGTCACCATTGGTTTATCGTTTTCAGGTATAAAAACAGTGTTTGCAGGATCTAGCTGCAATGACATCGTATGTACTGAGCAATGTGTAATGAGTGGACATTTTGATAAGAAAATTCGTTTCTGGGACATCAGGTAAAACTATTGTAAGAGAGCTTATAGTGTAGGAATGGTTATGGGATTGCTGTCCAAGTATAATGTGAACTAGGGAACTCTTCTTCCTGAGCTTGGAACCTAATGACACGGCTGTAAGAGTTGCAGAAAACCATTGAAAGAGACTTTTACTATTGTTATACTATTGTTAAACTGTTCAGTGTTTTGGGGTCGGGATTTTTGGGGGGGTGATGCCATTTCTTTTCTGAAAAGGCAGTCTGCTGCCTTGTAAATACTTTTGCATTGGGCAGTACTTGCCATTCTAGATGTTACTTAGTTTTTCAGAGGGTGGGGTTGTGAAGAAAGTATTCTCTAACTATTGGCTGGGAACTTTATCCACAAAGTGAGATCTAACTTGAGAAAGAATGAAAATGTGAGAATAAACCAGTATCTTTTTCTCCTCTTCTTCCAAATTGGGACAAGTCAAAGTTTCAATGCAGTGGTTTGGGTTCTGGGCTCTGATTTAGTCTTTCTTTTTTCTTTCTCTCCTTTTTTTTCTTTCTTTCTGTCTTTAGGACTGAAAGCGTGGTAAAAGAACTAGAGCTGCTTGGAAGAATCACAGCTCTGGACCTGAACTCAGAGCGAACAGAGCTTTTGACCTGTTCCCGTGATGATCTACTGAAGATCATTGATCTGCGGGTTAGCACTGTCAAGCAGACATTCAGGTGAGTGTGTTCTCCACAAGAACATTATGAATTTCAGAACTTTGGATTGCAGATTATCCTCAGTGTTGGAGTATTGTTCGGTATCTCCACAGAGAGAGCAGTCTCCTAAGCATTTTTTCTATATGGGTAGCAAAGTTTTCTAGAGTCTAACAGCAAAGATCTGCTCTGGTGGATCTTTTCATTTTACCTCTTCAAAGAAGACAGCTTGGCTTAGAAGTCTTTGGCCTAAAGGAAAGAATTTCTTCAGATGCGATTGGGAGGAGGGTGTATGAGAAATGTGAATTGTGATAAAGGGATACTGGAGCTTATTCTGAACTATGTAGAAATCCTTACAGTGCTCTTTAGTGAGAACCTGGAAGTCCATCTTATTATAAATGAATTTACAATTATGTAATTCTAATTTTTCAGCGCCCAGGGATTCAAATGTGGCTCTGACTGGACGAGAGTTGTGTTCAGGTAAGGTCAGATGTAAGCAAGAGATTTGATAAATCTTTCCCTGGTAAAAGTGAGTGATTCCTGATGCTTGGCTACATTGTCCCCATTTACAGCTAAAAAAAACGGGGCAGAGTTTGTGCTTTGCCCAAGGTTACCTCTTGCTCCAGACAGTATATCTGTAGATGTTGATCCCATGTCTTGGAAACTTTCTGATTTCACAGTGCTTTCACCTCCTAGTGTTAGCAGCTGGTAACGTGTAACTCTTAAAAGACTATTTATTGCCAGGTTGCATGCTTAGGAAGTTGCAGGTGGAATGATGATGTGTGCTGCTAAATTGCTGACTTGAAAATGGTTCTCTACCTTCTGCACCTTCTCTGATCTCATAGCCCTGATGGTAACTATGTGGCTGCTGGTTCAGCTGATGGGGCCCTCTACATTTGGAATGTGCTCACTGGGAAATTGGAGAGGACGCTTGCAAAGCATCACAGGTGAGGGGAAGCTGGCCATATAATCTAAAGCAGGGATCTGGGTTGTGAATCGTGCTGAGCTGGGAAAGAATTGGAGTTGTACAGCTTTGCAACTTGTATTGGTGCATGAGAGTTTTTAATGTGCAGATTCTTTGTGGATTCATGGCAGTATTCTCTAGATTGAATTACAGTTAGGTTTGTTACTGTTCAACTTCTTAAACTGAGATATGATTCTAATAAAGTACATTTAATATATTCTGAAGAAACTGTATCTCTCTCAGGCTTATTAAAAGCCCGAGTCTCTTGAGAGCTGAGAAAGTGTTTTTTCTTTGATAGCCAGAGTGCTATAATATTTCATTCCAGTGTTGAGCGCTGCTGTGGAATTCAGCTTTTTTGTAAACTTATACCTGGCTTCCATTTCAGTTCTTCTATCAATGCAGTCGCATGGTCACCAGCGGGTGCCCATGTGGTCAGTGTGGACAAAGGAAACAAGGCTGTCCTGTGGTCTGAATTTTGACTGGACGGAGGGTGAAAGGCAGAGCGTCCAGCGCCTCTGTGTATGGTTGTGCTGGTCCGTGGCTGAACAGAATGGAGATCCGAGCCCAGATCCATCCTGAGTTGGGATATTAACAAGCACATGGGTTTCACTTTCCAGAGGAAAGTTCTAAAGCAATGGAGAAGGAGCCTGAGTCAGAGACTTCTTATGGCCGTAACTGCAGTGTGGCACTCGGACTCAGCAAAGGATTAGCTGTTCTGGATGGAGAATGCTACTTAGTCATGCCTTTACATGCAGTATCTGTGCACCAGGTGGAGCTGAAGATACTAGCGGGATTCCTCACCAGACAGCTGTGCCAAATACCCTGTCACACAAATGTATCTACAGCACTTCTGAGTTGGAACTGTTGGAAAGAAGTTACTGTGTATGCTGACTTAATACATGTCCTGTCTCCTGTGTTCTGTTCTTGTAGCCTAGTTCAGGCATGGGGTGAGAAGATCCTGAAATGTGGACAGGTCGTAGGCAGTCTGAACAGCTTTTAAAGAGAGTCTCCTGTGGCTCTGGCAGCTCTGCCTTTGAGTTATCTGCTCAATTCACATCTGCTCTGATCCTCATACAGGTTCTCCAGCACTGTCACATGAACTCTTTGTGGCAGTTTCAGCTGTCCTTCGGGCAATGGTCCATTCTTCAGGACATCTGCACCCTTTTGTTAAAATGCCCTTCAACAGCATGGGTATCACAAAATAGGAGATTTTTAATCTTTTTATTCCACAGGCAGTTTGGTTACTGGGTGTGAGGAGACAGAAGTTCAACTTCTGTTGTGCTGCTGTGATAAGGAATGTAGTCGTACTGTGACTTCAGTACCAGAATATAGACGTTTGGTTCCTTTTTCTGTTCATCCATCCTGTCCTGGCGGCTGTCAGTAGAGCACAGGGGAGCAGTGGGGTTAAATCCCAAATCCATTCTTTTGGTGCTGGCAATTCCAGGCCACTTGCCCCCTTCTTGAGCACACGTGCAATATTCCTGTTTGCGCTGGAGCCCTCTCTGTGCTACAGAGCAGTGTCTTGGCTCTGTCCCTGTTTAAGCATCCAAAACCATGATGTGGCTGGGTGTGAGCTACCTGGCATAACTTTTCCAGCTGAACCTTTACACATTGTCTGGGCCTCAAGACAAGCCACCAGCGTTTTATTGCCTTTTTATTTGCACTTTATTTTCTTCTTTCTGATAGTATTTTACTAAGGAAGTGTGTTCTTTGGAGGGGCTGGATTAGGGGGCAGCTGCTATGACAGGCATCTCTCTAACCTAGCCTTTCGTTCAGACGCTTTCTGCAGAGGGGAGTTAGAGTATATGGGGCAGAGTTTTTATTTATTCAGCTGCCCGTAAGAACTTGATTGTAAATAAACCTGTGTTCTGCTTTTAAAACCCCACAATGCTCTGACTCTTTTATTTGTGTGTCTGTGTGAGATCTTGTTCTGAATGAGTGCAGAGGGGAATCTGAAATTTGTTTTTCTGTGCTGTGTTTTCCTGATGAATTGTGGATTTGTGTTCAGCCGCATTGTGGGATTTGGTGTAGAGGGGGAAAGAGGATAATGCTCTTAGCTTGAAGCTGGACATCCCACAGATACAACCCGGTCTTGCCCTGTCTCGGGAATACTGCCTTGAGACTGCAGGAAGTCTTACCACCTTGAACAATTGCCTCTGTCCTTGAAAGGCTGATGTATTCTTGGCTGTTTTGGATAAATTACTGAATTGAGGAAATCAGTATCTGCACTTCAGACACTGCTGAAAATAGAAGGCTTTTTCTGCTGTGGTACTTTGACTGCTACCTAGTTAAGTTTTTAAGCCAGTAATAGGAGTTGCACATTTCTTTAAAAATACAAAAACCCTTGTTGAAGATGGTTCTGGATCCTACTTCAGAGTAATGAAGCAAAGCCTTCAGCTGTTCAATGTACAAGTTTCATAGGTAGCCAAGAGCCATCACTGACCACCACCATCCTGTTTTCATAAAAGAAACCTTCAGTCCAGCTCTTGGAAGTGAGAACTGTAGCAAAAATGAAAAGATTCACATTGCATTCTGAAGCATTTCTAAAGGCAAGATACTTTTTCTTCTGCCTGTTGCTGTGGCAGAAGGCCCTTCTTGAAAAGGCACCTGCCAAGAGTCCAGGTGACCTTGGTTACTGCGGAAAAGCAGATCACTAAATGACAAGTCAGCATGATGAATGATTATTGGGAGATTAACGTAATAAAAACTCTGCAGGCTCTGCTGAGGAGGATCAGAATGGGTTTAGGATGTTTATAATTTAGTCTGCCATAGTTGTGTTTTTCTACAACATGGACAGAGATCTTACACAAAGGGCTTTGTTTTTCCTAGTGATGCTGTTACAAAGTAGGTTAATAATACTTGAGGATAATGGCTAGCTAGCAAAGACCTTAAGAATTTTAGATTAAAATTCCTTAGGACCAAGGTATGTAGAAAATTCTAGTGACCAATTTTCTCCTTTTTTGCTATAGTTTATTTATTTACTTCTATTGCCCCCTTTTCTGCTTCAACCTGTAGAGGGAAGGAGAGAAAATGAAGGTACCTGCTGTGCAGAGGTGGCTGTTGCACTGTTTCTCTGCTAAAGGTGGNTGGAGAAGCTGCTTCCAAGCTCCCCTGAAGATGTTTGCAATGGCATGTGTACCCACACCTCCCGGGCCCTCAGAGGAGTAGCAGGTATAACAGGAATGCTCCTTCCTCTCCTGAAGGACTCTTAGTCCTACAGTGGCAGCAGCACAAACTCTTAACAAAACCAGCTTTCTCCTTTTTGCGCTGTGTGACTGAATAGAACGTGTCGGTTTTGTGGGTTAATTTCTGGGGTCTCTTCCCTACTTCCTAGAACTAGGATCTGGCTTTCCCTCTGGAACACAGGCACATGGGAATTTCTGTGTTTTAGGGCTGGCCAGTTTGTTTGCCAGAGTTGATTAAACAGAGTAGTGATTAAGCTTTCCAAATAATCCACCTCCAGTTAATAAAATGTTGCTGGAATTTGGAAAACACTGAAAGAGCTGAGGAACGCTGGTTCTGTGTTCATTTTTTGGAATAATTTGTGTACCCAGGCCACTATATTCAGGCAAATGTTGGTGATTGTTTGCAAAAAGCAAGCTTGATTTGTGACTGCAAGATTGCCTGAGAAGGAGGGTGCTGCTCAGGCTGGCAAGTGGAGAGGATATCATGTGATCTTTCTAATCAAACTAGCAGATGCAGCCCAGAGGAAAGCTACAGCTGTTTATGCAGCTTGCAATCCAAAAATTACACATTGTTGTGTTTAGTATCAAAACCAAATTCATGGAGCGAGGGGGAGAAATCTTTTCTTGGGACATTCATGAACAGAAAAGCTAAATTGATTGAAATCTCGCTTCATGTGTCTTAATCTTGGACGTTGTGCCTCACTCTATAAGTAAATTAAGGCGGGGAGGTGTACTAGCTAGCAACATATTGTTTTCCATCAGCATGCCAATGGGATGTTGGTGGAGCAGTAATAGATAAACTGCTTCATGATTATGAGAATAATAACATTGTTCTCAATGTTTGGTAGTCTTTCATAATGGCATTAATTTACAGAGGCTTGACTTGGTGTTTTATAAACTCCCTTATTCATAAATGGCTCTTGTCTGTTCAGCTTCTTATCAGGCTGGATGGCTTGCAACCCTAGGAAGGAGAAGACAGAGAGCTTTAGAATAAAGCTGCTTTCAGTAGCCGTCCTCTTCTATGTAAGTCTGTAGTCCTTACAAAGTGTGTGAGTATGACATTGTAGACCTTTTCATTGACGATCTGAGCTTCCTTAGGTAATGCTTTATGTTGCTGACTTAACCACTTTCCAGTTGAATCTTAGCCCAGGTACAATATTTGCTCTTGGAAGGGGATTAATTCTTGAAATCCTGGATGGACGCAACTGGAGACGTGCTTTCAAATCCCCTACAAATTGTCTTCCTTGTTTGCTAAGAGGTTAGTGATTCCCTCTAGTAGATGCGAAGAAGCATAGGACAAGGCTACGTGGAAAATTCATCTTTCCTCAGTGGTTTAGGAGTTCACGTCTTTGTCCTGTGGCAGCTCCTGTGGCATTTGGAACACAGCAAGGTATTTAATGTTATTTGCTGGTTTGTTTATTTGGGTCTGCAGCATGAGTAGAGTGTCTGTTCAGCAACAAATACTATTCTGGACTTGCGAAACCTACCTATAGTTCATAAAAATAGAAATGCTTAAACACATGTAAGGTCTGTCTAATTTCTACCTTAGATTTTTTCCAGCTTTCTAAAAAGGGAATTATTTCCTTTTTCTACAGTCTGTTGTATACAAATAAGCCCTAGAAACTTTCTATTCTCAAAACAGTTCTAAAATGGGAAAGCAAGAAGCAAAATAGGATGGAAGCAAACTGCAAGGAGAGTCATAGACAGACTGTGGCTCTGATAGTGTAACACCGTATACTCATTCATACAGGTTCAGTAGGGAGAAGTGTAAGAACAGGGCATGTGTAGCATCGTCCTTTCCTGATGCTGCTCCTCAGGTTCAGTCTTACAGGGTTAAGGTTGTGCCTAGATCATCCAACATCTGCCAAAAGCCTTTTCCCTGTGAGCATGTCTAATCCTGTGAATCAAATCATATTGGTGATTTCTAGAGCCTTCTGCAGCAACACACTGTACTCCTGAATCTTGTGTTATGTGGGGAAATGCTTCACTTTATTTTGAATTTGCTGTCTGGTCACCTAATTAGATGCTGCTTTTTATGACTTTCGACAAAGTGAAAAACTAATCTCTCTCTGCTTTGTGCCACTTAGGTTTTCTGGACATCTCTCTCATGTCCTTTTGGTCCATTTTTTTTTCTCCTCCCCTTCTCCACCCCCTCCTCCCACCCCCCTGAAGAATCTTATTCCATCTGTTTTTTTTCTTGCCTACAAGCTGTTACCTACTCCTGTTTATACTTATTACCTTTCTGGGTAGGTAGCTGGACCATTATATTCTTAAGGTCTGTTCTGATTTGAGTTCAATGATACCCTGAAAGTAGTGGGTTGCATTTGGTTCTGATTTAGGAAAATACAGCAGGACAGGTGAGTTCTCATTTTGGGTTTGGTCTGACTCCTTACCATTATATATTACCTTTCTAGGTCTCGTAGACTGAGCATGCTGTATCCAAGATGTGGATATGTAAAGGGTTCTATATAGAGATATAAATGGCATTCTCGGCTATGTTGATTTATTTCCTAATAACTTCTCTGCTTATGTCAATACATTCTTTCTAAGTGATAGCGAGTATAACTGTGCAGGTCAGACTATAGTTGTATTTTCTTTGTGTGCAATAACTTTAATTTACTGTTATAGGATATACACTATTTCATCACCTATCCAGTCTGCATCTTGAAACACTCCTTCAGCTTAATGTAGACAGCTTTATTTTTGGGAATCCAGAATAGCTTTGTGTCTGTGGGCAGGCTATTCACTCCTTATCTAGGCATCTTTCCATTCATTCAAGGATATGCTCAACAGCAAATGTCCCAGGACAGATGACACTGTGCTGTTGTATACTCACAATGGTTTTTAAAAAAAAAAAAAAAAGGCAAAGACCCCCCCAAAAAATCCAAACCCTGAAAGAAGCCAAACCCCACATGTATTGATATTATTTATTTCCTATATTTTATCCCATTATTAATGAGTGAAATGACCTTCCTTCTTATCTCATGATGAGTCTCTGATGACAAATCTTGAGGTACCTTTTGTAAATCAAGGTACCTTGTGTTGATCAGATTACCTTTGTCTGTACTCTTACAGATTTCTTCACAAAATTACTCTCTACAAACCTCTCTGCAAAGGCCATGCTATCCCTTCTGTTCAAGATTTGTATACAATTTTTTTTTCATGTGAATTAAAAAGAGTTCTTGGTCTTTTGTAATGTTTCTGAAGAGCTGTTTTTAAACAGATACTTTTATGTTTTTTTTTAAATGAGGAACTGCTAAAATGAAAAGAAACCCACCTTCTGTGCTGCACCTGAGTATCGGTTGAAATAGTCTTTGGTAAACTATACATGGGAGTAGCGTGCTTTACCCACCAAGTATAATTCCGCTTTTATCTCATCCACCTATTTTTTTTCTGACATCTTTCCCAGGACCTTTTGTGGCAGAATAGCTTCATTCACCCACAGTCGCATACCCATCTTTGACCATGAGCTGCCCTGAGTCTCAAAAGACTGGGCTAAGTGGGAAGAATGCTAGTTCTCCTCATAAACAAGTTATCTTCAAAAAAAGCACCCGTGACAAAGCCGTAAGTACCATAATAATGGGTTTATATAGGTGTGAGTTTTATTTGTAGTCAGACTGGAGACTTATTAGAAAGCTCTTTCCTGTCCCCTTCGTATTTTTTTTTTTTTCTGAAGAAGGACCATGAAGTGTATTTGATGCTAAGTTTGAGGAGATGATGTAAACAGAGTTTATTGGGCAAGCTTCTCATATATTATAATACAAGATGAAGGCAACTCGCCTCTCACTCCTCCTGGGTTGTATTGTGTTTAAAACAAAGCTGATTAATTGTCTTTTCAATCTG
Source organism: Ibidorhyncha struthersii (assembly GCA_013398815.1). Classification (NCBI taxonomy): domain Eukaryota; kingdom Metazoa; phylum Chordata; class Aves; order Charadriiformes; family Charadriidae; genus Ibidorhyncha; species Ibidorhyncha struthersii. The sequence goes on from VZSZ01001098.1 coordinate 118,360, forward strand.
ATGGCACCAAAAATCTTTAAATCTTTGTCCCACCCACAAGTATTTGTGTTGTACTTTTGGGACCTGGTCTACATCAGGTCTTCGATTCTGATGTCCTGAAGCATGTGAATAATCCTGTTGAGTCTGGTGGCGATTGCATGTTTGCTGGAAAAAAAATATCTGTTTACAATGGAATTGTTCTGATCTCTAGAAGATTTATAGCTCTCTGCTGTGTCTCCGCCCCGCCCCCAACACACAACCATCAACACTTTGTAGTTCAACCATGGTCATCTTCTCCCTACAGCTAACCATCTACCTGGGAAAACGGGACTTCATTGACAACATAGGGGATGTGGAACCTGTAGGTAAGTCCACAAGGATATGTGCTGCCCTTCCTGCTTTCTCAACCCTGACTATCCTCTGTTAATCAATCATACTTTTTTCCCTTTCTTTCAGATGGTGTTGTATTGGTGGACCCTGCAATTATCAAGGGGAAAAAAGGTTTGAGGTTTTATGCAACATATGTTTCAGAAATTGTTAGTCCTCTTTTGAAGTGAGATGCCAAGATAGAACCTTTTTTATTGTTTTAAGGGTACAAATGTAACTCTCTTGCTCAGTGAATGGGCTTCTTACTGAACGTAATGTATGTTCTTACGTATGGTATGAATACTTACTGGGTTATACAACAGTGCTGAAATGGTTTTCCCTTACTCTATAGTGCAGGAGGATTTTACATCCCACCCTGGCTGCGTTGTGAGCCTGCTGCATGATTTACCCATCATGTGCTTCTTTCCAGTGTATGTGTCCCTGACCTGTGCTTTCCGGTATGGCCAGGAAGACATTGATGTGATTGGCCTCACCTTCCGACGGGACCTGTTCTTCTCAAGGGTCCAAGTGTACCCACCTGCTGACAAGCCAGAGACTCTCTCCCACTTGCAGGAATCTCTGCTGAAGAAGCTGGGGAAAAATGCTTATCCCTTTTTCTTTACAGTAAGTATTTCATAAGAGACTCCGACCCTCTTCTCCTTGTCTGTTATTACCAGGCTGCTGAGACTTGGTGATGGAATGAAGACAGGGGTTAATAGTGAATTCATGTTCTGCAAAGTTCCAATTTTGAGTGACGGACAATGTAGCAATTTATTTTTTTTCTTACCATCTTAAGTGGTAAAGTGCAAGAAGATCTTAACTGCATGTGAAAAGTGCTTTCCATGAATGGGCAAGGAAACATGCAATGGCTTTATGCTAGCAACAGCCCCATATATCCTTGTCTTCCCCATTCCCGAGGGGCTGGAACACTTTATACCATTGCCCCAGTGCTCATAGAGATAGTGCCAAATCCTTTCTCTTTAAAAAAATGTATGGATCAAACAAGCAGATGAAAAGCGTTTTACCAGACGTTGTCAACAAATAACAGCTCATTGCCAAGCTCTGATTCTGACAGGAATGTGCTTCCAATACTGTCAGTGATGTGTCTGCCTTAGCTCTCCCTAAGAAGATCCAGGTTTGAAAACCATATGCTTACATATAGCAACAAATAAGTCTTCCAATGATTCTGCTAAATGGGTTGGTACCTGTTGTTATGTTATTAACCACGCAAATACAATCTAGTGATCTTCAAACTGCTGGAGTCTCTAATGGGGTGTTAGCACTTGCTCTCCATTAGTTACTTTGCAGTCTTCCCAGTTGATGTCTGGAGTTGCTGGCCCTGCCCAGGCCAGGAGCAATGGATGCTGGCTGGCAACTGGCTGGTCATCACGGCCTTGGTTGTGTTTATGACACAGAGAAGCTTTGCTCGAGCTTCAAGCCCATGTGAACAGTGAGTAGCACAGCTGTGAGCCATATTGATTATCTTGGATGGGGATCCAGATGTTCCAGCTTCTGCTCTAAGCTGTGCCTCTAGGGCTCTGTTTGTTTTTTAGACCAGGTGTTTCACATGCCTGGACTTGTTTTACTTTTTCTCTCTCTTTTTTTTTTTTTTTTTTTTTTTTANCTTCCTTGGCTATTAAAGTATTTTTGGAAGAGAGGGACTTGTTCATGCAAGGCAAGTATGAGGCCCAGTGTATTAAGGCCCCTATCTTAGCCAGAACTCGAAAGGGTTACTACATTACAGCGAGTGACGTGTTGTCTTCAGGATTGCTTTGTACCTTTTGCGAGCAATATGTTAATTAGAGTATTGCAGAGTTGGAAATCTTTGTAATGCTGCTTTGGGGTGTTTTTTCTCTTCTTCCTCCCACAGTTTCCAGATTACCTGCCTTGTTCAGTCTGTCTGCAGCCTGCACCTCGTGATGTTGATAAGGTGAGACCAATGGGACATTTGTGCTTATCATGGTTGAGGGAAGTCACATGGAAAAAGTCATGTGAATTTATTTGGCTAGCTTGAGAGTAGAATAAGGTGATACTGGGGTTTACTGTGCTATGTCACAAATGTCAGGAACCTGACTTAAGAGCTACAAGCGCGTGTCACAGATTTGGAATTTAAGTCCTCAGAATAAGAAAGGGAATCTAGACAAATAGCAGTTAGACTACTAAATCTGCAATGTTTTTAGTTTCCTTAAGGGTACCACATGATTTGTGGTTGGCTGCACATAAAATGATTGTAGCTGTCAAGCTTCGTGAGAGAAAAGGAGACCAAGTGCCTAAAATCTCACAGATCGCTATAAATAGCCTGTGTTAAGACTTGCTTCTGAATTAAAACAAATACAGAGAAGGTCTGGCTTGCATATGTGTGTAAACAAAACAAGAACACTGGAGTAAAAGTCACCATGTAATGACATGTTCTGCAAGACTTCTGACACGATTTAAAATATTCTTTCTATACTTCACTGGATGCTTCTCTGAACAGCTGAGCTAGACTAACATCTGGGCAAGGTGGGATGCAGGTTGTAGAATCCAGTGCCACAAGATAAGCTGTGTTTTGTGCCAAGGAATGATATTCTAGCAAAAATTCCCATATTGCTCTGTAGAGAGTTATCTGGGACTTGGACAGATGTCCCGTGACAGTGTAAACCCATTAAAACAAAGGTCAGCTTGGCCCGATCAGCCCTTAGACACTGGGAAGTAAGAAGGTTGACCCTAAGTCAGGTGTTGGCATTACAAAACCATTCAGCAATTCAGTTCAGAAACTCAAGGCGGACTGGAGAGTCTTGCAGGCTGATCAGTCTTATAGCATGTAGTATGTTGTGACCTCTACAGCACTGCTCTCACAGAAAGCGTTGTAGGAGTAGGGATGTCATCTGTCAAAGGCTGGGAACTCAGTTGCATTTATCAGAAGCAACGTGGAACAGATGGATGCTGCCGTACCAGTTGGCAGGGATCTCTATGATAACGGTAGGAGGCCAGAAGACTTTACAGCTGGCAGGAATCTGCCAGTTTCTGGTGTGTGGAAAGATATTTAAACATCTGCAGATGTTCTTGGCTTCTGATACTGGTTTCACAACTGTCTTCTCTCTCTCTGGCAGAGCTGTGGGGTGGACTTTGAGGTGAAAGCTTTCTCAACAGAGAATGTGGAAGAGAGAATTCATAAGAGGTAACAGAACGTGTGTGTCTGTCTTCAGCTTTGCTCTTCTTAAAGGGGTGGGTGGTTCAGTAATGCACCTTGGTTGATTGTTCAGATTTCCCTGACTTGTCATTGCGCTTCTTGGGTGTAAGCCCATGTCAATGCAGAACTCCTGCCTCTGCCAAGCACAAAGTACCACCATGTTGTTTTCTGCTGCTTCCCAGGAACTCTGCACGTCTGCTGATCCGTAAGGTGCAATATGCTCCAGAAAAGCCAGGACCCCAACCTTGTGCAGAGACCACCTGGCAGTTCTTCATGTCCAACAAGCCATTACACTTGAAAGCTTGCCTCAGTAAAGAGGTGAGGAGTTTGCCCCAGCGCTGTGGACATCATAGTATTGGCATGCCAACATGCATTTTGCTGCCCAAAGCAGCTACTTCGGCTGTTAGTCAGATGGTCTCAGCTGAGACTGACTTGGCCTGGCACTCAAGGGCTCTAATGTAATTTCTGTCAGTAGCTACTGTTAGGGGAGGCTGAGACCCCATTACAAGATGCGTTTGAGGCTAAATAAGTCATTGAAGAAAGGGTCATGAATCATTGAGAAGGGTCATCTTGCCTTATCTGGCCTCTGTGAGGAGATTTAACCTGGGGGGTCAAGAGGGATTTAGGCTTGGGAGAAGCCTCCTGGCTGGATTTCTGAGCATCGCTTTCCTTCTAGGTGTACTACCATGGTGAGCCCATTCCAGTCACTGTCACCATCAACAACAGCACAGACAAAACAGTGAAGAAGATCAAAGTCCAGGGTATGTTTTTAGTGCTGCTTGGGATTCTTTGGGGGCTAGAAGAATGGTGGGAGGGCTGAAAAAGAGCCAGAGTTTAGTGCTTGCAACAGTTTAAGCAGGCAGCATGGGACAAGGCAGGAATTTGTTCCTCCACCCTGTCTGTTGCTGTTTCTTTGCTGTTCATCAAGTGGAACACTGCAGCCTTTTTCCTGACTCTCATGGTTACTCATACGGCTTAATTTCAGGCACCAGTACGTGCCCTCTAGTAAACAGAAAGGGTCTGGCACCTGCAGTGGGCAAGGCAGGTGCTGTGGGGAGAAATCTACCTCCATTGAGAGGCCAGAGGGAAGGGCTTCCCTGTCAATGTGACGCTGCTGCTAACTGTAACTGTGCCTAGGTTGCATACAATTTTGCCTGAGGTTTCAGAAACATCTGGCAGTGTGAGAAACATCCACTCTGCCAGCACTGGTGTAACTTCTCCTGAGGAAGGTGAGGGCAGGGGCTGAGTTTCAGAGGAGTTTCAGTACTGTGCCTCTGTTTTATTTGTGGCACTGTGTGTTTTCATCCCACAAGCCCCATTGCACTTGGACCTGTGGAAGACAGTCAGAGAAAGGATGAGAAAGAGAAGGGAAGGCAAGGAGGGAATGAAGTTGCTGAGGTTTTTACAAAACTCTCTATTAGAGACAGCTGATTCACTTCTGGTCTTTGATACACTGTCTAGTGATTCCCAAATATTTTTAGGCTGACACGCCTCTGTCAGGCTTAAAAAGATCTTGTTGATCCCCAGATTCTCTCCTCATCAGTGCTTCCGTCAGAATTACCCTATGGGTTGTTTTGGTGTTTGATTGGAGAATATAAGCCATTTATTATCACAGCCTCTTGACTGCAGATTGGTATCCAGTCTGCTTGATGACGGTGTCTCCTGAATGCAAATGCATTGTCTGTAGATATACAAGAGAGATGAGTGACCAGAGATAAAAGTGGACACGCTTAGAAAGGAAGGGGGAGATCTTTATAATGGAAGGAGAAGGCTCCCGGGGCAAACCATGGGTTATTGACTTTTGTCATCTCCAAATCAAGACTGGATGCCTTTCAGGGAAGATAGTCTTTGGCCATTTGTGTGCTGTTGGTCTCTATCCAGGTAAGGCTGTCTGACATGGTGGTCCTTTCAGGCCCTAAATGGATAGGTTTTACTGCTGTCCTCCTCATGTCTTCCATTCTTGAGACCTGGGGGAGCAGGGCAGCTATGTTGTTTGTGATGCATATGCACAACTGATGGTCTGCTTTCTCCTTTCTCACTCAGTGGAGCAAGTTGCCAATGTGGTTTTGTACTCCAGTGACTACTATACAAAAGTGGTAGCTGCTGAGGAAGCACAGTGAGTGAATGCTTTGTTTATCCCTTCTTGCTCCTTCACACCCTTTTAATTACCTTCCTCAGTAATGGGAGGTATTCCTAGCTATAGTCTTGCAGTTGTCTGCTGTTACAGTGCTCGCTCCTCTCATCTCGTGTGTGTATTTCCCACACCAACTGTCCTCTCTGGATGCAGTTGGTCTCCTTTTCTCATAGCCAGCAGGTACCCTGCACCTTTTTTCAGAGAACAGGGGGAGGCTGCAAAAAAGGGAGTGTGTTTGAAGAGTAATTACCTCCTAGAAAAACTTAGCAAGGGCTTGACATCTTTAATTAGAAATGCAACAGTTTTCTGAAAGGTGCTGCTGTTTGAGTGGACGTCATGGATGCTGTAGCTTCAGTCAGTCTTTTCCACACCATTTCATTTCGTTTCTTCTGGCCTCAGAAAGTCCATGAGAACCTCGAGCCTATTGACAGTGTGGAGAACCACTTGCTCTTTTGCATTGCACTGCATTGGCAGTGCAACATTAAACTTTGCTTCATGAGGGGGATTGGGCACACACAAACATTTTGTATTTTTCTGGGTTTTTTTTTTGCTCTGCAGGGGCATGCTTTCCATTGAGTACTGGTCTTTTAAACTAGGATTTATTGGTCCAAATTTAGAGGTCTGCAGCATAGTTTGACCTACTTTAGAAGTCTGCCTTAATGTGAAATTCATCATTTTCTGCAAGTGGTTGTTCCTCACTTCTGATTATAAAGGGATTTTTTCTGATTAGTTTAGATATAGACATCTGCATTGCAGACAACTAAATTTGAACAGATAAATTCCACTCCTTTCGGGTAGCTTTGTAATCTGTTTTGAAATTCTCTTGGTTGGGTGTGTAACACAAATCAGAGAGTGCATCTCTTTCCTTCTCTCACCTGCTCCTTATTTTCAGGGAAAAGGTGCAGCCAAACAGCAGCCTGACCAAGACACTGATGCTTTTGCCCTTGCTAGCAAATAACCGGCAGACCCGGGAAATAGCTCTGGATGGAAAGCTAAAAGATGAGGATACCAACTTGGCTTCTAGTACCATGTGAGTAGAGTTTTAAATGGTCTTAGCTAGTGGAGGGTTATGAAGAAGAGCGGAGGATGGAGGAGACACTCCTATCAGGAGTTTGTACCTGTAAATGTGTGTCCAGATGGACAGGTCTAAGTTGCATGACTTAACCTATCATATTCGTTCAGGGTAAACAGAGATCACAGGTCTGGAGAGGTATTAGCTGTTGCTAAGGCTTCCCTGCTCTATCACTTTCAGGAGAATAGGGCGTTCACCTAGTTCTTGCTCCAGCCATATATTGTCGCTCTGTTGCTGTGCTGCCTAACACTGCTGTCTGTTTTCTCTCCTAGTATTAAGGACGGAATAGACAAGACAGTGATGGGGATTCTGGTTTCTTACAAGGTCAAAGTGAAGCTTACTGTTCCAGGGTAAGAATAATAGACTTATTGCTATATTTGTATAAAGTTGAGAGAGGGGAGTGTGTGTACTTGATTGACGAGTGGGGAGAGGGCAGGACAGTCCACCCTAAGAGAAAGGGCACATGTTGCAGGATGTCAGGTGCTCTCTAAAGCATAAACTGCCTGGAAATCGGCCTTGGCCTATCCAAAGAGCTTGTCCTGAACCAGAGGGGTTGGATTACCTTCCTTAAATACCATATGACTTTACAGCTGGTACGAACTTCTGGTTTGCATTGCAATTTTTTGTTTCAAAGCCATGACTTATTTTGTGAGAACTGAAGTGAAACTTTGTGTAAGCCTTTATGTTGGCTTTCTTGCTCTCCTAGAGCAGAAGGTAGAGACACCTGCCTGAGAGTCATAAATACTGTAGCTCGGGTTCTGGACTGAGCCAGCATTCTGGGAGAAGTGGATGTTATCAGCATGAGCTGGTTCCCAGCATACAGTGCAAAAGCGGACAAGGATAACTCTAGTGATAGTCACTGTTTACATTTGTATTTCATTCATCTGTCCTTCTTTCTAGCATAAAAATGAGTCAGTGATTTGCCTAAAGCAGGACAAAATGACTGCTGCCTTCTGCGGTCCTGCGATTGGCCTTGTCCTTTGTTCTCAGAAAAGGAGCTGTGCCCAACACTTGGTCAGGAGTTCAAAAACTTGGACTCTTTCTCCATGGGAAGGACATAAAAAATTAAAATTACCTTTTATAAAACCAAGTTTATTTGGATGCTATGCTTTGGGGCAAGTAGAGAAGAGTATATGAGGAAGGTGATTTCAATTGTCCACCAATAAAACAGCATTTGGTAGACCACTGGAATGGAAAGGCACTAAATATGCTTGTGTTTTTCTCCTTGTTTTCTTCTGTAGCATGCTGGGAGACCTCACTTCCAGGTAAATGTCATCTTCCTTTTCAGACCATGCAGTCGTATTTGTTAATGCATTTTTTTTACCCTCTTTCCCATTCCCTTTCCCACCTCCCTAAAAAAAAAAAAACTAGTGTCCCCCAATCTGACAGAAATAAGAAGTCTGTGCATTCAGCTGTGAAAATGAAGCAAGTTCAAAAATATTTCTGATTTGTTGTACATGCGAGTACATTCAGCACGTAATAAACTCAGTTTATTAATGTGGATATGACTCGGATATTTGTGGAGAAATCAGAGTTTAACTCTTTTTGAGGGGAAAGTTATGATTAGAAAAAGATAAAAAGGGTGAAGCTGGAGTTCAGGGCTTGGGCTGGCCTGAGGTGGGAAGGGGACTGAACCAGGCACGAAAGGAATTGTGGATCTGATGCATTCTCTTTTCTCCCCAAAGTGAAATTGGCACAGAGCTGCCGTTTCGTCTCATGCACCCCAAGCCTGAGGAAAAGAACACAGCAGGTCAGTTATGCCTGGTTTTTGGCTTTCTTCGTTAACAGACTGATGTGAAATCATACCATTGCAAGGCTTACAGTGGTTTGTTCTACAGGAAGCCTTTACCAGTATGGGGGCTGCTTTTGTGTGTGTATATGCTTATGCATGTGTATATGTATCATTCAACCTCAAGGCACAAAATAACAGGGAGAAGGGATGCTAAGATGGGAGAAGGTGGAAATGGGTTGTGTTCCTTTTTTGTCTTTCATCTATGGAATCACAATACAAAGCACAGGGGCTTGAGGAAGCACTGCACAGTTTAATCTCATGACTACTGTCCAAAAATGTCCTAAATGAAGCTGTCAACAGTGCTCCGCCAGATTGTAATACAGCAAAGAAGACTCTGTCATAGAAAACACCTAAGACATGTGAGTGTTGTAAAAAGCAAAATATTTTTAAGCAAACTTAAGAGGTGATAAAACTGTTTGTGACTTTAGAATCACCATTATCTTAATGTGGCGTTGGCCACAGTGTCTGTGGTGTGGCCTTTATGTTCAGTGGCTATCTGAGAGGAATGTCTCTTCAGAGTCATGTCAGTAAATGGTAGTGTGGGACCTTCAAAACAGTGTAAGGAACTAGCCTTCCCCAGGCATGTTGATGCTTGGGATCAGATGCCAAAACTGCAGGCTGCCTTGAGCATCTGTGTTTTCCCACTTCTTCAAGCCCTGGCTGGCTCTATTATCTTAATGATGAACATAGAGAAACCGCAAGGTGCTTGCGCTTGTACTTGAGCTTGTACAGGAGCTCCTGAACCGGCTATGGAACACAAAACAGTATGCCAGCTTTTTGATGTTTGGGCTGTTATAGACGAGTCGTCTTGTCCTGCCCTCTGTATTTGGACAGAATTGCATGAGCTTCAAACAAAAACTCATGGCTGCTTCTGCACTGCTTTTTCTTTCTTTTTTCTTTGGGCCGAAACTTACCTAAAGCTGTTATATCTGAGAACATGACCACTGCAAGAACATGGAGGAGGCTGTGAAAGGAGTTATGCCAAGACAGATGTCATGTTCTATACTGGAAGCATTAGAGAGGGGTAACTTTAGTCCTTATAGTGTGAAATTGTTGGAGGAATCGCATGTGAGCAATGAGAAGAGAGACTGGTGATCCTCTCCACACTCAGTTGCTCTGTTTGGGAATCACTGTTTGCTAATTATGATTGTGCTGGAGTGGGCAAAGGTAGGTTTCTTCACTCCTCTTTGAGAATCGCACCATAGGAAACTCTCGCTCCCACTGGGAAAAGCCCTGCTGTGAGCTGTGCCAGCAAGGCCTCTCAGCACGGACACAGAACGTGCTCCTAGAAGTTTTTTTGTGTGTGTTACACCCCTATCAGAGCAGCACAGTGAGTCTAGGAAGCACCTTCAGGACAAATCCATGAGGCCTATTCCCCTCTCATCCCATTTGTGCTGTGGCTGCAAAGGAGACAGCCACATCACCGAGGAGTAGCACAGGACAGCCCACGGCAGCATGCAGCCCAAAGCTGCCTCCACCTGGCATGTGAGGTGGAAATCGGGTCCTCAGGGTTGGTCCATAGGACTAATAATGTTGGATCACCTTGGAGAAGCTGCTGTGAAGCAAGTGCTTTTGTTGGCATAGCTGTGCCCATGCTGTGGGTTTCACTTTCATGCTGCAGGGCAGCAAAGCTCTGCCAGCGAAACATTGACATCGCTGCACTGCACATGACATTGATCATGACCTCCAAGGGGTGACCCACTGTGGGAGAGACGCTTTGGCAAGGGTCTTCTGTCGCTGCTGGTAGCTCGTACATACTCACCCATTTCCCTCAGACTTCCCTGCAGCAATCCCCCTTCTCAGGAGCTGGGTGAGGGGCTGGGACTGGCACTAGAGGCCCCAGGAGCGGTGGCTGGTGAGGGCCATCTAGTGTCCGTGGGGAGCCACGCAGGGCAGAGGTGATGGGGGGGCAGCTCAGGGCTGCAAAATCTGGAGCTTTCACGGATACAGAGAAAAACTTGAAAACTTCAAAAAAGGATCGTCCAAAGGCTTAGGCAACGGTAAAGAATTTTACATTTTTAGAACGGTGTGAATTTTTTTATAGTACGTTGTTTGGTGTTAACAATGCCACAACCCCCTTTTTATTACTTATGCTTCAGGCAGATAATTCTGGCAGAAGCATTTGTAATAATAGGAAAAATAGAAGTCAGTCAGTTCTGCGTTCTAAGATCATTTCAAAAGACAGCTGATAGACTCCTTTATATAGTACACTCAAAAGGATGTGGGCAGAAGACTTTACAAGGGAAACGGAGAACTGCGATATTTCTCAGATCGCTTCCCCCAACACATCCTCTTACCAAAGGCACAGCCCACGTATTGTTTGCTACATCAAAGTCTAGGAGTGTACTGTCAGAAGACAGCAATGGTTCGTGCATTTTGTACAGATGGAAATTACAAGTTTCTTATAAATTGAAAAAAATACAGGTAGTTTCAGGAGCTATCCCCTGGGAAAGCCTTACAAATGGTTAACTTGAGAAAGAAATACTTTCTCTTAAAAAAAAAAAAAGATACTGTAACACAACAGAAAATTCCTCTGAAGCCTGCATAGCTGACTTGAAAACTGTGCTGGAATGTGGTGTCTGAGCTCATTAGAGGGAATAAAGCAGCCTTCCATATGAAGCTGGTAAATTAAAACTCTTTCTGGCTTTATTTGCTGGTAGTTTTCCATGCCCTGTGCCTAATCACTCTTCCCAATTGTGAATTCATGCTTTTAAAATCTTTATTCTACCACCTTAGTTCATAAACTCTGAGAAATAAAATGTGTTTCACTAGTGAAATACCATCTAATTCAGAATCAAGCAGATTAAGACTTAATTGCAGAGATGGAGCTTCAACAAACAGCGTTTAGACTCTCAAAGGCCCCAAAAGACGGAATTTTTCTTTGTTGGCTTGTTCAGCAGCTTCTGCAGTGGGTGTAGGCAGGGGTGCATGCACAGGGAATTTTGAGATCACTCCTTATCTTCTTTTTCCGTTCCCTTTTGTTTTTACTGATGAGTCAGTAGTAAGCAGTTTGCCTGTTGCACCTCCCTGCTTTCTTGACTGTCACTTCATCTTAAGCCACAGCTGGGAGGAAGGAAAGAAGTCAAAGCAACCATCTTACAGAGTGAAAGCTAAAGTGGGATTAAAAAAATGCCATGTATTATGGTTTATTCCTTGCAGTGGGGTAATGTCCTTTTCCCTTCTCTAGCCAAGGTGATTTATGGCAAAAGTTAATAAAATATGTCTACCATTAATATATTTAATCATGCAGGCCTGATTTGAGTGTAGAGAACCTCAGAAAGATAAGCTTCTCAAGAACATGGTTTAATTTTTAGGGCCAAACAGGGGCAAGTGTGATCAACTGCTGTGTGCTTTATTTTACAGCAGATAGCTTTGCCCTTTTAGGTTGTCTGTGAGCGAGTTCTGAAGCGTTCATCGCTCAGTAAAAAGCCAAGTCTGTCAGAGTGCATGGCCATTGGAGTTCGCTTGCTCTTTCTTTTCCGTGCCTGGAGGAGACAAAAAGAACGGCTTGCTACCTTTCCTTTCCTGTGTTTATTTATAGCTTCCTTGTCTTGGACGACTTGTAGGCCGGCATTTGCATGTTTCATGTGTGCTGCTTTTGCAACTGTTTTTGGACCCATGTGGTTCACAGGTGGTTATTTTTAGGCGAAGAAGCTCCTGTCGCATTGGCTGTGTGTCTTTTTCGCCTGTTGACAAAAATGGATAGAGGTCTGTTTCTTTTAAAGATAAATTCAAACTGGGCTGTGTCTCTTCATGCTTCCAAGACCTTTCCGTGTCAGTGGTTAGCCCAGAAACTCCTGCTGGGTTTTTCTCAAGGCTGTGGTCTCAGCAGGAGTTCTTTGGTCTGGGGGTTTCCTGCCCTTCTCCTGATGTTTTACGTCTTGTGAACCTATGTTTTGGACACTGGCCTTTGTTTTGGCTGTTGTTCAGCAAATGGTCATGTATCTCCTCCCTTGTTAAACTTGCATGAAAGGGCTGGTTTCAAGAAACCCATGAATGCTTTGACCCTTTAATATTAAAGCTATACTTGCCCTGTATTGGTATTGTAATTTTTAGAAATCAGTGAATTTTCTAAGCCCTTTAATGTCTTGAAAAATAACACAGCCTACTCCCTTTTCCCCCCCCCATAAAGCTGAGAGGTTAAAAGCAAGCTTATAATGAAAATTACCATATGCCACAGCTTTAATTATATGGAATCATTTCTGTGGCTGCATAATAAAAGCATACAGAAAACCCTCTGCAGAAACTATGATGACATTCTGGAGCCTCACTGATCCTTGAACATAGCCCCCCCCCCCATCCCAGCCCTCAAAAGAATTGCTGGGATGCCAGTTAAAAAAAGAAAAAGCCCACCCGTTTCAGGTTCCTGAGAATTTTTCAATGTTATAAGGTTAAATAAGCTACAAGGCAGCCAGAGAACTATGTGGAATGGGCCGAACTCCTGCTAGGGTGCTAATGTGGCCATTTAAGAAGCTACATCTTAGTGTAGCAGCCTGAAGGTAAAATAGTGCATCTTGGAATATAATCTTACATCTGAGGTATATGATAAGCATTACTGTACTGCCACACTACCTACATATCGATTCAATAAGCATTTATCTGACAGTAAAGTATATGCCCAACTGAAACAACACCTAATTTTCCCCCTCTACCCATTTTATAAAACTGGCTTCAAACCCTATTGGTGGGTATCACTCAGTTTCACCCACATCATTGATGTCTGTTCCCATAGTAATGAATGTACTTCAAAGATGGCAGACTATTTAAAGTATAAAAATTAGAGGAAAAATTAAATGAGAACGATGCTTTATGTGTTGGAAATTTTTAAAGTTCTAAATATTTCATTTTAAATCCGTTTCAATCAAGCATGCATGCCCTGAGACTTTCCAGACTTCATCTTGGCTTCTGTGAGTAGAGGAGACCATCCTTTCTGAGTCTGGATAGGTGCCATCATGAATGTCTTTACGTGATCCATCCTTTGAGGCATTTGGCAAGAGTGGCTCCATTTGGCACACTTTTAATGCTGACTTTTCCAGCAGTGCTAGTCGCCACTTGTTGCCCTTGATTTCAGTGTGTGTTGTGAGTGGGAATTCTCCAGGTAGTGAATTATCCAGCCACTGAAGCATCCCAGATCCCTGATGACTTCTGTAGAACGATGGCCTAGATGTGCTTTGCTCCTAGGCTTAAACTCATGAGGAGTAAGCCAGTGAATCGACTCTTACTTGCTAAAGATAAAGTAGCTGTGAGAACAAAAAAAAAGTTCCTGTCCCCATTTCATCACTGCAATACAGTCTATTCTGCTTATTTTAGGCTGTGCTGAAACAGCTTCCAAGGAATTCTGCTAGCAAGCAGGATTCGTTACGGTGTGGTTAGCAAAGATACCACTAAAGAAACACAAGTGCCAAAGGTCTTGGGATTATATTTAGGGAAGGATGAAATCAGGAGTATCGCCTCAAGTGCATAAACTACCTAATGAGAGACCACATAGGCCTTTCTGTATTCTGACATCATTTGATTTTAATACGCTCATGTTTATTGAACAAGAACATTGTCTTCTCATCAGCTAGCTGACTGCTTAAATCACAGTGACAGACCAGCTAAGACCAACATGATGTCACACAAGCACTGTCATCTCTGAGTAGAAGTGTGTGCACAGCTGTCTCTCATAGCTGTGACCACTAGCAAGCATAAATGGGAAAATCTGTCTTTGTTTCTCAGCCCTTCTGATGTCTTGGGCAATGTTGCTAGAGTGCTTTTCCATTCGGCAGATTGAGTTTTGCTTCAGGTGCATGTACGCATGTTTTGAGACTTTCTGGAATTCTTGTATTGCTGCTTGTCACTGTTTTGTCTTGTCAGTTTATAAATTTTTGCTGGCTTTAGCATCCACAGTTCTAACTAACTGGTCTGTCTTTTTTCCTCCTTTGCTGCATGCTGATGACTGCAGGGAAGGACGGGTAAGTTTCTTTTAATGATATTTCACGTTCTAGCTGCAGTTGTGCATTGACTCTTTGAAAACTCCTCAAAATTTTCCAAAAATCCACGGGGTTCACAGACTATGAGCTTGAATCCAAAGTAAGTTACTGTGCCTTGACAAATTACTGCTATCAGTTGAACAGCAATGGCTGACCATGTGAAACTAGTTTAAGAAAACATGGTGGAGGAAGGGATGTGTTTGTGTTTAGTGGATGCTCTGTAGTTCTAAGTTTCAGGAACTCAGTAGGTTTGACCATATGCCTTTATTTTGGTACAGAAGGAATAAGGTTGAAAGGTTTCACATTTTGTTTCTAGACAAAGACTCTTTCAGATTGCAGACTATTCAACTAGCTGATAAATATTTAGCTGGAATGGACATGTTTCAGTACAGATGAAAACATCCTCAGTTTGTGTCCTGACTTGCTCAATCAACTGCTTTTCATACTAGCTAGAATACCACCAATGAAGATGGTGCCTGTGGGAATGTGATCCAAATCCCTTTGAAGACAAAGGAAACATTACCAGAGTCTGCTCCGGGCTTCTCTTCTTCCTCCTATATTTTGCCTTTAGTCTGCAGGTATACAAAAATTGCTAACATCATTTTGAAAGACCTGTGTTTCTTCCATTTCAGTGAAGCAGAGCTGGTATTTGAGGAGTTTGCTCGTCAACAGCTAAAAGATATGCCTGATGATGAAGATAAGAATATGTCCTCAACTGACGAGTGATTAAAAGAACAAGCTGCCAGAGAAGCTATGTAGTCTGGCATCAATTAGAAATTTAGGAGATAGGTTTCTAGTAAATTGCATGTTCTCAGTGCATGCATGGTCTTCCTGGGGTCAACCCTGGACATAAAATCATGAATCTCTATTACTTATTAAAAGTTTCAGCTCTAAAAGAATGTAGCAAACTCAAAACCTGATGCTTACTTAAGCTACCAGAGGAGGACAGGAAGGCTGCCATGCCATGACTTCTGCTTTCATGGCTACCTAATAAAAAGGTTGGTTGCTTTCAGCACTGATGAGAGCTTAAGTGATGGTTTGTGCAGCTGGCCTAGACTTACTTGATGTCAAAGAGTCTCTGACTTTCAAATGGTAGTGAACCAAGTCCTAGTCTGAAAGGCTGACTTGCAGCATTGGGTGATTCATTGAAGTTTCTCAGCGGACTGTACAAAACTGATTTTATTTCCTTTTGGTTGCTTTTGCATTTATGCTTTACCAAACTCATCTAGTGAATGTTCTTGGTGCTTGCATTGTCCCCCCCATGTGGCTTTCATCCTCTTTCTGTACCATTAAATGTCTTACAAGCTTCTACAGCAGCTATAACGCTGAGATACAATGTTAGCTTTCTAGTGATATGCTTAACAACCGCATTATTAATGATGAGAGAAATGTGCACAGTCCATGAATTCCTTAACAAAGCTCCATATATACAACGCCCAACAGAGAATTGCTAGTCCAGACTGATCCTATATTTAATCTAGTTTCCTGTATGCAACAGCACTTCAAAAGAGGGTGCAGTAAAATTAAGGAGGAAATTATGGGGCAGCCTGCCCTGAGGAGCCTTTTCCAACATCCATCTGCCAGAGGTCGGTTTGTGCTCTAAGAAATGAGATTGTATTCTGCAAACTTTGTTCTCTCTTGTTGATCTGGATAATCTCATTACCCATGTAAATGTCTAATCCTTTCCTGAATCACTTATATTTTGGCTGAAGTGAGTTGCATCAGCTAATTACATTTTGCATGTAAAATGTCTGGTGTTTTTCTTGTTTTTGCTCTACATCTGCTTTTCAACATCTCTGGTTTAAATTCTCCTGGAAAGTCTGAATGCAGGGCCTACGTTTATTAATATAAACTTATGTTCCCCACTCTACGCTCCAGTAAACGGAACTAAGAGCTTCCCACTTATATCTTAGTTAACAAAGGTGTGCTTTTAACAGAGAAGAAAATGAGGGAGACATTTTTGAGATGTCTGTTTCCTCCCAGTGGGAGTGGGACTCCTGGTGAAAGCCTGCTGTAAGCGCATCCTACTTCCATCCTGCTTCAGACCGCAGCGACTCCGCAAACTGAGCTTGCCCGCTCTCTGGCTTGGGTTACTACTGATAACTATGACGAGCCAAAGCAGCTTGCTCTGGAGAAAAGCGTGGGCTGCACTCTGGCATTTCTGCAGAATTGTTCTATATACAGGCCTCGGTTTTTGAGCAGAGTCTTGTTTCTTCTTTCTTGTTGGCACCATCAAGGTTACAAGCCTTACTTTTGCACATTGTCTAAAGGCTTTAACCAAATAGCTTTGTATGTGGCCTCTAACGCTCACAAATAGGTTGGGTTAAAAGTAAAGCCTTCTCCTGTTTTGCTTCTGTAAACTGGTCTTGATTAAACTGCTGAAAGCTGTGAAGGAAGACCACAGCTGATTTCAGAGTTCCATCAGTGCTCTCACCTAATGCCACCTGTCAGCGTGTTTGGCTCTATTAGTCACAGCTGTCTCACCTTGGGTGAAATTGCAAGAAGCAGCACCTTTGCTGTTCTGGTTGTGAATATGCTGATCTCCAGGAGCTGGTATTTGGGGAATCCTTTAAAGATGCTGAGAGGAGGAGGGGGGACAGTGTGTGACAATTTTCCAGTCTTGCTTGGAAGTGTGGCTTTCTCCACAGAGGTGTTTCCTTCAGCATTCCTGGCTACTGGACCTGTAAGTATGTGACTGGCAAACTTAGAGGCCTGATTCCATTTTGTTTTTTTTCTTATATGTCAGCCTGGTGAGGCACCTCTGTCGCTGCCTCACGTTCATCTGCGGTGATGACTTCTATAAGCTGTGTAACAAAATCACAGTGCGCTGTGCTGTGCAATGAGGAGGAGTCAGAATGGTTATTAAATCTATTCTTTCGCCTGGGCTTAGGAAAGCCCTTTCAGACATTGACTGTTTTGCCTGAGCTGGATGTTTGCTAATTAGCTGAGAGAGCGAGCGCTTTCTGCTGGCTCCTTCAGCTCCCGTTCCTCTGGCGTTCAATCAGCAGACGAGGTCTCTAGCTGGAACTGTTTGCCTCTTATCTTTCCTTTCTTCTGGTTCTGATGTTACGCTGGTCTTCCACCGAGTCAGACCTGTAGCCTGCTAGTCATGTTTACAGCTGGAGGAGAACGGTCCCTTTCCTGACCCTCTGCCTTTGATGTGGTGGGACTCCATTTACAGAAACCCTGCCGGCTCCAGGGGAGCGATGCGCTCCAGTAGCGATAGCATCTCTGAAACTGCTGCTTTTGAACAGAGCTTTTATCAAATATGCAGCCTCTGTCCTTTAGCTGTCTGCTGACAAGACTGGTTTGGTGACAAATGCTTTTCCCTCATACCTCCTCATGAAATCGCAGCTGAAATACTGTATACTGTCCCGTAGCTGGAGCTAATGGGGCATGAGAGAAACGGGGGCTTCGGGGCCTGCTTACCCTGTGCTAACAGAGCCCGTGAGGAATGGCGTGTGCGGGGAAAGGCTGAGTCAGGCAAGAGGGTTTGTGTACTGAAAAATAAAGTGGTGTTTGGCAGCAGGAGCCTGCTCTGGTGCAGAGAGAGCAGCAAGCCTGTACGTGACTGAAAGGATGTGTAAGATGGAGCAGGTGCAAAGTGCCTTTTTGTGCAGGAGGGTTGGGGTAAGACCCCCAAACATCCAGGGGGGTGCTTGGACCGAGCAGTGTGAACGATGCTCGGGTGGGAGTGCTGCCTTGGGTCCGTGAGAGGGGGGCCCGTGGGCCGGGGAAGGCGACCCCCC
>VZSZ01001098.1:137323-210519 GCA_013398815.1 Ibidorhyncha struthersii
CTTGCCAGAGATCCGCCCTCCCTCCCCCCTCCAAAACTGCCCTTCACGGACGTGCCGGTGAACCCCTAAACCGCTCCTCAGAGATTTCATGACAACAACCCCCTCACCCCCAATGGCTTTTCATGGACTTGCGAACTCCTAAATGCTCCTCAGGGAACCCTATAACGGGCTGTTTCCTAGGTGCCTGTCAGCAGCTGCCCCCTAAATGTCCTTCAGGGTCTGCCAACAACCCCTTAACGGCCCTCAGGGCCTCCTCGAATTGTCTCCAGCCACCCAGCAGGTACCATCCCCAAACTGCCTCTCTGAAGCTGTGTAGGAACCTCTGCAATAGCCCATCTTAGGCCACCTTCTTCCCAGTGCCCAGGTTCAGACTTGCCAGGGAGCCTCTCTATCCAAATGGTTGACCAGTGTGCCCAGGCTCAGCAGGACCCTGTCTTACCTCTTTCTTTCCTTACTCTCTCCCCCTGTAATATTTTCTTGGAGTCATGGAAGTCAATTTTGAGCTCCTGCTCCCTGGTGCTGCCCCCCATTATCTGATATTTGAGCTCTAAGGACATCCTGTCCCTCCCCAACCCCTGAAGTGGCATCTCCCCCTTTTTCCCCATATCAGAGTTGCCAGGGGCTCTCTCCTGCCTTCTCTGAGGGCCCCTGCACAGCCCAGCCATATCTCCCTGTCACGTTTTGCCCTCCCATATTATCACTTTGCTAACCCCCCTCCTGTAGCCCTGTTGGACATGGCACAAGCCATTGTCTCATATTCAGAGCTCTGTGCTCTGAAAGGTGTAGCCTGTGCTGTTGTCCCCTACAGTCAGTGTGTGCCTCCCTCAGCATCCTTCCATCCTTTTCGTGGTTGCATCCTAATTTTCCCCATCTTGTACTGTGCTGTTTTTCTTTTCTGTAGCCGTACGGTGATGTTTAGTCTCCCATCTGCTCAAACAGTGGTCTTATGACTGGTTAGTTTTTGTTTCCAGCTTTTTCTGCCCTGCTTTGCCTGCCTGGTCAGGTAACAATCCTTTCCAGCCTGGTTCTCTTGGCCCAGTCAGATTTTACCCCTTTGGGGCTTGTTCTGGAACTATAACGCCATTTTAGGGGCAGTAACAGTATTCTGCAGCTACAACTGTAGTTCCTCTGTATTGTTACTGTAAGAGAAGATGCAAAGATTTCCTTCAGCCGTAGGCTAGGAACCACCCACAGGGAGTTGCCTTCTTCTGTACTATTTTTACTATAGCTGCGTGATTTTTCTTTGTAGCTGTTAAAGTTCTGTATAACTCAAGGACAGAATCAGAGAATTGTTTAGGTTGGAAGGGACCTTAAAGGTCATCTAGTTTCACCCCCCCTGCTATGGGCAGGGACACCTCCCACTAGACCAGGTTGCTCAAAGCCCCATCCTGGCCTTGCTTATCTTGTATTCATAGCGAAGGAGAGTAATGTCTCTGCATAATGCAGTGTCTGAAGCTTTATTCGTAGGGATCTTTTTTTCTGCTGGCTAGTTTGCCCTGCTTTCAAACACATAACGTATCATCATTCTACTGCTTGTCATCGTTTTGCTATATTGGTCACAGTTCTGAAAAATCCCGTGACAAAGTACGGTCATATGTGAGGACCGTTTGCACACTTCATAACGCATGGCTGGGCTGCTTCCTCCGCCTGTGAAGTGCTGCTTACACCATCGCTCGCTTCTTGAATTAAGGCACTGAGGGTCTGGGCTGCGTGAGTGAGATGGTTCTTTCGGCCACAGCAAGAAATGGTGAAGCCCTCTAGGTGGGTTGATGTTCAGTGTATCAAGCAGATCTCAGCCGTGCTGTAGCACTAGATGACCTGATCTTGTCTGTCAATCTGCTGTGGAAAAAATTAGCCTTTTGAGATCTTTCCCTGTACACAGGGTGCTGAATTTCAGAAATTTGTCTTGCTGGAGAGTGGGTGAACCTTGTGATTTCTCCGTACCGCTTGTGGCAGGGGTCCCAAGTGAAAAGGGAGGAAGGATGCCATAGTCAGTCTTTAATATCTACGTGGTGGTGTCTGTGATTAGAGCTAGGAGCTTTCTCAGTGCTAGAGTGGAAACGCTTGCAGTAGGGTGTTAAAGATGGAAAGGTAAAAGGTGCATTGGATTTTACTTTTGTTTGAATGTATCAGAACACGTCCCCAAGTCCCTACTTAATCATTTGTCCTGTTTTACCTCACTTCCTGCGTCAGCATGGCTGGAAAAAGCCTAAACCAGCCACTTGTACTATGCGAACATAAACATGTTAAGAACAGGGATTATAAACAGATATTGTCTACAGCTATTAAGCCTCCTGTGTGTTAATCTGTAGAAGACCTTCAACTAAACAGTGTCAGATTTTCCAAGTAAGCCCAGGTATTACGGTATCAAGGATTGTTTTGTTCTGTTGCTTGTTGACATCTTTTTGTTTTGTCCTCATCTTTTTTGCGTGCTTCTCTATGTGTACTTTTTCCTTGCCCTGAGGGCAAGGAGCAAAGACAACTTTGTGAGTAATCATAGTTCTGATGAGACTTTGAGGACCTTGCTTCCTCTGTAAAGGCAGATCTAATTTTGAATTTGTCTATTGAATAACAGAGCAGACTACCGTGAGCTGTAAAAGCTGTTGGACGGGTCCGTCAGAGTGGCAGTAAGGGATGCAGGCAGACGTTTACTGTGCCCTGAGGATATAAATCTCTTATAACCACATCTTTTGCTGTAGTTAGCTCAAGACCATGCCTGTAAGTACAGTTAAATCACCATGGAAGCTTACTGTTACCACAGCTTGAGTGCAAAGTCTGCTGTAGCCGTGGAGTTCTTCTGAACTTACTTGTTTGTCACAGTCACAAACACTTTGAAGATATGTTTTCCTCCTTCTGGTCCTGTCATCTGTTTTCCCAAGGAATGCTGTAAAATTAAGCTGCTTGCTTACAAGACCGTAAAACTTCAGTGAACTTGTTTCTGAGCCCACAGGTTGCCCAGCTGCGTTTGACTGAAACACATTGGTGTACTGTAGGGCAAATAGTATTGTTGGATGTATAGGTACTGTGACTTTGACATGTCAGTTCCTGAAGGTAAATCATAGCTAACATTGGTTTAGCTGAAAAATCTGTCCCTTGTGAAGATACAGGGCAGGGGAAGGGGGAACAGAAAGCTAAGTGTTTGAAACGTGAAGTAATATGTTTTAATGTACTTATTTGTTTTTAGGTAGAAAGAATTTTTGAGGAAGAGAAGGTGGTGTGAGTAGTATGTTTAGGAGTCTCTTAATGATTATTATTTTGGGGAAAGAAGAAGACATCATATGATCAGGTGTAGCTGGTAGTTAACTGCTGTTGTCTCAGCTGGCAAAGTAGTAGAGGCTGCATAGAGTGCTTGATCAGCCATTTTGAGACCTGTCGGACTTGTACCAGCATCAGGCTTCATAGTGCACTGCTTTTAGCCCCTCTCCTGATCTCAGGCTGGCAGTGGTGCAGCTAGAGAAACTGTTGGTTGACTAAGATAAAGTGTTTTTGCATGGATGTGAATTAGGAAAGAGTTAAAATAAAAGAAGGATGATGTGTGTGAGGAGATGCAACAGCAGAAGCCTTGCTCCCCACCTTCTAAGCAGTATCGAGGACTCCACTGGAAGCAGCTGAAATGGTAATATCATCTCAGTTGTCATCTGGCATGGATGAAGACAGAGTAATGTCAAAACGGTCCTGGGAGATGAGGGCGTGAAACAGAGTAGCACGGTACCTTTTATGAGCTCTGACAGTTAAGCACACCTCTTTCTTTGCACTTGGCCTTTCATTGCAAGCGTCCCATTACAAACCTCAGAAAGCAGGAGGGTGGATGAGTAGCCCATCTTCTCATTTCATTCATCAGTTAGGTGTGATTTCCAGCGTGCTAGCTTTGGTATGCTGAAATCTCCATTTGTTTACCAGACAGGATTTCAGCAGCGTCCTTGGGTGGCATCAGGAGAACTTCTTGTTTAGACTAATTCAGTCTGACTTCTGTTTACTTTTATGAGCAATTTCTCTGTAATATTTTAGATTTTATAACCATTTATCGTTGCCTTGAACTTTTTAAGACAAGTTTGCAGTATATATTTCAACAGACTTGCAAACAGAGCAAGCAGCTGTCTAGCTCCAGTAGCAGAGATATGTCAGGTTAATTTATATTATGAAAAGTAGGATAAATTTACTGATACTAAGCTTTATGCTGCTGTGGACAAACTTTGTTCAGTATCTGAACCAGTGAGTTTCCGATTTCTGTGCTGTGTAGCAGTCTGTGGTATAGATAACTTTCGCAGTATGGGAGGTTGTGATTCTCTTTCTGATTAGTACCTTTGAGGTCTAGGAGCCACCCTGAAGCCTACCAGCAAGAAAAAAACAGGAGGAAGCAAAATATTTCTCCTCGTTTTTGTGCAAGTCTTCAGAGCAGACTAAACTGACTTCTCAGACGTATCGTAGTCGAAGCAAGCTCATTTTGTTTCTTCTTGTATTGCCTGATAGATAAAATGTCCTTTTTATAGGTAAAGAAGTGTTATTTTTATTTCTGGAGGGCAAACGTTTTAAGATTTTCTGAGATGAGATTAGAGTGAGAAAATGGAGACATTTATTAGTTTGATACAAGTATTGAAAGAAGTGTTACTATGAGAAGCAAAACATTTCAGTGAAGAGGTAATGTAAAAGATATATGCCACAAATGAGGAAGGAATTTTCGGGAATTTATGGCTTAATTCACATTCTCTCTGTGGCATCTAAAACATATTAAAATGTCTGTCTGTTTTTGTTATGCTGCCTTCTAACAGGGTGTCGAAAAGAGGCCATTTTAGGAGTTTCACATGTCATGAACTGTCATGGCTTGTGCAATAGTCCAGGTAGAAACTGGGAACACTTCACTTAAAAAGAGATAACTGTTGCAAAAGAGAAGCTCTTGTGATTGAATTGAAACTGAACATCTTGAGCACAGGTTTTAATGACATGAATTTTCTTGGATTAACACCACGAACAGACTAGTTCATTCTCTCACTACTAAGGAAAAAGGTAGGATTTTAGGCCACGGTACATGGCTGTAAGACTATTTCTGTCCCTTAACTCAGTCTACACTGTTTTGCATGCTCTTCAGGCTCATCTGTTCTGACAAAATTTGGGAAGCCTCCCAGTGCTGTGGGAGCACCACTGGTGTACTGTAGGTTTGCCTTGCTGCTGGAGAGTTTTGGATGTTATGTGAAAGCAACAGCTGTTACTTCCTTTTTAAAAAAAAAAAAACAAAACAAAACAAAGCACAAAACCACACACACTTGCAGCTTTTCTCATTCCTTCTAACTATAGTTCAGGTTCCAGGAACTAAAGAGCTAACATTAAACTTTTACATGTTTTAAGAACGTGGATGTACTGAGACCACATTGCTAAAAAGTACATTGCCAGACAAGTAATTGTTCTCTCAAATGAAATTAGAGACAAAATAAAATGTGTGTTAAAGGGGTTTTTTATTTTTTTAAATAAAACTAAGTCAAATATTTAGAGTATTTCCCCCTACCCAAAACCTGTTGTTACAAAAAAAACATTGATGTTTTACTTTGGAGGAGTACTGGATCATAAATGAAAACTATAAATGGAAACTGTAAAATGTCTATCTCCAGATTACCTGATTAGAAAATCCAGTATACCACTGCATAACTTTACCTTCTTTAATTACAAATCCAGCGTGTTTCTTTCTAAAATCACAGATATACCTGCATACTTAAGAGAAAGCAGAAGTGAGATAGATTTTTGTATTCCTTATTTTCTTGAAAGCTTAAGGTTTACGCTAGATCGTGTCACAGCGGCATTGGAAATTTCAGGCAAAAATACCGTCCTACTGAAAAGCATCTTCCTCTTGGAATGTGTTTTTTCAAGGTTTCAAATGCACAAACCATTATTTAACAGAATTTTTGTTAACTCTCCACTTAAACCATTTATTCCCTGCTTTTTCCCCACTGAGTGGTTATTGCTTCTTGTTTCACTAAGTTTATGTAAGTGTCTCTTAAAGAAAGAAGATGCTTCTGTTGGTTCTGCAGTCCTGTGGGACAATTATCTAGGGACAGTTCAGCTTCAGGCAGACAAATAGCTGAGGCAGCAGCAGTGATCCACGTCAGCTGCCATCTTTCATGGTCCCTTCTTGTATGCTTTTGTATAAAGCACTCGGGAAAGTAACGAGGTTATTGTGCATGCCTGGTTCAGTCATGCTGCACCTCCACTTCCAGTCCAGTGCTTCCACAGGGTATGGTGCTTACTGTCTGCGGTCCCTGGGCTACAACCTGCACAGGAAAGCAGTTATACAGAGGAGGAGGTCCAAAGCCTGCTGCCCGCCTTTCATCCAGAGAGGAAAAAGGTGGCTTGCCTGGCTAAAATATTAGTAATTGATTAATATGTGATTACTCCATTTGGGTTTAGAGGAAATCTTTTTATTCCCTCGCAGTCTCATTGCTAAGTTGGAAAGCTTTACATCTGATACCTGTTCTGATGTTGTGGTTTGCTTTTTTTGAAAAAGGAAATGCTGTCTTGGTTACATAATGTTTGTATCAAGCATGTTGTATTTAAGTCTTGCAAGTTTAATAAATTTAGCCATGTAATATTCTAGCAAGGAGAGGCGATACTGCCTCAATTTCCCATACAGCGAATTGAGATCCATACTGCGTGTATGAAATGCACAAAATCGCACAGGGCATCCCCAGGGGAACTGAGGCAGGTATTGCAAGCTCGGAGGTGATGTTTTGACTTGTGGGACAGCTGCCTTCGCTTGTTCTTGAAAGACAGAATTGTGGCTGATATAATAGAGAGAGCATGTTGCCTGCTTTACAAACTGCTGTCTGCCGAAGCAAGTCAGAGCACTCTTTTACAATGTGTAGATCTATTGTTGAGATTTTATTAAAAATCAGTATTGTGGGAACTCGTGCCAGCCCCTTCTGTTCTGTTTAGCTGAAAGTTAACAAAACGGTGTTCCCAGGGCTCTGCTAATCTTGTGTGTTGTTACTGGTGCTGATCAAGATGTCTTGGCATGGTCAAAGGTATTTGCAGGACATTAAAACAGGGAAAATGGAAAAACAAATTAAAAACTTTGGAGTATCCTTTAAAAACGATGTTAAATGGATGAGGAAAAAAAAACTTAAAAGCATAGGTTGTTTAATACATAAATATGGAAAATCTGATAAGGACAATTGTTACAGATGAGACAAAAATAAAATCTAAGATACCTTAAGTATTAATTAAATGGCTGAAGGCCAAAAGCTGCTTTCTGCTCTCAACAGTGTAATCCCATTGGAATACCAGTTGGAGTAAAAGGATCAGGATTTGGCCTTACATCTACCAGTCACTACCAAATAAGGCTTCTTGCAGAATTCAGTAGCAGAGTTGATGGGAATCCAGACACAGTGGGAGGAAGCTGTCGTTCTCTCAGCCTCCTTGACACAAAGGCAAAGGATTCAGTTTTCTTCCTCAAGGTATAACTTTCACTTCCCCATGTCCTGAAGTTCTCGTACCAGTGCTTTCTGCTGGCTTTTCCTTCCTTACTTGGCCAAGATGTCCATGACATTTAGCAGTATGGGAAGGATGGGGTGGTTATGATTGCGAGGATGAGATCCGCAGCTGTATGCTGGATGTGCTTTCCCTTACGTTTGCTATTTTCGCAATAGCACCAATTGCACCTTCCCAGCCTGATACTCTTAGATCAAATGGCCATGACATGCCGGTATGGTAAGTGCCTGGCTCATTCTGCCACCTGGTGAAGTGGACGGGTGGGCTTAGATGGGCAACAGCACTTGTTGGTAATAACTTGGCTCTCTCCGAGTGAATAAAAGTGTTATTTAAGCTCTAGTGGTACAGGCTGTAGCATTAGAGGGTTGTGCATTCAGCGCTGTGATTCACAGTGAGGATGTATTGCAGTGTTTCAGCAGCAGAGCAGCACGCTTCTGAGTTAATACAGGGGATTCTACGGTGCTGGTGCGTAGCGGAGTGACAGGCATATCTCAGAGCAGAAGGTTTCACAGCAGGTAATGTGTTTTGATATTTTTTGTGTATGGGGAAAATGCCCTAAGGAAGGGATGTAGTTGTGTATGTGTAATTCAAGATGGTAGAAAAAATAACAGCATATTTTTCATGTTTGTCCTTAAACATATAAAGTTCATGTTTAATTAGTACCCTTTAAAATTTTATTCCATTCCAGCGTTTTCAGGTGGCTTTTAAACTGTTGCCTTTTTAGCTTTGGTTATCTCTGTGGGTGGATTTGAGCCCTTATCTTCCAGCTTTGTTATAGTTTGCTGAGATGACTTGAGCTTCATGCTCAATTCCCCTCTTTTGATAAATGTGTTTGGGAAGGATGCCTGGAGCCTATGGAAAGCATACTGAGGGCTTAAGCAGTTAGCGTGCTATGAGTTGTCCAGCTACTAACTCATCCTGAATCAGAGTGTACTGGTGTGTTTTTCATTCTAAGTAGCTGACCAGAATATTCATCTATTTTAAGTACTTGCTTGGAGCTCACTAACTGAACTCACTTCACCAGTGAGCTGCGTGATGATCATATGCTGGTATGTTTTATTTCCTTACCCATATACATGCAATCTTTCTGCATGCTTTCAAATTTTTTTTTCTTTGTTAATTTTTTCACTTTAGGTCTGTGAGTGCTTGTCCCTTTTAGAAGAGAATCGTTCACAAAAATAGCAGCTGAACATGATATTGAAAAGAAGCTGGTTCAAAGAACTGTTTGTTTACTGGCTGCAGCATTAACTCATGTAAGAATGAGGTGTTTGAACATCTGTTTATCTGTGCCAAGGCAGATTCTAACTCAAGCCCCGTTTCAGTATTTTATTTGATTCAAACTCCTGTTTTTAACTGCTGATCCACAGAATAAGCTTGCATTTCCTGTTGCAGTGACATCTCAGCTACATGATCAACAAGGGATCACTGCACGCTGCTCTGAATTCTGCTTCTCTTGGTAGTTGCAGAGAGGCTGTACTGAGATCTGTTGGCCGAGCTCACCCCTAGTCTCTTACTGGGTACGCAGGGTTCAGCTAATACCACAGAGCTGGAGCTTAGAAAAGAGGGGGGATAGGGAGTATGGTTGTTAGGGGAGATTTTGCAGGCTCTCCCATGTTGTTATACAGAGGTCTGTGCTGTAACCTGATATGGGTGCTTCCCAGTTTATAAAGCATAGGTTATTAAAACAAAATGGTATTAAACAATGTGCACTAAAAGCCTAGACAGTACCCCCTTCATCAGTGGAGAGCTCAGCTTCTGTTACTGGATCATTGACTCACAACCCTAGCTTCTATTTTGACATTTGATTCCTGTGGCTGACCTCTGATTTTTCTTTTCTTTTTTCCCCTCTTCTGGTGTCCTTTTGTTGCAGTCAGTTCAGATAATGTCTTGTCCTTTTCATTCCAGTGGAAGAAGTCCCAAACAGGACTATGCAACCTGTAAATTTCTTGTCCTCCCCTATAGATCTGTATGGCTCTCTGTGTGTCCTGTACTTAGAATTGCTTTACTGATCCAGATTTCCCTCCTCCAAGCTTCCTGGAGTTAATTTGCAGGGTGTGACCAGTGTCTGGTGGAAGGATGTTGCTCTCGGATTAGCTTGTTAACCCTGAGCCTTTTGACCTTTCATGTCTTGTTCTACGGGGTTGGTTAGATTTATTCCTGTAATTTCTGTGTTGGATTTACTGTATTTCACTAGATTTCTAAATAATTATTAGTTCCGTATTTATGACCACAAAGAGTTTTTATGAAACCAGCTACTAAAACTGTTATACCCACAAGGTACAGCACTCCAGATTTGTACCCGCCCTAGCGTGGCAAGACTATCTTGACATGTTTAAGTGACTGCAGTTCTACTCCCATCTTTTTTGCCACAGCTCACTCTAAGTCAGTGAGTAGATGAGGTTGGTTTGGTCCCTGGGGATCAACAGTCTGTAAAATTCTTTAGTAAGCATATATAAAGATAGCCTGTCAGTTCCGCATACGCTTTTTCATTTTGTTTTCTCCTTCTCTGTGCATTTGGTGCTTTCTTTAGTCAGTTGTTTGTTGTTTGGCATCAGCACCCTGCTCAATGTTTTATAGTACATACAAATAAAAACACTCTGTGCCCTGAAGTTTTTACATTCTGAAGACACATGGAAAACAGAGAAATCCAGATGTTGAGAAGTTTGGTATTTGGGATTCTTTAGTTGCTGTTGAGGTAGTTTTGAATGATTTTGCTTTCACCTTGTATGCAGTTCTTTTTCTGCATTGGAAAGCCGTATCAGTGGAGCAAAATTCTTGTTTCAGATGTGCTGCACTGAATAACTGCCCCTAAGAATATGTCATGATCTCAGCAGTAAAATAGGTTGTATTGTTCTTCCTCTGTCTATATCGAACACAGTTTTGATCCTCCCTGTGCCAAAGGGCACTTGCCAGCCTGACAGCTGGGTTGATGGTTGCCTTCAGTCTGGCTAATAGGATCTTGATTTCCAGATTAGGAAATTAGTTATATCAAGGGCCCTATTTCCAAATGGGGCAAGAGGCTTAAGCTTCAGGAAGGGATGGGCTGCTCCTGTGTTTCATATAGTGAGCAGGAGAAAAAGCGATGTGCTCTGAAAGCAGCTGAATTCTGACATGATTGTCCTTAATATTTTACTAGAATCGTTCACATTATCAGTATAGAAAGCATTTAATCTGTGCTCTCTTATCTCCTGATGTGGGTTACTGGATACAGAGACACTTCAGACAAGTAATGCTGCAAAAAATATGGCCATGACTTGCTAGTTTTGTGAATGACTACTGTTAATTGTTTGGCATCTTGTTCTTAGGAGGTGGGACTGCATGAAGGGGAAGCACTGAAGCACAAGGCTCTCCCTGTCTTAAGTCCTTAATTTGAGTCCTTTGAGTTGTTTGAAACCATTCCTGTTGAGGTTAGTGCCAAAACTTTTCTTTTGTCAGTTCAGGATTAGGCCTAAATGCTGCACCCATTTTGACAGAAGAAATCTGAGAACATATTATTTCTCTTCCTAAATGTCAGATTTTAAAAGGGGACGAGTTGCAGGGAGGGTTGTGTATTGCTGTGAACTGATTTTTTTTTTCTGCAGGAAGTTGCTTTTCTTCAAGGCCAAAGATAAATAGCAAAATGCTAGAAATTTCCTAGGCCCTGCCTTTTATCTGTCTAATTGTGTCTAAAGATGCTTAAGACTCTCTGCTATGTACAGTGTTGCTTTAAATTGTTAGTTTGTTCAGTAACCTTTTTTACACTGTTTTCTAATATGATAAAAGGGGGTCACTGTTGAAACTAGCAGCACATCAATTTAGGCTTGATGCAAGAAGATACTTCATTTTCACAGTGTTGTCTGCCCATGGAGTGCCGTGCCACAGGACACCATGCTGGAGAGAAGCCCAGCTGGGTAGAAAGCAGCCTGGATATTTCCATCACAAGCAATTTTTATATTTATCCTTGACAGGATGCACGTAATCAAACCTCATGATGTTTCAGGGCAGTAGCTTTTCCCATAGGATCCAATATATGATGCTAAAACCAGATTTAACTCTCTTTTTTTGTTATGGGAGAACTAATTTCACTTTTGTCTTGATGAATTACATGGCTATTAATCTGATCGGAGTAGATCTTAAATTAAAAAAGCTGCAGAGAGGCTGGCTAGCAGAAATAACTTCAGCTCCCCCCCTTTTATTTCATTCAATGTCGTTTTGCTGTCCGGTCCTTTCCCCAGTTAATTTTCTTCAGCTGCATTCCTCTGCAAGTAGCAAGTCCTTTGGCTGTAAAATTAAAATAGAGGAGGAGAAAGGCAGCAGTCTGAATCATTTTATAAAGTCATCTTGATCTTATCTCCAGCCCTTTCCGCCCAAACCCACCAAACTCTTTACTGAGCTGTGTGCCTATAAATAGAACAGCCGCGCTCGTGCAGAGATGGGCAGCTCTGAACCAGAGGCTTGTTTTCTCTGAGCAGTGCGTACATGTGAGAGCTCGCTTCTCACTGGCCTTTCATGTCTGACTTACGTAGCCGTGAGGTTTTCTATAGATAGAGGCTGGCAAATGACATGAACTGCTGCTTAGGGAGGGGCAAGGTGACCTCTGGGATTGTTGCCTTTTGGTTAAAAAAAAAAAAAAAAAAAGGTTCTGTTTAAAAGAGAAATGGAGGAATGCACGTCTTGTGCAGAGGTGAGTGAGCTCTGCCAAGGTGAGGGAGCCGCCTGATGTACGGCACTCGGGAGCTGAGCGTGGCAGGTGGGAGCTGCGGGAGCTGTGGCAAAGCAGAGATGTTGTTTTGCTGTGAGTTACTCTCCTGGTGGGCTGGGCAAGAGTTTAAGTGGCCAGAGTGCCGCTGACCGAGCTTGGGGAGTGCGGGGCTCTGGCTGACCCTGGTATAAATATATCTGTGAATAAGCGTAGCAACAGAGCTCCGAAATCTCCTTCTGCAAGTTACTATTTTTTGATTGGGTTCCTGGCTGACTTGATATCTGAGAGTTTTGCATCCTGGGAGTCTTCCCCAGGATTTTTATTTCCTCTCTGACTTCAGGGCTTTGCAGAATCCAGTAGCTATTTTCTGTGTAATTTTTTAATTATACGTGGTTTTGTTCAAGGAGTGCGGAAGATCTCTCCATGTTCCTGTTTTAATCTGGAAAATCTCTTGCTGCTTTCCCATTTTCTTCCTTGTAGAAAGTGAACTGCAAAAATGTGTGATTTCTTTAGCATGGTAATTTAGATGCTGCTGCTTTGCGTTTATCTTTGATACTCGGGTGCTGGAGGTTAAAGCAACTCATCAGATAGACACACGTATATTCTAGGAGGACTCCACAGAGTTGGGCAGTGCTGTTTGTTCCACTTAGCAGCTGGGAGATGGAGATATGCAGAGTGAAAATGACTACTGGGGTCTCATAAAATGTCCGTGGCAGAGTAGAAGCCTGAATGCACCCTTCCGAATTCCAGATGCGTGCCTTCAGCTCTGGCCTCAGCTTCAGGGTTGTTTCAGCAAGGGATGCCGATGGGTCAGTCTTTGAACTCCATTTTCTCTTACACTGAAGCTTCAGATTAAGATCATGGCTGAGTTTCAGATTCCTTGTGTAGCACCAGCTCTAAGTTAGTTTAAAATCTTGTTTCTGGGTATCACTATATTGTGTTTAACTTCCGGACCCTAAAGCTGCTCCCAGATGCTTCTTGGAGTGTATTCCTACTGCTGTGTTCCTGCCATGACTTGTGGAAAATGGGTTCCAAGGTGTCTTTCAGCGACTGCTTTAGAGTTGTGGGGAGCTGGTGATGCAGATGGCAATGTTTTGGTACAAGCTTAGTCTTTGATCGTGCATTTTCATTATCTCTTTTCTTTCTGCTGAAAATACCACGGAGTTTGATGATTCCTGATTGAACCAGGCACACTAAGTTGGTGTTTGCCTGAGCACTGACAGTTTTTTCTGCCAGTGTGCAGGTGGCTTTGTGAAACAGAGCACTGGAAAACGGTGAGGTTTGGGGTTTGGTAGCCTCAGAGTTGGCCAGGTCCCAGGCTCCGAGGTAGATGATGTTTCTTCTGGAGGAGATAGGGGAGGTCTCACCCTTTTCTCTTTTCCAATGGACCATATATAGTTCTTATGGCCGGCGGCTCTCTTTGGGATCCGAGGGTATGTGGGAACCTGCTATTCCCCAGCTGATTTGAGAGTAGAGACATCACCATGGTGGTCCAGGCCCTGTGATCTCTTGGGCCAGTTTGAGGATGGCTCAATCTGGTAATAGGAGCATGTATTGTCAGACGGATGTTTCTTCTTATAGCCAGCATTTTTTTCCAAGTGCTTTTTGAGGAAACTTTGAGCTTGGCAAGGGCCAGCGTGTGTGGAAAGTATTAAAATCTGCAGCTGTTTCAAAAAGGAAAGACCTGCATTAGAAATATATATAGCATTTTAAAAGCAAGTTTAATGCCCTGGAAAGGATTTCTAAAATGAACTAAACCCTGTGGATCAGTAAGAATATTTATTCTGTGCTCTGTAGTAGCCTGGCAGTGTACATGTAATACTATGTTTCTAATTAATTGATACTCATCAGTGACCTGACTTTGTTACAGACCTGAGTTACACTGGGACCTCTGGTATGTTAAAGCTGTGTCATTTTCCTGGCATCAAGATACAGAATAACCTGTCTTACAAGATTGTCGGACCATGTTTCCTGTGTTTTAACTGTGTGTGTATCACATTGGGCTCTCAGGGCAAGCAGTGGGTTCCTGGAGGCTGTTCCTTGGGGAGGGAAGTACATTCCTCGTGGTACCAAGGCATGACAGCACTGTTTGCAGTTCCTGGGCAATATCTTCAGTCAATAATTTGGGGCTGAACCCTCAGCTCTGACTTTTCTGCCTTTTGTCTTTCTAAACTTCAGGTTTTGAGATTATTTTCATGTAGCTGTCAGTATTCAAAATCTGTCCTCAGCAAAGGAATTGCATGTATTTGTCAAAGTAGAATGAAGTGCCTGTGGATTAAATACATACCTCTATGTATGCATAGTATGTGAGTGAGCATATGGGACTGTGTATGCTGGTATGTCAATCTAGTTATAAAGCAGTTAAAGAAAAAAAAAAAGCAGTGTGTGTAGACAGTTTTGGCACTCCAGCCCTGGGAAATGGCAGGCAGCCAGAGAGTACTGAGGCAGGGCCAAGACTATCTGAAGAATACCAAATGCTGAAGTTGGATATAGCTCTTTCTCTGCTCTGGTTTCACTCTTCACCCCGTGGGCCTGCAGCTTTCCAGCTCTGTGCCAGGTAGATGCTAGTAATTTCACATGGCAGAGATGGAGATAGGGAGAGATATACTGTGGTGTGTATGTGCTTGTAACCAAGTGGCAATTAAATGAAAGGCACAATTACCTCCAACTGGAATCTAACCTTGGTGAGTTTAACTGTTACGCTCCACGAGTCATTGTTAGACTTTGAAATGCTCATTCAGTCATAAGTTATTTATCTTCTTTGGTATCGTGTTAGGACTGGAGACAAGGATAAAACCGCACCCCAGTGTGGATTATGCATTGTGATGGTTTAGTCTTGTTAAATTCACTAGTTTATGTAGAATGAATTGGTTAAGCACTTCCAGCAGAGGGCACTAAGATTATTGATCTCAAAACACTAGTTTTTTTTGGTACGGGTGTGCAGTGGGAGAGCATAAAAGATGCCTGCAAATAAAATGTATGTTTCACTCCTCTCTCCTCTTTGTTCTGTAGACTATCATAAAAGAGGGGATGCTGATGAAACAGACCAGCTCCTTCCAGCGCTGGAAGAGACGATATTTTAAGCTGCGAGGACGAACGCTCTACTATGCAAAAACTGCTAAGGTAAGGTCTTGGCAATACATATGAGTCCAAGGGAAGCAAGTCAGTGGTGGAGTTTTTGGAGGCAGATGGGTGTCTGTGAGAAGCCAGCCCTCAGTTGAGAAAAGAGTACGTGCTCTGAAAGCACCTGTCTTCCAGTTTTGTAGCTTCTAGAAGATCCCTGTGTTTTGCCTCACACTTGGAAATCCTTGGGTTTTAAGTAAAGCATCATGTGGACCTGTGATACTGATTTTTGCTTATTTTTTCCTCCTTGGTGCATTTTAGTAGGGAGTGGGCTCTGAATCAGAAGATGAAAAAGAAGGGAGAAGACATGAATGAAAAGAGGAAATGGAGGAGATAAGCGAGGCTAGAATTTGTCAAATCAGAGCTGCCGTGCATCTGCTTTAGTACATTGATAGTCAAGTAGATAGAAATCTGTCTCCTTTCACAAGAACAAAGCCCACAATTATTTTTTTAAAATAATCCCTTAATAAAAATAAAGTCATCATGTTCACTTACTGAAGACAGGCAAGTGCGAGCCTCAGTGTATGGAACTAGAATTCCGAGTCCTTCGTGTTGTTGGTGCTGGGCCTTTTCTTCAAATTACAAAAGGCCGTGATGGGGTGTGCTATACACACATACAGGCATGTCCCTTCGGGTCTGCTGCTTATACGTGGGATTCAACAATTCACATTGCATGGGGCTCCGAGCAACCTGATCTAGTTGAAGATGTCCCTCCTCATTGGAAGGGGGTTGAACTAGATGGCCTTTAAAGGTCCCTTCCAACCCAAACTATTCTACGATTCTATGAACAATTCATTGAGGCTTTGAATTTTTTCTTTCCAGTCCATTATTTTTGATGAGGTGGATCTGACTGATGCCAGTGTGGCAGAATCCAGCACTAAAAATGTCAACAACAGCTTCACGGTAGGATTTTTTGCATCGTTTTCCGTTGTTCTCGCATCTTTCTCCCACATCCCTTCTCTTTTGCAGTTTAAAAACATTTGAACAAACTTCATAGCCTCCATCACTAAAAAAAAAATAAATCGTAAACGTATTTTTTCTTACAACATCAGAACTCATTTCCACATACATGGGAAATACCTTTGGTTACTATGTATAGTGCTAAAACTTCGCATTCAGGGATTTTTTAAACCATAAGCTGGAAGGGTTTGACAAAATCCATTTACACAGTGGGACAGAAAAATTTGTTCTGCTGAGGGAGTTAGGGGTGATGTTTATATTTATGTTGGAAATCTTGCTAAAGGAATTTAGTTTTCCCTTCAGGCCTTAAAATATGTAAACTTCTTTCTCTGACTTTATTTGTATGTGGCTGTATGTGTGTTTATATATGCACACTATATATAGCGGCAAAGCAAAAGCAGGACAAAAAGAAGTTACACAGAAGTAACTGGAATTGGTTTAGGATACTTGTTAGATGTGGAATATGTGCTAAATATTTGCAATCTGGAAATGTGGTGGTGTCAGTGCTTCATTTTCTCCAGGCTTAGTAACTGGGAGAAAAAATGATTGTATTTCTCAGGGGCAGGTATTCCACAAGCTCCATTTTGGGGAAAACATCTGGTGTGCAGAAAAAAGCCATTAACAGCAGCCATGGAGGGCAAGCGTCAAGCAGCAGTGTGAGCTTTGGAGTTGACTAACAGCAGTAACCTCCATGCAGCCTCCGAAGAGCTCAAAAGGAAGGAGAGAGGAGGGTGTGGAGAAAAGGAGGCAGTGTTGGTCTAATGGAAGGTGAAGAGGGAAGCAATCCCTGTGGAGGGAGGAAGCTGATCCTGTAGGCTGATGACCTGCAGGTGGTGACCAAGACTGAGCAGTGTACTTTGTGCTGCAGCAGTAGTGACCCACTGCTTTAAACATCTAGCAAAGGATGTTTCTGTTATGTAGCTGTAAATTTTTGCTTTTTCAGTACCTGTGCAAAGTAGCTATGGTGCCCACCCTATGCCCAGATGAAACCCCAACACTTTCTCTGAGTTTGAAAATGCTTTCTGCATCCATAATGGGAGGAGTAGGAGGCACATCTGGGTCTGATAGTAAATATTGATATCAGGTGTCAGTGTGTGTGCACAGAGAGAAGAATACGGCAGTGATTTCAGTAGGGGATACATTTTCAAGAATGTGAAGTTATTTACCTGTTAATAAAACATTTTTTCATGGGTCTTGCTTCAGTTTTCCCACATGTAAATGAAGACTGATTTATCAGGTAAGCAAATGTACTGCTACTGTTTTGCTTATTACTATAGTTGGGAGAGATCTGATCTCCATCAGGGACCCTATGTGTAGGGACAGGAGGAAATAGTGTGTTTGCTCTCTCAGATTGCACCATCCGAGTCCAACAGTGAAGAGTTACTTCCATGACTATGGTATCAGGCTCTGCCAGTCCCTGCCTTCCCTAGGGGGTAAAGACTATAGGATTGCTTTGAGGCTTCAGTAGCAGATACAGCTTGCACTCTCTCCAGCTGATCACTATACCATAGGGCTCAGGTAAACTTGATGAAAAACATCTCTCCTCTTAATTTCTATCTACTGTTTCGATAAATGGCTTACAGAGGGGTTTGACTGTGGTTTACCATGAGCTATAAAAATACTTAGAAAATCAGAAGGTTGCCTAGTCTTGCTGCTCGTTGGTCTGCCACATCGCTGCCATCAGTGCTTTCGATTCCTTGCATTCTTGCCGTTTTCTCTTGGTTTTCTCTCTATCTCCTCAGCTCAGTTCCTTTCTAAAATTGAGAGTTCTTTGATGCATTTTTTTTCCTGTTTCAAATCAGTGGGACTCACTATTGAGTTTTTATCCTAATCCAGAACTATCCAGCATTTGTTGTATAACAGAGACAGTTATTCTGGAATTTTAGATGTTCTGGTTTTCTTTTTGTTTCTGTGTTTTCTTCAGTGGAGACTGGTAGTTTTGGATTTAATAAAGAGTGGTTTCTTCCTGAGGAAACTCATCATCTGTCTAGGCATCTGTACTGCTTAATGTATAGATTCTGAGGGTCAGGTTGCGTGAATGACACTCCTAAGATGCTAACAAAGGAGACAGGAAACAAAAACACCAGATAAACCACTCAGAGGAGCAATGTGGATCCAAAACAAGGAGGCAATAAGGGGTAACCAGTCAGAGGAGAGGCTGGTGAAAGGGCAGGGAGGAGCACAGGGAGGCAGCACCATGAGAGAAGGAAACCAGAGCATGAAGCCAACAAAGATGATGTTGCATAAACAGAGGAATCAGGTTAAAAAATATAGCTGCCAATAAGCCTTTTACATAGGACATAAGTCTGACAGCTAGTTTGTTTGCTGTCAGCAGGCCGGAGAGCAAGAAAAGTGAGTATTAAGACGTAGACCTCTTCCTCTAAAAAGAAGAGTGTGTAATAGAGGTTCCACTGTTGTTTACTTAGTTGATCTTGCATAGATTTCTTCGGTAAATGGATCCTGTTTGCAATGGGGACAGTTTTCAGGACTGCTACCCAGAGTTAATGGATATGTGACTATAGCATGGGCTGGGAGCATGTGACTAGGGGAGTCTTGGAGCTTAAGATGTTGTACAGCTCTGTCCCCTGAGAGGTGTAAGGAAAAGCTTTATGTTTAGCTATTGTTCCTTTAGGTCAGGCAGTGTGGTTGCAGAGTTATTTAGCAGGAAGCCTCTGGGAACAAATCATATAACAGCCCCACGCCAGGTCTCTGTTCTCTCAGGAGGAGTGTAGATGTAATATTTGCTGGTTCTATCACATCTCTGCCATCTCTGTCCTTCTAAGTCGTCTGTCTACGAGGTAAATTCTTCTGGGATGTCTGGGCTGTGACTGGTTCTTTCCATGTATGATCCCTTAGTTACCTGGTTTATAGATCTCTGACCAGCGGATTTTCCTGGGGCTGCTGTCTTTCACAGGGCCTTAGAGAGGATCTGCTGTGGTACAAACTCAATGATAACCATATTGTCCTGGTACTTCAGACCCATTTATTTCAGAGAGAGGTCATCTTTTAGCCTGGATTCTTGCCGTCAGTGTGTGCCTACATTTGTACTCCTTAGGAAATAAAGATCAGCAGCACTGAATGGGTGAGGTCAAAGCCTGACCCTAACTTCTGAGCAGAGCCTTCCCAGCCCTACCCTCAAAACCTCTTGTGATTTCTAAAAAGCAGATGATTTGCGATCATACTGGGTACATTGAGTCTTCCCAGTGAAACCTCAGCTGTTTCCATGAGCTGTTTTTTCTTGGACAGTGCAATTTCACAGTAACTTGTTTGGTTGATGTGCCTGTCTAGTGCATTAACCTGCAGTTGCTCCAGGAGCATTAAAACAAAATACGTGATGAGGATGAGTTCCATA
The DNA here is from genome assembly GCA_013398815.1 of Ibidorhyncha struthersii. Taxonomy (NCBI): domain Eukaryota; kingdom Metazoa; phylum Chordata; class Aves; order Charadriiformes; family Charadriidae; genus Ibidorhyncha; species Ibidorhyncha struthersii. Next base: position 156,916 of record VZSZ01001098.1, read on the forward strand.
CTTCGAACCTGGAATAGTTTTTTTCTCTGGATCATGCCAGGAAGCCTGGGCGTTGGAGATAATTCTCTCAAAATGACTGCTTTACCTGTATTGTGGACCTGAACCATGCAGCATGCACATTCTCCCCTACAAAGCCCGTAAGATTTTGGGGGCACCAGTCGCTTTATTGTCTATTGCTCAGGCCAGCACTTTGCCACCACAGCTGTCCCCCCAACAGTCTTTGAAAGGACTTTGGGTCATCTCCTTAGGCCCATTTTGGTAAATGTGTGGTGAACAAATTCATACACCTCAGGTTGGCATGCTGGCTGAAGATCTGCTCTTTTCTAGAAGGTGCCAACTGAACTGCCTTCATGCAGTTGGCACAGCCGATGGACTGATTCCTTATCAGTTCATTGACCCTTTCCTGCCTTGTGCAGGATTTGTATAAAGCTAAAGGGGAAAAAAATATAAAATATCTGTTCTTTAATACTAATAAAAAATACCTGTCATCAACAGGAGAGGGCCCAGGAAGGACGTCAGCTCTTTCCAGGTATATATTTTGTGTTTCAATATGATTCTCACATGGTGGTTTTGTAAATGTTTTCCAGTTACTGCTAGCAAGTGGTGCTGTGGACTTTCACCTTCATTCACATAACATGGATTGCAACATTCACTTCCCATCCCTTCTTATTCAGACTTTTGAGATCCCATAGGAGAAAGCTCCTCTCCGTGGAGAGAGATGTGTGTAGTTTGATTTCTTCTTTCTGATGCTTTAGTGGAAGTGAAGCTTGGTCAGAGCACGTTGTTGAGTGCCAGGAGCCGTGCTGTTGACCCCTCCTCCGTAGTTAAAGGCTCTTCACTGGAAGAGGTGGAGCTTGAACTCCTGAGCTCCTGTAAACCCTTTTCTGTTGGGAAGTACCTCTCAGCTCAGCCGCAGACAGGAAACAGCATATTATTACAGTCAGTGCCTGCCTCTCCACTTACTGCCTCAGAAGGAAACTTATCCCAGCTCCTCCTTAAGCAGACAGCTAATCAGCTGGTGGAAAGTGGAACATAGCTCAGAAAGGCTGACCACAGAGGAGGCTAATTCTATTAATGTCATGTCAAGCAATCTGTTTAGGTTTTTTTCTGAGGGAGTAGTCTGCTCTGGACACTAGTTTAGAGGAAGATTGAACGTGAAAGGTGAGAGCAGGAGTCCCAAGTTTTCTGGACTGAGTGAGCGTTGAGAAACATGGCACCTGTGCCAGCATAACAGATCGTCAGGAGCTCAGGTTCTTTGCAGTAAGTTTGCTACAAGCTCTTACTGTTCAAGTGTTCTTTCCTGTGTGGATTTATGCAGATAAGTTCTCCAGAATCAGGCTAAAGGGAAATGTGCCTGCGGTGCTGTTGGAAGTGCTGCACCCATCAGTTAAGAAATAGTTTATTAGCTGATGATTCACCCTGACCAATGTCGCAGGAGAGAGGAAGTATTGAGATTAGAGTAACACCTCTCTTTCAGAGCGTTTGCATGACTGGAGGCAACAATGGTTGTGCTAGCTTGAGGAACAGGGAATTGCTGGTGCTCCTGAATGAGAGCATGCTGTCATCTCTGAGAAGCAGTATGGATGTCATTCTCCAGCTGTATGGAAGCCTGAGGTGTGCTACAATTTTTTGTTATTACAACCTTGTTACTTACTGACTTTATTCAGCAGCAAAGATGCCGGTTTCTGTCTTGTGAAGTTTTATGTGACTGTCTGATCTCCTTCAGACTGCGTATTTTTGCTGTATTGTCCCAGGGCTTGTTGGGGCTGTGGAGAAATAGTATGAATCTTCATTTTGGGGTAATTAACCTTTCCTAAAAACACAGGGTAAAGTGCTTGAACTTTAACAAAAGATGAAAGTGCTGAGGGTGCTTCCTGATGGGCAGAGTATTGTTGTTGATGTCTGCAAATTCATTTCACAACGAAGTGAAAATGCCTTTGCCTCTTCTGAGATTTTGTATTGGGTAGAATTATTTGTATTAGCGCTTTTAAGTGAAAATACATTCTCTGAAGAGTTTGTTTTTGAAAGAGTGAGTAGAGGTGCTGAAACTACGTCAGGCAGAAAGTCTGCTGCTTGTGTCTAGCGCAGAAGCTGTGTGCCTGTAAGGCACTGTTGAAACAAGAGGAACCCAGAGGTTATTTGTGCTGATTTGAAATACAAGCTTCGAGAAAGAGCATGTGACTTATTTTTATGAGGAGAAAGAATATAAGAACTTTTGTTACAAGCTGTTTGCGGAAAGTCAGACTTGGACTTCAAGCTTGGGCTGATAGAGATCGGGGAAATCTGCATGGTTTGACACTTGCAGATTCCCCAAACTGCCCCGTGTGGCCTCAGCCCTTTGAAAAAGATGGACTTGAACGTCTGCTGCAGGGAATCACTGGGCTGCCGAGTGAGGGAGGGGATCTTCCTCCCCTGCTTCCTCAGCGCAGGGGCGAGGGACCCAGAGGGAAGGCATCGCCTCTCAGAAGTGTGCAAAAAAGACTTGCTACTCTGGCGACATAGTTAGGCAGGGGAATCACCAAGTGTCCTGGTTCCTCACCTTGCTCCTTTATATACAGTCATGGATTACCTTGTTGAAGTATGGAGAAGGGAAAGATGAGAAAAAGGGGACTTGTCAAAGGGATGATTCCTCCCTCCTGCTTTTTAAACTGTCTTCTCAAAATCAGACAAAATTAGAGTGCACATTGGAAAGTCAGGCTTTTCTGGGGGTTGTTGTCTCTTCCACACCCATGTGTGTATACACGTTCAGGAATTGTACACTCTCTGCTAGTGCTCTTACTCTGTTTATATTGGCAGCTGTCAGAATTTCCTTTATAAGCAAGTGAAAATATGAGTAGAGCCACGAATCGCCATGTCCAGAGTTGCTCTGCTGTTATTCTCCCCTCCCTTCATTAAGTGCAGTTCGGTCCCCATTTCCTGTCAGAACTGCTGCAGTTTCAAAATGCTTTGCTATTTTAGTAGTTTGTAATCCAGACTTCAGTGCAGTTTTTTCTGCTTGAGAAAAGGCCCTTTGGTAAACAGACTGTTCTGACTCACTGTTAGTCAGTGAAAATAGTCATTTAAAATCCTTTCATGTCAAGGATTTTTAGGACTCTTAATCCAGCCTTGTGCAGGAGCTGGTCATTAGTCTGCTCGCACAAAAGAAGGAAAAATCTGGAGAAAAACCATCAAAGAGAGGATAAACGTGGAAGAAGAGTTAGAGTGTCTGGAAGAAGTTGCTGTGGGTGGAGAGATCTGGCAATTGCTACTGTACGTTACAGAATGACCCCAAAATATGCTAGGAAGTTTTTGAGAAGGATGAAGCTACTGTAAGAGAAAGAGGTCAGGCTGAGCTTTATGTATTTTACTGTGAGATGTGATAGATCGAGAGCTGGAAAGCAAAGGCGACTGTTCGTGAAGAGCTTTTGTTTCTCTAGAGGGAAGTTTACTGCTTTGAAATTAGTGTCTGTTATTGCCCTTGTGCCTGAACACTAGGAGCTTTTGTTTGATAATCTCTTTGCTCTTTGTAACCTTCCTGACGTGTTTGTGCTTTATCTACCTTCCTGAGCAAAACTGCAGATTCCAGCATCTTCTCCCCCTCCCAGGTGAGGACACAAAGGTAGAACAACTTCTGGTAAACAGGAGGTCATTTGAGAACACGATGGGTTTAGGTTTACATAGGAGGTGCTTTAGAAGGAAAAGACTTCTTTTTATGCACATCTTTACTCTGGTCATTTTGACAAGCAGGGAGAGGCTTGCTAATATTATTTTCAGAAATGAGGTCTTCCTACTTGTGGTGCTTGTGGTGGTTTCACTGTTGCGGTACGTGAAACAGGACTTGGCTTTGCCTGGTGACCTAGTGTGGAAAGCTACTGGGTTCATCGAGCTGTTGAAAGCTATTAGTTTCCTTTTGTGCTAGCTACCAGCCTCTATTCAACACAGCTGAGGTTAGGGGGCTGTGAGGAGCTGTTACTAACAATAAGCTGTCAGTAACAGGTCATTTTCCTACCGTGGACAAGGTCTTTTATTGCTCAATTGCAGATTTATTAGCTGGTAGCCTTGATGTGTATGAGCCCACTGAGACAGCAGCTCTACCACTGGGGAACATTGACCTGCCCCTCTGTTCTTCATGGTTTTGCTTCTGTTTGAGTGAGTAGGAAGGTTTCTCTGAAATATCCTTTACCTTCCCAAATGTGCTGCCCTTTCTGAACAGGATAGTTCTGTTTGGGAACTCTTCCTGGCAGGACTGCATCCTTTGGTCAACAGATGAAGAAGGGATGTGTGTGTGCATCTGCTGCATGGGTGGGTAACAGGGTGGGTGGGTTAACAAGAGCTTTGCTAAGATGCTCTGGCAGTTGGCATGGCAGCCCTGTCCATTCCCATTTGGTTCCACTTCCATGTAGATCTCTAGTGATTAATATGCATGAACTACCAGGATTGTCTGTATTTATACCTACTAACAGTGACAAAGACGTTCTTGCATGCTCTAGGTTTTGACATCTGTTAAGTGGTTGCAAAAGTCCTAAAATCTTCTCCTTGTCTGTGGTCCTCTTACCAATTGCCAAGAACAGGAATGTGCCTTGTTTAGGAACAGAGTTTCCAGAAGCATGTAGGAATGTGACCCTGGTATGAGAGATGATAATTTTCCCAGGGAATGCTCTGTCTGGTCTGCTTTCCTGCTGCAGCATCGGGGAAGATAGGGAGTGGGAGAGAACACAGATGGAGGTTCAGCATGAGTTGGACTTGATCTGCGGGCACAGCATAGCGGCAGTGAGTGCCAATGACAGTGCTCAGAGAAGATGCGCTAGTAACGTGCAACCCCCTGGCAGATGAGGTATATGTTGCAAGATGAATTAACCTAATAATATAAAAATGGTCCTAAAGAGACCACTCCACGTGCTGTACCTATTCTCCTATGCAAATGAGCTGTACTGGATTTTACAGATTGAAAATTAAGGTAAAACAGCCATGTGGAAGTTGGGGATAAAATACCTCCTATAGTGCAAACAGAGATTTCGGCACTTAGGGCCTTGAGGAAAAGCTTCTTATTGCTGTTTAAAAAAAAAAAAAAAACACAAAAAGGCAGAATTTGGCATAACTATAAGAACATTAGTGACTGGTTTTATTTGGTGGAAATGAGAGTTTCCGTAGGTGGAAGATGGTCATTTTAGCAGGAAATAAAGATCTTGCACTGTAAAAATAAATGTAAAACTGGTGCATTCCTCCAGTGTCATATGAAAAGCTTCTTTTTTTCTTTCCCCTTCAGGGTAGCATCAGGTTTTGAGGAAAGAGAATTGGTGCAATTCTAGAGCTCTAACTGACCTCTGCATAAGTTAACAGGACTCAATTTGTTGGCAAAACTGGGTGAAAGCTGAATTGCAAATTGGAAGAGGGATATTGTCTGTGGATGAAGGCAAGCATCAGTCCCCTATGATACTTGTATTATTACAAGCATTGATACTTGTATTATTTCTCACTTCCAAACTATAAAGACCTACTGAAATCACACTGACTTGCTGTCTAAGGCTTTGCTGACCTGATGCTCAGCTCCAGATTGTTTCAGAAGCTGACATCAATGAGACAGGCTTTTAAGATTTTTAGTGTAAAGGACTGGATTGAGTCTGAAACTCACTTTCATTTTCCTTTCTTCTCCTTTTTTCACAGTCTTCTTTTTAACCTTCTGTGTTTGCTGAGGGAGTAGCATTGCTTAATCCACACTTAATCCATTTTGCCGCCTGTGAGTTCAGCAACGGTGTTTGAAACATATAGTGACTTTGCTGGTTTGTGAATCTTGCTGATGAACACAGGCGAGGTGTCTTAATGTATACCAGTGTTCATTTAACTACTGCTGTTGCTGGAGCAGGAGCTGAAGTGGATAAAATGTCTGGGTCCTCATTATAATCTCACCCAATTTTCCTTCCTGAGTTTTTGGGTTCATGGGATACAAAAGCTTACTCCAGTATACAAAAGCAGACATAGCAGTTAGCTACAGATGGTGGACACTTTCCCCACCTTTGCCATATGGGATCAAGCTGAAGTTTTTGCCTGCACCAATACCGTTCTCACAGCTATTTTATTTTTTCTAGTTGCAGTTCCTAGGTCTTTGGAGCTCCAGAAATTCCTGTTGTCCCTGTACCCAAGGCATCAGCTGTTTGGAATAATCCAGGACCTCTTTGGGGGATTTATGGCTAACACCTTTGACTATATTTGAACAGGATGTGAGTAAAAGGAAGCAGTCAGAATGAGCAGGTGTTCTCACGCACCCGCTTTTGGCCACTCCATGAAATGTATCACATCAGAAAAACTATATTTAGCAAAGTTGTGTGTTCCCCCCACCCCGTTTCGCCCCGCAGCATTTCTTCAGGCAGCTCCGTGATTGGGCCAGTGTGATCTTAACTTGTTTTGCCATCTTTTGTGGTCACTGAGCTCACCAGATCTACTCTGATAAGAAACGGTCCCAATGCATGTTTGGCCAGACTGTCAGTTTGTTGCTGAGAAGTTTCTGGGCAGCCAGAAAATGCTGAAAGAGGAAGCAAGCAGAGATGATAAAGTTGTCTTTGATGGCAGCAAGACCAGAGAACGAAGTTTATGCTCCGTCTGTTGGGTGGAGGAAGGTTGCTCAGTACAGCAAAACACCAAAGGGTGAAGCATAGCAGATTTCTATTTAAAAGTTGGTCTAATAGAAGGAGTCTTTTTTGGGCTGCCTTTCTAATCCAGTTATTCACAGCTGTTCATTGGGGAAGGACATCCAGGGACATCCAGTCCATTTTTAGAATGTGAAATGAGAAATTTTCTTTGGTACGCTCTGTTGTTTGCCAGCTGGCCTGATTTGAAATGGCAGTAAACTGGTGTTAGTTTTGGACAGGGGAGTGTGGGTCGACATGAAGGGTGGGGGTTAACAGCTGGTAAGAGGGCATGTGCTGCATGAGGAAGAGACAGAGGAGGTGAAGCTAAATTTTGGAGAAGTGTCAGGGGAGCATCAGTATTTGCCCAAGACAGCCAGTGAAGGCATGGCTTTTTTCAGATTTAGATTTTTTTAGGTTTAGAGTGAGCAAGCTTGAAAATTGAGAGTTTCTCTGATTGGAGAGGGCTCATCTGCATAGAGGTCACATAACTGTCTGCAAAGAGGTGACGTGGTGGGTAGTTGATTGTCCCCATAATTCCCACAAAAGATGTTTCTGGGGTTTTATACGTAGTGAGGAGTTTGTAAATTAAGATGTGTCCTGATTTGAAACATCTTTAAGCCTTCCTGCTTATTCCCATCCATCCTTATGCCTTTTCAGGACTGATTTAGAGGGATTGGCAGGTTAGGGGTTTTTTTTCCCCATTACCATTGTTGAGCTCTTTTGCTGGTCAGTGTTAGGTCTCAATAAAGTCACAATGCAGTGAGCTCTGGGCACATGGGCATCCAGTTCCTACTAAGGAGTGAAATCTAAAGAACCACGCCCAAAAGTTCAATAGCATTTAGGATCAGCAAAGTATGTTAGCTTTTAATACGACCTTTTTAGGAAGAACACACACTTTTAATTTACGTAATTGCTCATATCTAGATAAAATTCTGAGCTGTTTCAGGGCAGGAACACTCAGAGTTCTGCCAATCCCCAAACAGGCCAAAATATTTAAGATTATAAATAAATCTTAAAACTTTTTATTGTGTTTTTTTTTTAACTCCTAGCAAGGCAGCCCCCATTCTAAGTCAAAAGCAATCAGATCGTTGTTTTTGTGCTCTCCGTTTATATGAGAACAAGAGGTCACTGGATGACATTACTGCTTTGTAAATTTAGAACAAATAAAAGGAAATGCTACTTCACCTAGTGCGTCGTCATCCTGTGGAATATACTGTTCCAGGATGTTAGTCAAAAGCTGTAGCCGGAACATAAAAAATAGCTGGACCATGCTCATTTCTAGCCATGTTTGCCAACAGGGGTAACCAAGCCTCATGTTCCAGAGCATTGGTTCATTGCAGCTGTAGCTGAGAGCAAACACCCCAGACTCCCTGGCTGGGAAAGGACAGCTTTTCAGGGGGAAGATTGCTGTGGTTTCTTTTGGAGATGACAAGAATGACTTTTTTTTTTTGTGGTGCGAGACATTAGATTGATCATTGGTCTCGTCCAGACAGCGCGGTGTATGTAATAGCTTTTCTCCCTCTGTTAGTATCCTTCAACAGGTGGATGTCTGGAGGTGAAATTACTGGCTCGAGTAGAAGGAGGTAAAAGTGGTAGGATGAGTGTTTTTCTTTCCCTGTGAGTGAGAGCATGTTTCTGTTAATCTCGGTTCTGCCTGTACTCAGGACCAATGTTGTGGTGTGCCTGTTGCACATCAGCCTGCGTGGGTAAGAGACCAGCGGCTGCCTGCAGCACAGGGAAAGCAGGCGGGTTTTACACTCGTAAGGTACCCGCTGTCAGGCTGGTGTGTGTGTGAGGCTGTATGAAAGGTGAGAACTGTTGAACCACTCTGTGAAGGAAGTGTCCCTATTAACATGTTTCTGGATTCCTAATTATCCTCATTAAAATGCTTAACTGTAACACCACTGCATGTTAATCAGAAAAACAGATTTGTATGGTTTCTTAATTTCCCCAAAGAATTATTACACTGGTTACATTAAAATCTTATCTGTCCTTCACAGTGAAGCCTGAATTGTCCCAGTTGGTCCTCCCTAGAATAGGAGTGAGGTTTGAGATTATATTCTTTGATTTCCCATCTCTGATGATACCACTAAATCCCAGTGCAAATGTTGCTTTAGAACTGACTAATGGGGAATGCTCTTCATAAATTTAACTTGCACAAAGTCACATTTTATTTGCAGTTTTGTAGTTACACAATAGACCCTTTATTTTAATTCTGTGACTCTTTGAATGAATGATTCAAGTATGAAAAGCTTCTTGATCTCTTTATTTGTCCTCTTGTCTTAAAAACTTTAACTTTGTTCTTTGAACAGGGGATTGTCCAACACTGAATGTGGGGATTTTTAAGATGATGCAGTAGGTGACTTAAGAAGGAATTAGTGATTTTCTATACTGGACAGTCTCTCCAGTGATCCAGGAAGTCAGTAGCCTCAGAAATTAATTCTTATCAGAGGGAGTGTCTGCATTTCTGTATTTTATGCCAATTTTTTAGATACCATGTCTTTCAAGGTGATTTTAAAATGATATTATGTACTTNATGGGATCGTGATGATAATAAATTAATTTTACCAGCTGTTTTAAATTATTTTTCCCCACTGCCCAAGAGTGTGCCAGTGGTTTGTTGAATCAACTGGCAGTTCCTTATGAAAACTGGCTGGTTTTAAAGCGATGAAAGGTCCTTGGATGTTTTGTCCCGAGATGTTTGGACTTTACATAGAGTACTGTTGCACATATGCAATTGATGTTCTTGGCTTTGCCGCCAGAAAAAAGTGGGGCCCTGTGTTGTCTGAACAAATTATTTGAACTTGGGTTTACTTCCAGGGAAAAAGCTGCTTCCTCTTAGCAGGACTTCAGAGATGCTGCTTGTTCTTCTCTAACTTCATGCTGATTTTTGCAGTAGTGTTTCATGCTCTGTAAAAGGTTTCTCTAGGGTAGCCTTTCTTACATACCAGAGTTTTTGATGGAAACACAGCTAATCACCCACTTCTCCACTTTCCCAAGAAAAAAGAAAGACTCCTGTGTTTACCTTCTTTGGGAATAAATTTTATCAGAGCTGGAATTATTTAAAGGAAAAGTCAGGGAAGAGGGAAGGAGTTCTTCGAAGTTTTATTTTTAGAAAATCATAAATATTTATTTCTGTTTGCTTACAATTGATACAGATCAGGTCGTTTTGTCCAAGATAGAATGTTCCATGCCAAAAGTGTGTTGCTAATATTAATGGACAGTCCTTGCTTTAAAAAGGTATTTAGCTCCATTGTCTACTTAATGTACCGGTAGTACCCTTTTCTAGGTATTAGTAATACCTCTAGGTAAAGTTAGTGTTATTGCAGGTGACTGCTGCAGTCTATCCTATGAAAAGAAATGTATTTTGAAAATTGAAGAGCTTAAAATAAAGCAGAAATTTACAAGTGTATCTTTTTTGCTGACATTACATGCACATTTCTTAGTGGATGCTCTGATGCAGTTCAATATCAACTTCAGAGGTTTTTATTTTTAACCTGTTCTATGAATCATAATGAGAAAAGTGAGAAACATACTGCAAAACGGTAGTTAACAGGGGCCATGTATTGGGGTGATGTGTGTGGTTTTTAGTCTTCCTTAACAAAACTTCAGTTGTGTGCTTGTTAGAGCCACACAGGCTTCATCAACCTGACACAATCCTAGTTTGTTTTCATCTATTATTTCAGATATTAGGGTGCAATTTGCTGGAAAAGCAGATGATGTAGACAATTTTTTTCATGTACAAAATGTAGAGGAGCACAGGAGAGTCTGGGCTGGTGGAATTGTTTAGGGTTGACATAAAGGGGAGCCTTTTGATTTTTGTTAGTGGTGCTCAACCTTAATGCAACTTCTCTTAAATCCAGATCTTGTGAACACTTCAATGTTGGTCTAATTTAAGAAGTCAGTTGGATGGAAATCAGTACAGACATGTGCATAGGGAGAGAGTTTTAGTAGGATAAGATAACTACAGTCTGGTGAAGAAAGTCTTTTGTCTTAGGAAGAATAAATGTTGATTTATAGTCAAGTCTGGACCCCAGCTGAATGAGCAGCCCTGTGGACAGCAGACGTGGTCCTCTGAAGAGCTCGGAGCTTTTATTTCTCTCTGCTGCCGCCATCTGACAAAAGGAGAGAGCATTGGTGGTAGGCTACACAGAGACGTCTGCCTTCCTGGGCAGAGGGGAGCTTCGACCACCCTACGTGTCTTCTGCTGGTTTCTTATAACACAGAACAACTAACACAGAGCAACTAATGCGTGGGAATTAGCCCGGGGTAGAAGTACACTGAGGAGAATATTTTCAGAGGAAGGCAGACACCACAACCTCAAGCTGCTAGTGGAACATTTGTTGGAATATCTTTTATGTAGTAAATGCAAAACAAGCCCTCAGGAAACATGAGGGTTCAAAATACAGTGATTTCTCTTCTAGATTGCTTATTGTGTTTGATTTCTCCCTTCTTCCCTCCCTGCTTGTCACAACTGTTACAGAGCATGTTATCTAATTTATTAATTGCTAGAAACTGGTGTATTATGGTGTTAACAAAATGTTTTAATGTTGTTGCCAATTTAAAAAGTTATTAAATACTTAAAAAAATTTATGCACGTTCTGCACATGTAATATATTAACTTTTACTGCTCTGTGCTTGATGTGTGTTGTGCTGTTATTTGGGCCTGAGAGATTTCTTCACTCAGTTCGGTATTGGGAATGACAGCTAAAATCTCTGTGGTTCTGTACATTTATGAAGGAATTAAGTTATATTACAGTAGAAGAGAAACATGGTTGAAAGGTGCAAATAACTGTTCTTCTGTGCAGCTCATTGCCTCTGAAAATAGCTTCAATAGAATACTCTAGTGATAACGTATTCTCTTGCTGTCTCTCAATGACATGCCCAGAGTACACACTATTAATTTTCTCTCACTCTTAAGATTATCACTCCATGTCGGAAGCTTATTCTTTGTGCTGATAACAGAAAAGAGATGGAAGATTGGATTGCAGCACTGAAGACTGTACAAAACCGTGAACATTTTGAGGTAAGAGGAGAAAGTGTTCCTTTGCACTCTCTGTCTCTTCTCCTAACTAGCAGCTTGTTTTGAGATTGGAGTCAGCTTCCAGTGAAGTTAGTAGAAGTTGGGTTTATTGACTACAATGGGTGTAGCATTAGGCCTTCTGTAAAAACTATCCCAAATACACTGAAGTGTTTCTCCAAATAATTCTTGTGGCTTTGTATACTCTCCCTTGGTAACTTTGAGAGCACTTTTCAGAGTCTGGGTAGGTTATGAAACACAGTTCTCCTCCCATTGTCTTTTCACTCTTCAGTTATCCTCCCTGTCCTGATTCACATCTTGCCTGCTTGGTACTCTGCCTGCTTCAGTGCATCTGTTTGCTTTCTGGGGCTGCAGTTAGACCAGCACTGACACCAAAAGAACCCGTCTTGTGTTTTCCCCACTCTGATGCTTGTCTCCCTGTTGTCTCCTCCCTTATGCTGACAGAAGTGTTCCTCTGCTATTCAATAAACCAGGCTGGGGAACTGATCTTGCTGAAAACTTAATCCAACAAAAAAATGGGGAGGGGAAGGATCAGCTCTCCAGCAGATAAATTCTCCAGTTCATTTCCTTACACACACTTGGAGTGAGACAAGGATGGGAGGTAGGACAGGAGCAGGAATGAAGGTGTGGCTGCTTCTTCAAGTAGTCTCTTCTGGCTTAAAGAGCTTCTTGAGTTACAGCTAGTATGTATAAACTGCATGTGGCCTACTCTTCACTAGTAAAAGTGTTCTGTTTCTGCCTTTCCTAAGTGCTATGTGCAAATTTTTGTTTTAAGAAAAAAAACAGTCTTGTTGCTCTACCGTAGACTTTGCTGTAATACATTTATTTTATTAGTCTACCCAGTACAGCATGGACCATTTCTCAGGGATGCATAACTGGTACGCCTGCTCACATGCTCGGCCAACATACTGCAATGTGTGTCGGGAGGCACTGTCTGGAGTCACGTCACATGGGCTGTCATGTGAAGGTAAGGGTGCTCGTCTCCTGTTTTGGGAGCATTGTCTTTATAGCTCAGTGCCATGTTCCAGAGATAATTTAAGAGGAATGTTGTTAACCATCTGCAAAAAGATGTAGTAAATGCTTCATAATAAACTTGAGAGAGCCACAGGCTGTGTGTGAGACTGGAGGTCTTTTCTGGACCTGACGCTGAAGCCCTTCACTGCTGAATCCCTTTGGCTTCACAGAGAATTTTCCTGCAGAAGTCAAGATCAGGATCTTGGCATTTTGTAAAAGGATGATAGATGTGATGATGTTTTCATGCTGGTTTTAGTGTTGGACCCAATAGTAATATAGCTGATTTTTTTTTTTTTCCATATACCCAAATACTGTCATCCCTTATTAAAATCATGCTTCTGAAGTGAACAGAGGTATATATGCAGACATACTTCTGAGGTATCGGATAGAATATTCATAAGAATACTCCTGTTCATAAGCATGATCATATTTGTAAGAACATCCTTGTTAGGTGTTTGAATGCCAGGAGGTTATTCTTTTCAGCTTTGGCATAGCAGACACGTCTGGCTATGCACAGCTCATACTTCTAGCTTGAGTGAGGTTACACCCACACTGTGTAAAAGGATGCAGGGGTGTATGACTATGTAAATCATGTCAAATTTAACAAGGTGATAACTTAGCTTTATACAAGCAACTGGCAAAAGTGACAAGGCAAGAATTAATAGCTAGCTCATCTTACTCCGTACACTTAGAGCTGATAGTTTTGGCAGTGCTAACAAGGGTAATGTGTGCCCATGCTTTCTTCTGGAGCCAAATATGGTCACTTGGGAAAGCTTTTGCACAGACTGCCACATTACATGTTCTGAGGCAGGATTAATATATTTTTCTCTTCCTCTCTAGTGTGCAAGTTTAAAGCCCACAAGCGGTGTGCTGTGCGGGCAACCAATAATTGCAAGTGGACAACTCTGGCCTCTATCGGGAAGGATATCATTGAGGATGAAGATGGGGTAGGCATTAGTCTTAACTATTCTAGCCTGATCTTGATGTGGAAGCACCAGCATGTGCTCTACAGCTTTCTTCACTGTACAAATAGCAGATTCTGCCTTTGTGTGTTAACGACGTGGGAAAGGCCTTTACTGTCAGAGCATGATATTCTGTGTGGAAAGTCCAACAGCTTAGCAAGGACTCCTTAATAGGAAGAAACTCCTGCTATGGACCGGGGGAAGTTGAGGTTAAATAATTGGAGGCATGGGGAACCTGATCTGGGTTTTGGCAAAAGAAAAACAAATAAGTGGTTGGAACAGTACCTCAGCATATGAGATGTCTGATGGAAGTGTTTCCTGATACTAGCTTAGGGAAAGTCACCTGGTCCCTTTGTGCTTGAGCATGATATAAAATGCCAAAAGAGGTCATTGGGTGTTTTCACAGAATCACAGAATCGTCAGGGTTGGAAGGGACCTCTGGAGATCATCTAGTCCAACCCCCCCGCCAGAGCAGGGTCACCTACAACAGGTTGCACAGGACAGCGTCCGGGCGGGTTTTGAATGTCTCCAGAGTGGGAGACTCCACAATCTCTCTGGGCAGCCTGTTCCAGTGCTCCACCACCCTCAAAGTAAAGAAGTTCCTCCTCATGTTAAGATGGAACTTCCTATGTTCAAGCTTGTTTTGTAGACATTGCCTTTGCTGTCCTTAAACAGTGCATATAAAGACTTGCATCTCTGTATGTCGCAGTGCCACAGTGCATCCTGCGCTCTTGAGTTGCACTCCGGGAAGTCCATATTGCTTCTCTTCCTCTGTACCATTTGCAGATATCCATGCCACATCAGTGGTTGGAAGGAAACCTGCCCGTGAGTGCCAAATGCACTGTGTGTGATAAAACCTGTGGCAGTGTCCTACGTTTGCAAGACTGGCGCTGCCTGTGGTGCAAAGCCATGGTGAGTTGAATAAACATGACCATTTCAGGAAAAGGATAGTCTTTGGTCAGCTCTTTGGTGTGTTCTTTTAATGACATTTACTTAAAATGAAATCTCTAACTGTGCTGTCAGTATTTGCCATGAAGGACTCTATTGTTCTTTCTCCAGATGATAAAAAGCCTGCAAGAGATAGAAATTTAAATTTCTGCTGAGAAGTATCACTGTCATGCATAAAAGACCTAAAATAATTACCTGACTTCTCTGAAAGCTCATTTTCTTTTGATAGTGAGCTTTCATAGAAGAATCTAATTACACTAGATACATATCAATGCCTCAGGCATGGGAAATGCTGGATTTCAAGGAACCATTGTTTGTAATTTCTGCAAGTTGAAAAGGTACAGCAAAAAAAGATGATAAAGAATACTAAGCTATTTTAATAGTAGTAATTTCCCTTCGTATTGCAATAGGTTTCTCTTGCCTAACCACTGCTGTGATGCAGATATTGTTATGTTTCCAGTTGTCTATAATTTTAATAGAAGAAGTATAACAAAATATATGTTTATAATGTGTGGGGTGGGGGCTCAAACCCCAAGCAAACCCTGTATCTTGCAGTCTTTGTGTACTGGAAATGACTGAAGTGCCCTACTTTACTTTGGTTTTCCTTTTTTTGGTGGCTTTATTAATCCCTCCTTCTCTTCCTCGTGTATGCCTCGTGTCTTCCTGCTTTATTTTTTTATTTCTTGTTTTCTTGAATTCCCTGCTTTTTCTTTTGTTGCTACTTTTGATCTCTCAACTGAGGCTAGCGTTTTGAAAGTAGAATGTCTGAGGGCTCTTAAAGCCGCATAATCTGTTACCTGGTCCTCTCAGCACTCAAAGTGCTAGTCTCATAAATTCCAACGGCAGAAAAAGTACACACTAATGGAAAGAGGAGAATTAGTAGAAGACTTTGATTAGATCAGAGATCTGATTAGATTCATCGATTGACATTTCCTTGGATTCTCCCCCTCTTCCTTTCTTACTCTTCCTTTACAACCTCTTGTTGGGTGGCTTTATGAATTATACTACAGTGCCCAAAAGCGTCTAAACGCATGTCTTTTGTTGGTGTTTTCAGGTACACACAGCATGTAAAGAGTTGTTGCCAAACAAGTGCCCTCTTGGGCTGTGCAAAGTATCTGTCATTCCTCCTACTGCGCTTAACAGCATTGATTCAGATGGTAAGTATCGCTAGTAAGTAGTGCCTTCTTTCTCTTCCTCTCAGTTACAGTGCCTTCAGCTAACACTGTTAATGCCAGACTCTGTCAACTGAAAATTCTGCTTTTTGATGTTGCTGAAATTCCAGACTGGAAGATACTGCTGAAGTATGGCAGCGAACTGTTTGCTTTGCTTTTGCATTCAGTTTATTACCCTGTAACGTCAGTATTTGCTGAGCTGCAGCTGTTAAAATTTATTGAGAACAACTATATTGCAGAAGCAGTTTGGGAAGGTTGGGGAAGCTGAAAATTTTGGCGTACTGGTAGGAGATAAGTGTGACATTTGGCAGCATGAGGTGTGGTTCGTGCTGGATTCAGGCTGTATGCATTTGGCATTTACCCAGTGAGTGCCATAAGCACAAGGAAAGTATTAGCTTCTTCATAGCTGTGCAGGGGTGTGGGGTGTTGTTTTTTTCTCACTCCAGCTCCACAGGCAGCTTCACAGCTTTCTCTTGGCTTTTCCTCCCTTTCCCTTCCCTTTTCCTTGACAGGTTTCTGGAAAGCGACTTGTCCCCCTTCTTGCACAAGCCCTTTGTTGGTCTTTGTCAACTCAAAAAGTGGAGACAACCAAGGTGTAAAATTTCTACGAAGATTCAAACAGCTACTGAATCCAGCCCAGGTCTTTGACCTCATGAATGGAGGACCTCACCTTGGGTAAGCAGATATTCTATGGAAGCACACATTCCTTGTAAATACCAGAAAAGTACAAGTGATTTATTTGATTATAAGCTCATCCTTAGAGGGTCAGCCCTCTGATCATGTTCGTGGCCCTCCTCTGGACCTGGTCCAACAGGTCCGTGTCCTCCTCATGTTAGGGGCCCCAGAGCTGGACACAGTACTGCAGGTGGGGTCTCAGGAGAGCAGAGTAGAGGTGCAGAATCTCCTCCCTTGACCTGCTGGCCACACTGCTTTTGATGCAGCCCAGGATACGGTTGGCTTTCTGCGCTGTGAGCGCACATTGCCGCGTCATGTTGAGCTTCTCATCCACCAACATCCCCAAGTCCTTCTCCTCAGGGCTGCTTTCAATCCATTCTCCACCCAGCCTGTATTTGTGCTTGGGGTTGCCACGACCCACGTGCAGGACCTTGCACTTGGACTTCATGACGCTGGCATGGGCCCACCTCTCCAGCCTGTCAAGGTCCCTCTGGATGGCATCCCTTCCCTCCAGCATGTCAACTGCTCCACAGAGCTTGGTATCATCGGCAAACTTGCTGAGGGTGCACTCAATTCCACCATCCATGTCACCAACAAAGATTTTAAACAGTATCGGTCACAGTACCAACCCCTGAGGAACACCACTTGTCACTGCTCGCCACTTGGACATCGAGCCATTGACTGCAACTCTTTGAGTGCAGCCATCCAGCCCATTCCTTATCCACCGAGCGGTCTATCCATCAAATCCATGTCTCTCCAATTTAGAGACAAGGATGTTGTGTGGGACACTGTCAAATATAACAAGGAACCTATTCCTCAGAGAAGACTGAACACGTGTGAAGTTTGGAGGGGTTTTCCCCTCTCTGTGTTTAGTGTTATTGATTAGCTAAAATGAAAAATGTTGTTGAAAAAAGTTACTATTTCCATTCATCAGTCACAGCAGGACAGCTTGAGCGGTTTGGGGGGAATTCCAGAAACACTCCTCTGGAGGAAGACCAAGCATGGGAAGCTTGAATCCAGAAGAAAACTTGTCAGCAAGCAGACTTGTAACAGGAATCCTGATGTATTGTTAACGAGAGTTAACTTGAGTTAAATCGGGTGAAAAAACAAATGTCATAGATAGCAAAAGAGTATTGTCAAAATGAGATTTATCCAGAAATAACTTACCTGGAAAGTCTGTAAAACTTCCATCTCTTGAAGATTTTATGGTAATATTGGGAAAACATACCTTGTGAATGCTTTTGGTAAAGTTGGTTCTGCCGTGGGATCTAGATGGCTTTTCAGGCTTGTTTACCAGATTATACTAGAATATCTATGGATAAAAAAAAAGTGACCCTTGTGGAATTAATACCTTCAGTGTATTTCTGCAGCTCTGTTCTTAAAAAAAACCTACCTTGGTCTCCAGTTTGCTCTCTCCAAATGTTTCTCTGTTGCGTTGGATTTGAGTAACTTTTGTCATGAATGGGTGCTTCTTACAGTTAAAGCTGACGCAAGGTGAATTTCCTTCATATTTTTCTAAGTGTGCTCAAAGTCTGTGACTAAGACCTGTAGGCGCAGGGTGCTAAATCTGGGAGTGTCCACTCCTGGATGCGTGACCAGTAAGTTCTGCTTTCCTGAGAATCGTTTTGGTTTCTTGCCATAGCGCATTGGAAAACACTGGCCTTTAAAACTGCAGCATGCTGTCCAGGGATGTGTTTGGCTGATAAATAATTTATAGAAAACTTTTATCATTAAATAGTTTTCTTCTTCCCCTCCCCAGTTGGACTGACTGTAGAGAGGAATTTTGCTTTTAAGCAGGAGAGAAGGGAAGGGAGGGAATCAATTATTTTTTCAAGCTGTGGTGCACACTTCTAAAACAGGTGCTCTTGTTTGCTCTTGTTTCCTTCTTAAAAAGGAAACGGTGGTACAGGGTAGAGGCTGATTCTTAATAATTTAAATATTCTCAACTGGTGCCAGTCAAACTGTACCATAAGATGTTGTCATTTCTGATAGACATTTTTGATGTGTCAACAGGCCTTGAAGAAGTAAGGATTTTCATGTACTACAGTAAATCCTGTTTAGGTAACAATAAAAAAAATAAATATATACAAAACCAAAATAAAAGGCAGTAGTTCTGGAGAATGTTCAGTGAGAAGCACAGTTTCAAACAGCTTAAGGAGAGGTTGTTTTTAATATTCTGCAAAGGGTGAATAGAGAAATTCACATGTGTCGTGCTGGTAAGTTGCCTGCCTGCCTGCAGGACAGACAAAGCGCCAGAGCATTGATTTATGTTGCTTTCCCAGAAGAAGGACTAAAGCTTGTGGGGCTTTACATCCTCTTACAGTTGTCTGCTTACTGAATAACTGCATAAAGTTCCCACTCTTGAAGCTTTGCTTTAATTGGTGTGGCCTTGAGTGTGAAGGCAGTGACATCAGAGCACTCCAAACAGTGACAAATAACTAGCGTTAGGCCGAACACAGCAAATCTGCAAAAAGGAATTAATTCAATGAATAATGAGCTATCACATGCTTGTTTCCTTTTCTGTTCGGACATGTGACCTGCTTTAGTAGAGGAGTATGTCTGGGACATATTTCTGTGGTGAACAGCCATTGTAAATTGCCTAGCTGTATTTATAATTTCTTATTTATAATAATTTGAATTAATCTATAATCTGACAGTGCCTCATATTCATTGCAAAATCAGAGCCTCCTTTAAGCAAATCTGCCATGTTTATTACCTAGATTGGAATTGTTTATTGTTTCTTTCTGCAACATCTGATTGTTCTTCTCTCTTGCTTTTTTCTTTCCCTTCTCTGTAGTTTACGCTTATTCCAGAAATTTGACACTTTCCGGATTCTAGTTTGCGGTGGGGACGGAAGCGTTGGCTGGGTTCTCTCCGAAATTGATAGCCTCAATCTTCACAAGCAGGTACCTGCTCAGTGAGCTTGGTTGGATGAAGGAATGAAGGAATAACAACAGCATGGGTTGAAGAGGATTTTCTTTGATCAGACAGACGTAGTTTGCCCCAGGACTGAAGCCACGTATAGCTTACCACAGCAGTGTTCTTGCAGTAGTTTTCTGCAAGAAGCTGTACTGGACTAATTCATTATTCTTATCTCCATTGCTCCCCCACGACTCCCTCTGACAAGATCCTGCTTTTGGAGAGTAGCTCTGAGTTACTCCTGCTCCATTGCCAGCAGAGACTTATACTCAGAAAGGGCTGCAGTTAGAAAACTGGGAGTTCCACAAGGGTAGCGCTCCTCATCTATTCCCTTTAATTCTCATGGTGGTGTTTCTGCATCCTGGGATAGACGGAAACTTCTTTGGAGTAGAGGTATCATGCAGTGTTTAATTTGTTTCCATTTTGTCATTTGGAAATGTCTATGCTAATTTTACAGGAAAAGCAATAGCACCACCTGATGGTTAAATAAATACATCTGTAGAATGGGTTACTTTTAGTAAGATGCTCCTAGCTGTAATACGCTCCTCTTTCAATTAACAACTTAAGAGTAGAGGAAATTTTTCCTTACTTCCGTGCTCTTCTGGCTATTTGGCCCACCCAACTACTTTCTCCTCCCCCTGGGACTAGCTGTTTCTCAGTGCCTGGTCTGTGTAAGGAATCAGTCATGTTACTTGTGGCTGTTTGTAGCTTGTGTTTTCCCATTTGAATATCAGTTTTGGTTTCCTTCTCTCTGATGCAGTGCCAGCTGGGAGTGCTGCCTTTAGGAACAGGGAATGACCTTGCCCGTGTGTTAGGCTGGGGGTCTGCTTGTGATGATGATACCCAACTCCCACAGATCCTGGAGAAGCTGGAGAGGGCCAGTACCAAAATGCTGGACAGGTGAGTAACCATCACTAACATCCTTCCCTGTTCAATAGTTGTGTGAAAATACCCTTCCAGGAGAACTGGGCAGTTCTTGATTCTGCCCAGCTGCTGGACTTCTTACTAATGCCAGTTTACATTTTTTCTTTGATAATCCTCTGTCACCCTTTAGCAACAAAAGCTAGTCTGGCTTTCGACGTCACTGCTGCAGAATAGTAATGAGTGAAATTGTCTGATGTCCAGTGTTCTCTCTTGTGTTCCAGAGTTCTCATCAATTGAATTTGACAGCCTTACAGTTATTTACTTTTTTTAAGCTAATTTCTTTCTTGGTAAATTTGAGCCAATTTCTCTTGAGTTTGGCATAGAAATGAAAGCTGAATGCAGAAGTGGACATCTTTACCCCTAGTATTGATATCACCTTTATATCTTTGAACATTTAAAAATGCTTCTTGTCTTTAGAGTTGCATCTTGGCATCTGTTATGTTGAACTGAGTAACACTCAATTTCTGTGAGAGAGGGAAGAAGTACAAAGAAGGTCCTTGTGCTGTAGTTCTTGTTCACAGTGTCGTCCTTTCCTCTTCCCCCAGTTCAGCCCCTCTGCAGTTCCATTGCAACCCTGTGGCTTCCTTACATCAGTCATGCCCCTGCCAAGGTGCAATTTGTTCTGCTTGAGGTTCTAACCTGTTATGTGAGCCTTTGGATAAAGGAGGAAATCATTTGCCTTGTAGTGACAGCTATGATGTCTCCTTTTGAACAGGTGGAGCATCATGGTGTATGAAACTAAACTCCCACGCCAGGCCTCCACTTCCACAGTCACTGAAGATTTCAGTGAGGATTCTGAGGTACCTCGTGAGACACAGAGGGCAGGGGACTGGAGCAATGGCCTCAGAACAGACGAGATAGGAGGCAGTGGTTAAGTGCAGATGGAGCAGGCCTGAGCTATGACTTGGGTGAAGCAGGAGCTACAAAGTCAATGAAGTATTGTGGAGAAGGATGGAGGCTGGATTACCAGAGTCAACAACCATAATGGGGAATGGGAGGAAAATGCTTTGGAACAGGACACAGAGGAAATGATCAACTTTTATCGGCTGTCATGACATCATGTTACTGAAATCGTGGAAGGCTGCATGGCAGTCGTAAGACCCATAGAAACCCAATTTTAGATGCATAGTTAATCAGGGACTCTAAGAACTGCACTGCTGATGATTTCTAGGTTCAGAATTAGTTTCTTCATCAGATTCAGATCTTCAATGGGTAACTGAGCCCTAGACCACAGAACTTTTCCAGGGCAAAAGAACCTGTAGAATGATAGGTACTCTCTGGGGAGCCAGGGTTACACAGCGTATGTTGTAATGTTGGGAAGCAGCACCCCAGTGGCTTGTTTCTGACTGTCAACAGGTGCAGAAGATTCTCTTCTATGAAGACTCTGTGGCTGCCCATTTGTCCAAAATTTTGACTTCTGACCAACACTCAGTCGTCATCTCCTCAGCCAAGTGAGTACTTACAGGAAAACTGCTCTAAGTGAAATTTGCACTGTGAAGATCCTGCGACAATCCTTGCATGACTTCATTTTCGCTATGTTCTTTGTCTAGGGTGCTTTGTGAGACAGTGAAGGATTTTGTGGCTCGAGTAGGGAAAGCCTATGAGAAAGCAACAGAAAGCTCAGAGGAATCAGAGGTCATGGCCAGAAAGGTAAAATTCAAAAAAATGTTTGGGTTTTTAATTCTGAAGTGGAAAACTGCTCTGTTTTCAGAGAACTAGGACAGCAGCAGTTCAGCGAGCACTAAAAGAATGAGCTACCAAGTCTACTGTTAGTTTTACTCAAATGTTCTTCTTCGCCTTGTAGTGCTCTGTCCTGAAGGAGAAGCTGGACTCGTTGCTGAAGACACTGAATGATGAATCTCAAGCATCTTCATCTCTGCCAAACCCTCCTCCCACCATTGCAGAAGAAACTGAAGATGGCGATGGGTCAGGCAGTGCTTGTGATTCTTCTAGTGATCGGTCGGTGGGCTCATCGTGTACTGCACGGCCCCAAATATTTCGCCCCCGAGAACAGCTCATGTTGAGAGCCAACAGCTTGAAAAAAGCCATTCGTCAGATAATAGAGCATGCAGAAAAAGGTAACCTGTTAGGAGTCCTGCTTGTGACTTGTTACAGGCTCTTGAGAAGTATAGATTTCATTATTCCAGAGGGGAGTAGGGTTCTTTATTAAAAACAGCTTTCCTGAGCTAAAGAAGCTATTCAGTAAGCGTGGCTGTTTAGTTTCAGTATCGTCTCTGCCAAGCCCACCTGTTTGAAACATTGCTTGGTAAATGAGCCTGAAGTTCAAGGTATGTTCTCTCCCATAGGGCTGGTTTAGGAAGTTACTGCCCTCCCACACTCTGTTCGTTTGCGTTTCCTGTCTGTCCCCACCCATACCACAATTGTGTCAGCGCAACTGTTTGTGTGGCCTTGCTGTAAAACAGATCTGAAAATACTTGGGAAGAAAGTATTTTAAGTATTTTAACTTGGATTGTTTCAGAAATCTCTTTATAGTACAGCCCAGCAAAACAGTGCAGTGGTACAACTGCAAGAGAGGGCAGGAACTTCTTAAACTAACTTTGTCACTGGGAAAACGTTATAATACTGAACCCAGATGCAAATCCATTCTGTTTCAGTGTAACTTCCTAGGCAGGTGACCCTCTTCTCCACATCTTGACCCTTATCTCTCTCCAGCCACTCGTACACATAGCTCAAAGTTTCATTTCCTTCGAAAGGCGTCAGTGTCCCAGATGTTAGTCATAAACTCAGTGGTTTAACTTAGACCAAAGGAAGTACTTAACAGCTTATTACTGGAGATAAAAGCATTGAAGTTGCAGATGTGACATCCATGCACACCTAAATGTGCACTATGAACAGCTATGTAGTCAGTTACAGATCATTGCAATGCTGCTTGAATTTCCAGCACTGCAATATTGTATACAACCTATCCTGCAGGCAAAGTCATATGAGATGATGGAAGCTGAGCAAACAGCCTGCTTCTAGTGAGGCAGAGGTCTTGACCTCACTGCTGCCCTACTCTGCTGCTGCTTACCTTTGCCGATTTGATGTTTGCTGGAGTTCTTTTGGAGCCCAAGCAATTTACTTAATCCAGCAAGAAGAGTTTGTATTTCTGCTGGGCTAATGGGTTGGATTGCCTTGTGGGTAGTTTTGATGAACTTCAGAGTCAGCACAAGGGAGGGGAAGAGAGTGAAAGAAGGGGGGCTCGTTCCTCCTGCAGAGGCAGTGAGCTGGTAGGTCAGCTGAGGGCTCTTCGCAGAGCTGTGCCCTGTGAGGGGCTGCTGGGGAGGAAGGCCTATTGATTACACATAAAGGAAGTTTTGATTTCTTTAGGCAATACGCTAGCATTTAATTCTTACCAGCTTTTGGGCAAACTCCAGTTACATTTCAGATGTATTTGTTCAGCATCTCCAAACTGTTTTTATTCTTCAAAAGCATGTAATCTGATTCTTTCCTTTGTTTGTATTGTTTTATACCAACTGCTCTTTTCTTCCTCCTGATTATGTGTGCCCTTTTCAAGTGGCTTGTCCTATTGCCCCAGTACAGATTAAGTGAACAGAAAATTCATTAAATTTATCATTTAATGTCCATCTGCTTAGAATTTCTGGCAACATCTAAATGCACATAAGTGGAAGTCCATCACCTGCAGGACAGTTTACATCTCAGGAAGGCTGAGTACCTGTAGCATTAAAGCTGGACACTTCTATTTAGAGCCTCATTGCTAAAGAGCTCAGCAAAGAAAACAGGAGGCTAAACCAGCCCAGTTCCAAAAGCTCTCCAGAGCAGAGCTTAGTTGAGACAAATGATATAAGAAAGCTTTTTGTTATTCCTGTTCTTTTCTTTAAAGAATCAGGGCCTTTAGAGTCCCATCCTGTTGTTATTTACATCAGTGGGAGGTGTTCCTTGCTGGAAGAGCTGTGAGGCATTTGCCTACTTTCTCTCTCCTTACAGCTGTAGATGAGCAGAACGCCCAGACCCAGGAGCAAGAGGGCTTCCTCCTTAGTCTCTCAGCCTCTGAAGAGGGCAAGGAACTGAGGAACGAGGATAAAATCTCCCTGCAGTCGTCACACAGCAGCAGCTATGGAGTGTCCAAAGGAAGGAGCCAGCGGAAAGGTACTGCTGCAGTGCTGCCACCGTACAGATCTTGCCTGCGAACTACAGTTCTGTTAGTTGTAAAATGTGAGGGAGGTGTTATGTCTATTACCTTCCAAGTTCTCTTCTTCTTTAATTTTTGAACAATTGCTCTTCAGATGCCAGCCCTTGCACGTTTCTGTGCTCTAGCCTGTACATCATACACCCCGCTTTTCACTACATCTCCGATGGGTGGTTCATGTTCTTAGCATATGGAGCCTAGGATTCAGAAATGTTCTTGCACCTTAGCCAGTAATCTGTGTTCTCTTGGCTTTCAGTGCTTGGACCAGGACAGTCTTGAGCATTTTTCATGTCATCTACCTGATGACATTTCCCTGTAAGACCCTGCCATCCTTTGCAGATGACAGAGAATGGAAGCCAGTTTGCTTTAATAACTGTGTTATGTGCGTAATTTGTTAGAGATCCCTGATCACTGTAAATATATTTGGAACTTATGTGAGTAGTGATTGGGAGCCAAATACCCTGTCTGTTGTGCTGCTGGCACCAGCATTTTCTCATCTTCATTTCTAGTATTTGCATGTGGCATTTTGGTACCTCCAATCTGTGAGGTTTTCTGGCTGCACATGTGCCACATCTCTGTCTCTTAATGACTGGTTCTGTCAACTCTTTGTTTTATGGTGGCTAGAGTGTTCTGCTGTTGAGTGATTCCTAACCCAGTCTTGCTGCTTGCGTTGTGCTGCTATGTGCTGGTCTGAATCGCAATGTTATGTTTGTCAATAGCCATGTTTGTGTTGTGTTTTACAGCGTCCAAGTCTCCTTGCGAAAGACTAATAAACAAAGGAAGTTTGTCTCTGGGCAGCTCTGCATCTCTTCCTCCCCAGACAGGAAACCGGGACAACTTGCCAATGCTGAACACAAAAATCCTCTACCCAAGTAAGTGTAACACCCACCACTTTCCATTGAGGCAGCCAACTGGAGTATGAGTGACAGCAGTGCAGGCCACAGTCTCCACCTGAAAACATGAAATTGTCCTGCCTGATGTCCTTTTGTGCAGAGTCCACGTGGAGAGAAATCCCACTGTCGATAACTTTCCACTAGCGCTGAAAAGTAGAGACTTGGAGGGAGCTGTACTAGTTTCCAGTTAGTAGCTGAGACCTAGACATACATTTTTATTAACACTGTGCAGTGGCAGAATTTAGATGCCAATTACAAGGAGATACCGAGCTAAAAGTAACCTTGAGAAGGCTGATAGGATGCTGCTGAGAGAGGTTTCTGAAGAGTGGCATCCATAGGCTGGGAGCAGCAGTCTATTCATGTGAAGGCTGAAGTCAGTGGAGGTGCTCAGACACAGCAGAATTCCCACCTCCCACATCTTATGTAGCAACATCATGGTGCTGTCCTTCCACCTCTTCCCCCCAAATTACTTTTTCAAATTGTTTCTTCTGGAAGCAGGTAATTTCTTTTCTCTCTGACAAAGCTACTGTTTGTGGGTTGCCAGTAGTTCTTAAGCAACTTGGAGAATAACTTCGGTCCTACTCTTCTCTCTCTACTCATTGAAGCTAGGACATTGCGTGTCTCACCCTGCAACAAAAAAGCTACTGCAGTGAATACACTCTTATTTCCAATTGCCATGTGTCTGTACAACTGTGCTGCTGGCCTGAGGTGATACCCTGTCAATCAGAAACCCTGCAGGCAGCCCCGGAAACCCTTCTCCTTATTGAGAGCTAAGCCTTCTGGAGTGGAAGAAAGCACTATTGTTATTTGCTTTCCACAGTGAATGACAAGAGTTAATATCTTCTGCCCTCGTCTTGTCTCTGAAATTGAAGTACCCTGTTTTCTGCTTATTACTAATCACACTCTTCCCTGTGGTCAATTTTCCTACAGATATCCGTGCTGGCATGTCTGGTTCTTTGCCTGGGAGCTCTGTCATCAGCCGATTGTTGATCCATGCTGATCCCTTTAACTCTGAGCCTGAAAATCTGTGAGTATGCCCAGGAGGTTGAAGGGAGGGAGTGGGCGTTTCCGAATGGACCTCAGCAGAGAAGTGGATTAGTTTATAGAGCTAAATAATGGACTGCAGCAGCCCAGAGTGTAAATGAATTCATATGCTGGGTGCCAGTGAGGATCAGCTTATGTAGTTATACTTGCAGTGACACATCTGACTCATGGTAGAAGATTTTTAGGTTTTAGGTGAGAATGAAATCTAGATCAGTCTTCTACCTACACTCGGAGATGACTCCCTCCACAGTAACCTGTGGGGGAATCACTACCCTTACAGCATGGAGGCCCAAGAAAGGACATGGGAGGCAGTCGGGAAATGTGATGTGAAGACTTTCTCAGGCTATTTCTGCTAAACCGTTTAACAGTAAAAATGCAGTGATACAGGCTTCAAGGTTTTTTCATGGGGTTCAGTGCCCCTGAGATGAGTAGCTGACACTTTCAAGCTCATTTGTCAGGCTCTCTGTAAGTAACACCTAATATATGTGTATATATATGCAAGCAATTAGCATGGCTAACGTTTTGTGAGACCTTTTACACAATGCCAGTGACCAGCAACGTAGCTTTTTTTTGTAAATGAAGTGCAGGCTTCTGAGTACGTTCCTGTGGCAAGGGGAGAGTTCCCCTGCCAATCTTGTAGCTGTGAAGCCTTATAGACAGAGGCTGCAGGCCAGGAACCTCTGCTCAGTAGCCACTTTTATGGTATTCTTTGTGGGTTTTACACATTTCCCAGCAGTGCTTATCAGAGCACGTTGGCATACAGCCACCTTGTTCTTCACCTTTTTATGCAACAGAATTATGAGGTGGCCAGAGGAGGCATGTGAGATGTATACCAAATGGTATGTAGTCTTAGGAATGGGAGTTTTGTTCTTTTGTTTTGCAGTGAATGTTACACAGAGAAGTGTGTCATGAATAATTACTTTGGAATTGGACTGGATGCAAAGATTTCTTTGGACTTCAACAACAAACGTGATGAGCACCCAGAGAAATGCAGGTGGGTTTGGCTTTGGATGGCCTTTGGCTACTGCCAGAAGTGACTGAAACCACTTTACGTTTCTGTGCAGTTTTGAAGCCGATTGTGTACAAGTGTGCTCAATAGGTATATTGTCAGTCTTGTCTGCATAATCTGTCTTCAAGGCTTGAAATCATGATGGAGGTTAGCTACCAGTTTATTACTGATTCATTGTGCTGTTGGGGCTAGTATAAGATCTTTGAGCAGCTACATCAGTGTGGATTTAGTGTGTTGGTTCTCTTTACTTCCATGATCTCAATCACAGATTTTTCTCCTGGGCTTGCTGTTTAGCCATGAGAGAACCTCCTCTCAGCTATAAATGCCACTTAATAGGAACAACATGTTTTGACCTTTGGAATACCTGGGCAACTACAGGACACTTTGTGTAGCCTGGGATTGTTACATTTGCTATACTTAAGCTAATACTGGGAAACGCTGTTGATGTCCTGGTGTACAAGATTGACAAGCTCTGTGCCAGGGGAATCTGTGTATGTTTCTGGTAAATTGTGTTAGTCATCCACAATTCCTACCTGACGTTTATTTAAAGGGGAGTAGTTTCATAGCACAAGCAATGACCATTTTGAGTGCGTGACCCTTCTGGAAGCAAAGCACCTTTGTGTTTTAGGACTTAGGAGGTACCACTTCAATGTGGGGTTTTTTTTCCCTCTAAGTGAAAAGGTAAGTGCTTATGCTAAATTTTTCTCTTTTGATTTGCCCCCTTAGAAGTCGTACTAAAAACATGATGTGGTACGGAGTATTGGGGACCAAGGAGTTGCTACACAGAACATACAAAAACCTGGAGCAGAAAGTCTTGCTGGAGGTGAGGAGTTAGCATGCCCTTCCGTTGCTAAAACTGCGATGCCTAATTGCATCTCCTTCAGACATTTTGATTTTGGCATGGTGATGCTACTTGGCAATGTTAGGGTGTTTCCCTTCCCTGCCTGAAGCAACGTACTTGCTGTATCTCACCCTGAGCTAGCTAAAAGTGGCTTTTCCTGGTTCTGGACGATAACTTTTATTCCCAGCCTGTAAGGGAAGTGTCATCCTGCTGGAAAGTATTAGCTGTCTCCAACAGCTATCCAGCATCGGTAAGATTGTCATGTTATATGTGGTGTCTCATGTGAACACAACATTTTAGCAGGTAGGTGCAATGGAAATATCTTAATTTAACTACACTATAATGTGCATCAAACTGGAAAAGAAATCTTCTTGTATGGGCCCCGTACAGCATAAACAAGTAGCTTGCAGGAGGAGACCCTCATCACAGCAGACTGCATAGGTGTTTCAGGAGTTTTATTCCCCTTCCTGGAGGAATAAACCAAGAGGTTTTACCAAGCCTCTCAGGTGTGCCCTGTTCCTGTTTGGGGAAAAGAAGCAACAGTATCCCTCTAAAACCTCCCTCTGCCAGAGGAAAGGTGGTTCATGAGACGTGAATGGATATTTTCTACTCCATTAGTTCAGGATTAAGCTGGAAGAAACCTGAATTAATTCATTACCAAGCTGTGCAGGCTGTTTTCTGTTCTTAGAGGTTGTGCTCTGGCAGGAGGGGCTCTCGGCTGCTATGCTGAGTTGTGTTGCCTTGTTTTCTGTGTAGTGCGATGGGAGGCCAATCCCTTTGCCCAGTCTCCAGGGGATTGCCGTACTCAACATTCCGAGCTATGCAGGAGGCACCAACTTCTGGGGGGGAACCAAGGAAGATGATGTGAGTATTCTCTAAGGCAATCGAGGAAATGTTTTTGCTTACTGTTACTTCTGGAGTCATAGCCGCTGAGAATAGTGCTTGGAAGAAGAGGGCAAGGGGCCTGTCTGCATGTACTTTCTCTGTGAAGTAGATAGGATACTGAAGTCCAATCTTGAGCAGCTTTGCACCTGAGCAGCCTGTAATGATTCAGAAAAAATAAAAATGCTGTCCTGAGCATTTGGACTTCCAGAAAGTGCTTGAGATTGGCCTTTTCCCCTCAGACTGCCTGAGAAGTAAAGCCCCTTGAAGACAAAGGGAGTTAGATCCAGTCAGAAACGTTGTATTATTTGAGATGAAAAAGTGTGTACTTTCATAAGAATAATTACTGCCTTGTAGTCTACAGCCTTTGTGTTAGCTGCCATTGGAAGGACAGTGGGAATATCAAGGTTCCTATTTCTCCCTCCTAGATCACTGCAAATCGTGATCTTCTAGCCTCGTTGTTAATTTTACACAGATTAAAAAGTGCAATTAAAAGCCAACCCCCAAATCTTCACCAGTAGGGGATAAAGGAAACCTCTCCCAACAGAACTGTAGTCAACTGAATTCTCTCTCCCTTGTATCTGGCTAGACATTTACAGCCCCCTCCTTTGATGACAAGATTTTGGAGGTGGTAGCAGTGTTTGGTAGCATGCAGATGGCAGTGTCACGAGTGATAAATCTACAACATCACCGGATTGCACAGGTATCAATTGCTTTTGTGAGCTCTTCTTGCCTCCCTCATCTCCGGCTTGTGATGTTTTTGCCAATTTCAATCCACAAATCCCTCCTTTGTGCTCTCTTATCCATGGAAAGAGCATCCACCAGGGTGAAAATGAGCATGTCCGTGGCAATTTGGGCATGGAATTGTTTGCTGGCATTGATTGTGGTGGGAGTTAGACCACCAATTCAAATACAGATTAGTCCAAAGACGCAGCAATTGGTCTGTGCCGCCCAAGGGCGAGGCGTGCTCTGCCACCCAGGCACATGTGCCTCTAGTAGCCACAAAGCTACAGTAGCTGGGGAAGTGCTTTGGCAAGAAAGAGAATGTCTCATGCTTTTGGAAAAACAACATTTTAGAGCTTCTCTGAGGCAATCATTTCTTGCAGTGTCGGACAGTGAAGATAGCAATCCTGGGAGAAGAAGGAGTTCCTGTGCAAGTGGATGGAGAAGCCTGGATCCAGCCTCCGGGTTACATTTGGATTGTTCATAAGAACAGAGCACAAACCCTCACCCGAGACAGGGTAAGAGCAGCCTTTCATACACTTTGTAATACACATTTGGATGTCACGTACTCCTGAGGAGCATGGCAGCAGCCACATGTGAAGGCTTATCTTTGTGAATGTAAGCAGCATATTTTGCTACACACTAAAAAATTTTTTGGGAAGAGCATGATTAAACTTGCATTCACCACTTGGGAAATCACATAAATAAGGTTGTTTATGCAAGCTTATTTTGCTTCCTCTTCTAGGTGTCTTGTGACAACGTTTCTTAACGTGCTTGCATGCTGGTTTTCCCACAGGATGCCTGTCTCACTGAGTGCTGCAGATTGTCTAGATTCAGCTGTTCAATAATTTAATTTCTCATTCAAATATGTGGCTTATACCTCATTGAGCAAGTAAAGCAGCGTCTTATGCCTTGTTCAGCATGTGTCTGTCTCATCTCGTAGTTTTCAAATATATCTGATGAGTACCAGCACATAAGGAAGCATCCTTGCTGTTTTACTGTATTACTGAATGGTGGTAAGCCAAAGTAAAAGATAAAAGGCCTTGTTGTGGCACAGACAGGCCTTATGGTTCCCCCCAACTCTGTAACCATCCATGGATAAACAGTTTAGTTGATACTTTCCAGCATAACACTCCTTTACCCAGCTTCCAGAGCAAACTGAAGTCCTCTGCAAAGGACTCACCTTTTGCATGACAAGAGAAGAGAACAACCAAGAGGAAAAAGGGAAAGCAGCCTGGTACGGGCCTGAGGCATATTCCCAGGCAGGATGTTACAAGTGTGATGGTATGAAAAGAAAGCCAAGGTGGGCATACAAAGCTCCTGTCATGGGTCTTGGGTATTGCCCTGTCATACCCTTGAGCTGGGAGAGAACAGTGGGTATTGGTGCAGATGTTGGGGAGAGGAGGAGACAGGAATAGTGTGCACAGTCTTTCCTGGAGGGACAGTGAGCTTCTGCAATGTCAAGCTGAGACTTTGAGGGGAGGTGACTGAAGGAGATAGCACAGATAGCAAGGGGAAACAAGATGCCTGCTGTAAAAGTGGGAGGGAGGAAAGGAGAGGAAACCTACATGTGGGTATGGTGGGAAAGGCAGAGTGAAGCACAAGAGGTAGAGAAGACACAAGTGCCTAGTGAGCGTGCTGTATGTGTTGCGCCATCATGGCTATGATTGTGCCATCACACTCCTCATTGCCTGCAGACCCAGTTTTACAAGTGTGGAATTGCCACTGAGGAAGAGGTTCCAGTTTTGCAGAGCAACATTCAGCTTTTGTCTTGACTGTAGACTTATGCTTATTTTTCCTGCTGTCCTTTTGATCATCGTTGCACAGCCCGTTGCAAATATGTCCTGTGCAGTAGGTGAAGTGGGGTCTTCTCTTCATGTGTGTGACCCTATACCTTTGGTAGCATTTTTCAAATGTGATTTGGGGTAGTTTCCTAAACTGAAGATAGAAAAACTCAAATTCCCTCATGTGGCCTCATCTGAACCAGTGAAGAGTCATCAGCAAGGTTGAGATCAGCAGATAGCTTGCAGTGAGCTGACAGAGCCTGGTTTTGACCTGTATGAGAAGCATTAGGGGAAGGGAATGCTTTATCACAGGGCTTCAACAGGTATTCGCAGACACAGGAGAATGGTGTGTCCCCAGAACCTTGGGACATCCCCAAAGGCAGTTGTGTTCTAGTGGATACTGGCTTTTCTGCTCCATCCGTCTCCTCTCTCTACCCTTAGTCCCGTGCTCCTTACCTACTCTGTACTCACCTCATTTGACTGCCCAGGCCCAGGATCCATGACTACCATTTTCTTCCCCTTTCCCATCCACCCATGACAGTCAATCTCCTTTCCTATCTGGCTCCTCAAATGCTGATTTATTTTTTTTCCCATGAGAGCTTCGCACCCCTGATTGTGAATTCATCTTCTCTGAATTATTCTTCCTATTTAAGTCTTCCCCTCCCATAGTCCCTTCTCTTGTCTAACCTTCTCTCTTGCCATTTCTTGCTCTCATTGATCAGCCTCTCCTTGCCCTGAGGCTTCGTATGTCAGTTTTCCTTCTCACTGTATCCAGTTTTGATCCTTCTGCATTGGATCTGTTTTGCTTCTTCCTGTACTGCTAGCTGATGCCAACAGGAATATCAGTAAGGGTGCAGGTAGGACAGGTCCTCGCTCTGAGCTCATCTGCTTGTTACATGAATTACTGGGGAAACCCAGTTTACTTCCCGATAAGGAGGAGCCTTGAACATTTTTAATTTTCAGCTTTGAGATGTCACTTGAAGAGATGGGCAGTAATGCTGAAGTGTAGAGGCAATATAGCTACTCAAGGAAAAGGCTGCCAGCAGTAGGGAATTGGTGGATTTTGCTAGTCTGGCCCTCAGAATTCACCTAACAATTTTGACTAAAACTAGGCTTAAGCAAAAATTAAGCCAAGGCAGGCATATGGCACGGAAAACTTCAGCCCAGACAGCTATTTAGCAAAGTTATAAGCAGCTGAACAACTGGGTCCTGCAATGAAAAGTGTCTATACCAGATCTGCATGTTTTACAGGCATAGGCACAGCCGTTGTTTTTTATAGGAGCATTACAAGGTATCTTAAAGTTTGCTTGCTCTCTTTTTAGGCATTTGAGAGCACCCTGAAGTCCTGGGAGGACAAACAGAAGTGTGAGTTGTCCCGACCCTCCTCTTTCTCTCTGCAACCAGAGATCATGTCCGAAGAAGAATCCACCCAGATCAACCAGTTTGGTCAAGCTGCAGGTGCTCTGATCCACAGGTAGGACTCAATTTACTTTTGGTGAATAGAGCCCTCCTTTGGTACCTGAAGTTCTTGTCTTACTCCCTGTTCCTGGACATGTTTCTGTTCACTCTTATCTTCTGCAGTGCTGGTCCATGTCACTGGGGGCAGCATCGTTAATTATGCACTGTCCCAGCTGCATGAGCACTGAAGTAGAATAAATTTTCTTAGGTCATTCCAAACAAAAAAATGTTACTTTCATGAGCAAACATGGATCCCTTAATCCTGAAAGAACCCATTATCTTTGAATATCAATGACTTTTATCAGAAATGAAACAAAGGCCTCTCTAGGAGCTCGAATGATGAGTTGGGTTCTTATAACCCTGATGCAGAGCAGAGATTTCTGGAAGAAGTCTCTGTGTGCTCACCTGCTCATCCTTTACTTGGACATTCCACTCCTTGGTCTGAGCCTCTCAGAGGAAATTCTTAGAGTCACATCAGAGAAGTGTTAATTAAACTGCCATATGTGCAGCTGCCTTTCACATTGCTATGGCCGTGCTAAAATGTCTAGGTCTTATTTCAAACGGATCCCAACTTGCGTGCAGAATTGAATATGCACGTGGAGTTGTGCATGTGAAATCTGCCTTGCTTTGCCTATGCTTGCTCACTGTAGCAGGGAGAATTGCCCTGCTTTACCAGAGGCTGTGCCCTTTCCGTGCCTTATCCCTGCGCTTGTCACTCAGATGGGTATTAAAAGGAGATACCCGGTCAGAAAAGATCTCATGTTTTGAGCATATGCTGATGCAATCTGTAATTCTCTCTCTAGCATTCGGGAAATAGCGCAATCCTATCAGGACATGGAACAGGAGCTTGCCCATGCTGTCAACGCCAGCTCCAAGTCGATGGACAAAGTCTACGCTAAATCCAAGTCTACAGAGGTACTTCACTCACGTGGCATCTCCCATTTTGTCCTTGTTCCATAGCTCTTGGTTTTCCTTTCTGATTAACCAAAAGTAGGCCTTGCTTGTCTGAGACTTCTTCCTTTTGACTGCTCAGAACTCTGCATTTCCAGGCTTAATTTGCGCATGAATTGCTTCCCTGCAGGGTCTGAACTGCAGCCTTGTTGTAGAGATGGTGAATAATGTCAAAGCCCTGCATAATGAGACAGAGCTGCTGCTGGCAGGCAAGATGGCACTGGTAAGAAGCACAAACCAGGAGTAAAGCAGCCTCTCACTTTCTCTCCTCTCTTACTGCTGCCTTGGCAAGCAACATTTTACTGGTCTTGGTCTTGGTCTTTGTAACAAGTTGGTTTAAATGTTCATCATTTAAATTCATCCAGGAATTAGGATGGTGTTGTTACGTAGGCATGATGAGCAGCCAGGCTAGCTTGTGGGGAGTTTAGAGCTCAGAAAAGATGAAAATCGTTAACTTGGTAACCTCTGGGCAGAGTGCCTGCTGTGCACTTCCTTTTAAAAGGAGGAACTGCTAGGTTAGCTAGGAGTTTCAGGGCAAGGGCCTGACTGTGTGTTCCACCATATGGCATTTAACTCTGCCTTGCTTCCATTTCTGATCCAGCAATTAGATCCTCCACAGAAGGAGCAGCTCCAAGCAGCTCTGGCAGACATGGACCTCCAACTGAGGAAACTGGCAGACATCCCTTGGCTGTGGCAGCTTATGGAGCCCTGCGATGAGGAGGTGAGGAGGACCAAGGCTGTATTTCCTTAGCTGTTCTCTTTTTCACTAGCTGGCTGTGAGTGTTTGACTTCCTGTGAACATACAACTGATGGGAGGAAAAAATCATTAAGAAGGAAACTTGACTCCCTAGGGCTAAAGAAAGTAATTTCCTCCTGAAGTCCCTTGCCTGACATGGAATCAACTTTCTCTGTTTCCTTTCCTGTCATGATCAGAATGAGTTTAGAATTTTTTTTCTTCTTTTAAAGGGTCATGGAGCTGAGCTTGACAGTACTTGTTGCTCTTGGTCTGTTCCAGTCAATTTATGACTGTTTGCCTGATTTCCCCTTTTTGTTCTTACAGAACCAGATGCTGGATTATTCTAAACGCAGCCGCAGCGGCAAATTTCGGCTGGTGACCAAGTTTAAAAAGGAGAAGAACAACAAAAATAAGGAGGCTCATAGTAGCATGGGATTGCCGGGTACCAAGTCTGCTCATTCGCTGTGTCCCTTTGTCGCACCAGTGTGGTCACACCACTGTTCTCTGTTTCCTCTCATGTTCTCTCCCTCTTCTGTTTTGTGTGCATCTGCCTTTTTTTAGTCTGTCTTTTCCAGATGGCAAAGTAGCTTATTGCTGCATTCTAAGTCATGATCCCCCAGTACTACACAAATATTCCTGAGCAGAAACAGGAGTTATCCTCTGAAGAATTCTGCCTACATCTAGACATTTTCAGGGACATTTTAGGGGGTGCTTAGTAAAGTGAATTTGAGGATTTTGGCATTTTAGGCGTCAGAATGACTGTGGGGCCCAAGTCCGCGTAACTCCAGTCTTTTTACTGCTAATTCTCTGTGACATGGTTAATGATGGTTTTCTCATTGATTCACCCTCAGGCTTTAATCAAGTTTCTTGTCTAATTGGCTGGGGATCAGCATCACCACAGGTGGCCTTGACCTTTAATCCTACTGGTCAGTAGATAAAAACTGGCCATGAATCAACAAATTGCCATTCAAGACAATTTCTGTCCAATTGGGTTAGTTGATTTTTGGTTTATATTCTTCTTACAAAGACTCTCTTCTAAAATTCAGAAGTACTACCTGTTCTCTGGAGTCCTGGGTCCTGTCCTCTGCCATGGAGTTGTGGGTACAGTCTCTCTCTGTCTGACAGGCTTGGTGCTCATTCATTGCCTCCCACAACTTGAGAATTTATTATTCTCTTATTTAGAGGCTGTGCAAGAAGTTGGAAGTCTAAACTCTTCCTCTCTTCCTCAGACTTGGGGGAGAGAGGTTGCCATTTTGTTTAATGAGCACAAGTACCTGTGCACAATAGAAAACTAATCTGTGTTTGATTATTCATGATAAATTTTGACTCTGTTGTTTTGTAAGCAAAGGAATATCACTGAATTCACTCTTCTTAAACGTGGGGGTAAACTTTAAAAAGCATACCAAATCCCATCAAAACAACCACAGACTTCCTCCAGGCTTTTCTGCAGCGAGCCTCTGCTTAAGAGAACACCTCTTAACTTTCTCTGCCCTACCTCCTTCATTTGAAACTGTAGGTCATGCTACCAGTCCTTGCCCTCCCCTTGGTTTGAGGCTGTTTTACTGCTTGCCCTCCTTCTCTGGCACTGAGTGCTGATGGTGTCCTCATCTCTCACCGTCTTCTGGGATTCTGGGTACTCAATGCACTCCTGCTTTTCCATCTCTAACAGTTCACCTCTGGGGAACGGAGGAGGTTGCGGCCTGGCTTGAGCATCTCAGTCTTTGTGAGTATAAGGATATCTTCATCCGGCATGACGTCCGGGGCTCTGAGCTCCTGCACCTCGAACGGAGGGACCTCAAGGTACTTTCATGATCAGCTCATGAGAAATAGCCAGCTCCATCTGCATGACCTTCTGTGCTGAATGTGCTTGGGAATGGTCTGCCCGCTGTTCATTCCACGTGCCTTGGCAAGATGAATGGGTTCATTGCAGCTTCGTTGTATTTTCTCACCATTTCAGGTCACCTGATTTTTGGTAGCAGGGAGATAGAACAGCTAGTTGAGAGACCAGCTGTCTGAATCTGCCACAGCTTCCTGGAGATAAATGCAGTGCAACACACAGATTGCAGATGGCATTCTTGATAATCTCTGATTTTAATGATGGAATGGAAGTTTTCAACTTCTCAGCTCCTGTACCGTCTTTGCACAACATGCTGTGATTGGGAAAATTTGGGTCTTATGTTGTAGTCGCTAGACAAATAGATCATCGCACTTCTTTTGTTAGGAGAAAAAAAATGATTGTGGTCTTTGATGAGGCTGCTAGATAGAATCATTTCAAATAGTGCTTAGTAACAACTTGTTACAACTTTTATCTCCTCACCAGGAGATGCTTTCCCTACAGAGAAAAATTGAAAGTGGTGGTTCTTTGCATGCACAGAGATTTCTGTCATCATTCTGGTGACTTGCATATAGTAGAAAAATACTTTGTCATAAAGTAGTACATGGCATTTGTTGAATGCCCCTTGGATCTTCATTTGTGATTTTGACCATCTTCCTGTTCTGAGGTTTGCTGTAATCTGTGTAGCTGATTCCTCTGCATGGCATCCAGCTACAGCCTGTGTTTTGTTGCATGGTACCCAAGTGTTCACACATTTATTTGATGTGACCAGTGACTGGTTGGTTCTTTCTGCATGTTTTGGCTACTAACTTAGGTCCTTGAGATCGGTACGCTCTTTCTGTTCCCTTGCTTTGGCCTTTAACAGTCAAAGCAATTTGCATTTCTGGCTAATGGTCTGTAGTTGTTTCTCTCCATTACTCTGTGCCTGCTCATTATCCTGTCATACTCTGATAGCTTTTTGACACATGGTTTGAGGTTCTGTATATAAACATCAGGTTTGTAATCCTTCTGGTTGGTTTCCTCCTGTCTTTGTAACTGGCTGACTAGTTTGTAACTGTTGCTTGGGCCACCTGGAATTTCCCCCTGCCTTCCTCCTTAGGAAAGATTTTCTCTTTTCTTTCAGGACCTGGGTGTGACCAAAGTGGGTCACATGAAGAGGATACTGCACGGGATCAAGGAGCTGAGTCGGAGTACTCCTGCCAGCGAGGCTTAGCCTCTGTTTTCACAGCCTGTGTCTACCATTCCCCCTAACTGCACAGCAGTCACCTCACAGAGCAGATGTGCTCACAACTGTCTCTACTGAACAGCCAAACTGTACCTGTTCGGAGCTCATATCAACCAAGCATGGTGCTACCTTTTTTTCCTGTGGGGTACGGCTGCATCCAGTCAAGAGGCACCTTGTCTGCGCTCAGGCAGAGCCTCCTGGAAAAGAACTCACTTGCTGTTTGAAGAACCATGTCGTCTGACGTGGGAAGTTCTGGTTCCGGTGACAGTGCAGGACTCCTGAGAATTGCAACACAGCTACCTTTACTGGATAACTTCATCACAGTAGAATTATTCAGGGCAAATGATATATTGGCCAGTCTTAGTTCAGGAGCATCTGACAGTCTTTTCAGACCCCAAACTTTCCCGCTCATCTGTGTATCACACCTGTATCTTAGAGCATTTAAGTGGGACAAAGCTTGTTCTTGTGTCTTACTAATCCCTTTTTAATGCACCTGTGGTCGCGTCCGATTTTCATCAGAAATTCAAAGCTAGTACAGACCTCTTGCTGATGAATACCCAGTGATTCTCACTCACTTATGCCTTGCAACAAACAATGCATGTGGTTCAAACAGCAGTTCGCACCAGCTTGCGGGGTCTTCCGCAGGGCCTGGCTCTCCTCTTCCAGCCAGTGGCAATGGTACAACCTTTAAGTTTTTAGGCATCACAAACAATTGTTCAAAAATTCTTGGCAGTAAGAAAAGACAAAATTCTGGAGAGCTGAAAGGTTACAGGAGATCAGCTCTGACGCTCCCCCTTCTGAATTAATCTTCAGGAGACCAGATGAAAGGGAGAGGAACACTAACTAGCTGTTTGGGCTGTGCGAGAGGTGTAATGTAATGAGTGAGAAATGGAACAATTTTCTCCGTCTTGGGGGTAGCAGCATGACTGGCAATGGCCAGGAGCAGCTTCCTGCCCATTCAGTGCCACCTTTCTGGCCACAGACCACAGAGCTGTTTCCTTACTTTAACTTGCAGTGCAGAAAACTATTTCTGTCACAAAAGAGAATGATTTATCTGTAGTACTTGCATCTTTTTGCCTGTCTTGGTTCTAGTGGCTTTTCCACCTTGCTTCTCTCTCTTGCTGCCTTGCTCTTTCACTCCAAGGTAGATACCAAAAGATTAGGGTGGCTCAGTCCTCCTGGGTTGTACCCCTGAGGGAGATAATTGTGTGCTGTCAAATATCGGGGCTCTGTAAGAGCACTGAGAGAAGGAGGATTGTTACTGAGCAGATGAGCATCGTACTGAAAACTGGAGTGAGTCAGTAAATTGCCTTTGGTACCACCAGCAGTGGAGCATGGAAAACTTAGTGCCTCTGAATCAGAGTTCCTAGATGGCCTTCAAATTCCCACTATATTGCCTGACCCCAATAGGGTGACTGTTAAAGCCCAAAGACCAGCATGCATACTTCTATTGCCATGTTTATCACTGCGAAGGGAATTCAGGACCATTCAGTGCTGTAAAACCGGAGAGACAGCAGGAATTTTTAATTACTTTGTCATTTTGTATGTATGTAATTTTTTTTATTATTACAGAGTGGCGCCTTTCTGGCTATGGTTGCAGACAGAAAAATGGCCACATACACAGTGGCATAAAAGATAATTTCCTGAGGACATCATTCTTTGTTATTTGTAAGGATTTTATCAAATTGACATCAGCTCTTCAGTCTAACAACAGTCAGTCAAGTTATTTTATGTAAAGACTTGTCAGCCTAAAAAGGTCGTGGGCTGATTTCATGCTGGGCAAACTCAATTGCATTCTTTAAGATTTCACAAAGGATTATTCTGACTCTCCCTATCTGTTTTTAACTACTTGTCATTCACCCACATGTCTCTTCTCAGTCTAGTGAGCAACGGGGTTTGCTCATAAGAAGTTAACAGAAGACTAAACGTGCTTGATCCAGCTAGCAAAATTTCTGATATACTGTGGGGATTGAGCAAAAAATATGTTCAGCTTTGCCATGAATTTGTTTCTCCTATCTATACATTGGCAATTGCTTCCATAGCCTTATTTTTTCTTTATCAGCACAGCTTCCCCCACTGTATTGAATTCCTGAGGTATCAAATAAGTAAGAATTGTAAACATACTGTATTTTCCCACTTGCTTGTTGAGGCACAGTGCAGCGTCTGCGTGAGAACGAGGAGAAACCTCCACTAAGGAGAGCTCCAGGGCACAGCCATCCTCGCTGGTGACAGTAAGGTGCAGCCCGCTGCCTCTGCCCGGGAGTATGCATGGTTAGGACATTCATGTGCCTGGCCAGGAGAGCGCAGCAGGAAGCACAAGGCAGGTGATAACTCTGGAGAAGAGGTGAGATCTGTGTTTGTTCATATACAAGGTGAAGAAGCTGTTCTTGCTGTGAAGTTTCTCCAGGCAACCTTATGGTTAAACGTGCATAAGCAATATGCACTTGCCTTGCATAATTCCTGGGGGATTAAATTCTTGCCTCAGTAGAAACAGCTCCTCTCTTCCTGCTCAGAGGAACAGGGGAATCCAAAGAGTTTATAGATTCAGGCGTGTTCCTTAATTTGTGCCATATCTGAAGAGGCCTTATGGCCATTAGCCATCTGCTGTGAGCAATGATGCCTGCACAGACCAGTTTTCATTTCTTTTATAATCTGTCATGTTGATGGGTTCAGATCCTTTTTGTGTACATGCACATTTTGTCAGGGTTCATAGCCAGTATATTTCTATCTATTGCTTACCGGAGGCAGGGAGGGAGTTCTACCTTCTTTTAAGAGCTAGAAAATGGGATCCACATTTAACTTCAGTGCCTTTGAATATGTATTAAGCTCTGTGTGTCTCACTGGGAATAATGCAGATTTCTCTTGCAGAGATTTTGTGAACAGATGAGGACAATTTGTGTCAAAGGTTAGTGAGAGCTATCTGCAAAGTAGGGAGCCAGGCTGAACTTCTGGCTTACATTATTACGAGTTCCTCTTCTGGCATCCAATAGTTTTTTGTGGGAGAGAAACTCAGGAAAGAAAAACAGTAAAAAAAAAAAATCTACTTTGCCAAAAAAGAGACTCTCCTGCAGTCTCAGGTAAAACACCAGCTTGAGAGAAGCTAGAACTGCACATATCGCATATATGTTTAGTCTCTTGAAAAATGCTACTCGTGTGAAAGCCGTGCGGCACCTGTTTATCATCCCTCACCCTTGGCAGTGATGCTGGCACAGTGTCTGCAGTGAGCTGGGCATGCAGTTTCTTCTGCTAGGAAGAGGTTTCAGTATGTTATCTCACTTTCTGGCACTGCCCTGGATATTTAACTTTAATGGCAGATTCTGGGGAATAACGTACCCTGCGTTATGATATTTCGGTTCAGTGGGAGTGCATGCAATGGAGCCTTGAGGGAGGTTTGGCCTGTGAAGCAGCTGTCAGCGGCGTCCTGCTCTGGGCTACCTTCAGGAGGGCTATTAGCGCTAATACAGTCTTTCTGGTTTCATCTGTGGGATCTTAGTGCTGAGAGCACGTATCCCCCTCTGCGGCAGGAGCCGGCTCTTTGCACCAGAGGGGAGCTGTGCCGTTTGGTGCCCAGAGGAGCCGGCCTGGTCAGGCTGCACAAGAGCCGGGCACTCGGGAGCCTCCAGCTCTGCCAAGGCCTTCAGTGCCAGTCCTGGGAATGTTTCAGCACCCAAATCATATGGAAAGCTTTGTTCATTGTTTTAGTATTATTTAAAAATGTGCATATTGTCTATGTGATTTAAAAAAAGGACTGTTTACACAAAATATTTTGTATCTTGAGATGTGTGTACTGTAAAAAGAAAAAAGAGGAAAAAATGATGGTTTTCTATAACTGTCAGCAGTGACTGCATGTCTATATCATCGTCCACCGACCGTTGTTCCTCAGGGGTCTCCCCGCCATTCCTGTGATCCTGTCAAAAGCATAGGGAAGCAAGTGAATCCCTGTACAGTCTTGGGAAGAAGGTTTTGTGCCTTAAGAATGGGACCTGCTTCCCTCCTATTTATTATGTTAATTTATACAGTGATTACCATGGAAATGTCTCTTGTATTTTTTTTTGTACATAGTTTACTGTTGATTGTTGTAAATAAGTTTTTCTTGTATATAAAGTAAACATGTTTCTGAGCTTCCAGTAAAGGTTCTGTGTTACTGATTTCATTGTGTGAGAGGGCTGCAGTGCCCGTCTGGTGGGAACTAGCTAATAAAAATCTGTGCTGTGATAAAATGGCTTTATCCTGAGTTGCACCAGAAGTCCAGAGCTGTTCCTTAGAGATGAATGAAATGGTAAATGTGATTGTTGTAGATGAGTTTTGTAGCATTTCTTTGTGATGGTTTAATTGGATGGAGTAGAAGATATCATGTAGTTTATTTTTATTAGCTATATCTCTGCGGTGAACAAAAGAAAAGTTGTTTCAAACATGGTGGTTGTACTGGTGCTCATAGCTCTGCTGTCTGCAAACCCAGAGCTAGATGGGAAGGCACTCTCAGAAACTCGGCAGGATGTTTGTTAATTACCTCCATGTGCTTGTAGACCTCTCATCAGGTGTTGTGGTGTGACCCCGTCTTCTGGTCACGGTGGTGCAGTGCCATGATGAGAGGGGAACAGTTGTTTTCTACTCTGCTTGGGCTTCCATGCATTCAGTTTATTGCAGGCAATATATACGGTAGCTAGAATAAGTGAAAGTGCATTTACAAAAATGTGGGAGAAATGAATTTTCTCATGAAATGTAGAAATTGACCACCATAAAATGATGCCTGTAAACATGAAAGTGAAAGATTTGGAGGTGTTTGGGTGAGTGGTCCATGGACTGGATTGTGATGAGCTTTCTCTTCCATCTGTACAGATTGATGGGTTTGTAAGATGCTGACAAGAAACTTTCGGCAGATTGCTTTTAAACTGAGAGGATGGTCAAAGAGTTCCGTAGTACTGTTGCAAAGTAAATGGGAAGTAACTCATAATGGTCATGAATATTTTCTGTGTGAAAAAGACTATTGTACTTGATAGTTAAACTGAAGGATTTACTTTGTGAGGAGGAAATAGTTTATGTGACAGCAGCATGAGAAATCTAAGTGTTATATACTGTTGCAAGATGAAAATAGTAAAAGTGATCATTAAAATGTTAGTTGACTAGTTCTAGTAATAAGGAGAAAAAAATTGCCTTTGCTCACACACACACTGGACCTGAGTGTCAGGCCCTGCATTAAGTAGCACTACAGGAAACAGGCAAAGCAAGCAGCAGCAGAGAGACAGAAGATGTGCTTACTCCTCTGATACAGGTAATTTGTTTTGGTATTTTTTTTATTTATGTGGCAGAAGCCAATAGCAAGAAACTCTTTGCCCCACTCAGTGTATCTTTACTGGGATATCAAACCTCCTGCTCGGGACTGCCATCCTCTTGGCTTGATTGGTAATTACTGAATATTTGGGAATATACCAATCCCAAATTACTTGGGAGGGCGGAGTGGATTTGGAGAGAGGTGTGCTGTAAAGATCTTGAAGAGCCAATGAGCAATTAAAAAAATATATTCTGCTGTGCTTCCTCTTGCCCTGTGTGTTGTTGGGTTGAGTATTTTTAATGTGTGTGGTTTTTTTTTAAATACAATGTAAAGCATCAGGAGAGTTGAGAAGTTGAGGAAATCTGCTCCCACTGAATGGACAGCACTGGAAACCAACAGGTTTAGAAGAAGCTTGGGCCTTCCTTACCTGTAAAACAGCTTCAAAGTCATAAGGTAAATTCCTTGTTTGGCTGCTGTGTGCCTGGTTGGGATGAATAACTGTGCACCCACCAGCTGGACCTTGAGCAGTGTGAGGTGTTTAACTCTCACAAGGGCAGAATGGAAAGGTTCTGAGACCGCAGAAAGTGATATTTCGTGTTAATAACAGCTAAAAGATACATTGCAACTAGCAACTTCTGTCTGAAGAGTTCTAGCGTTTTGCTGGCTTACCAAATGACCTGGAAGGTAGTGAGAAAGCAAGAGTTGGGGGAGTTCGCATATGACGTAAAGGACATGGCACTTCTGTTGATTTCAGGGTAAAATCCGAGTCAGTTGTGGTCTGTGGCTTTTCCTCAGGGGAGCAGGGAAGGGTCAGCTTCAGGC
This sequence comes from Ibidorhyncha struthersii, assembly GCA_013398815.1. NCBI lineage: Eukaryota > Metazoa > Chordata > Aves > Charadriiformes > Charadriidae > Ibidorhyncha > Ibidorhyncha struthersii. The sequence continues at coordinate 200,800 of VZSZ01001098.1, forward strand.
CTCCTGTCCTTCCTTACGAGCAGGTTGGCTGGTAGGCTGCACTGCCAACGGGAAGAGTTGGAGCAAGTGGTAGGTCCCCTTTTTGTTAAAGGCTGTGCCAGCTGCAGCCTCCAGCACATGCGAGCAGTTACCAACCAGGGCGGTAACCGGCTGGAAGGAAACATCACAGGAGCAGCTTGCTCTCTGTACAGGTTGTCAAGTTCCTCTCACTGCCAGGCTGCTAACTGGATGCGCAGCAGTGCTTCCCAGCAGCCTGCTGAGGACGTGCTCTGAGCTGCCTCCCTGCGTGCGGGCTCTCCACTGGGAGGTGTTTCTGCCTTCCTGGCCACACGTTTCTGCGCTCATGTGTGAGCTGTGCAAAACCTCAGCCTCAGAGGACCTTTTCTCTTTGAAGAAGAGCAGCCCAAGGAGACTTTAACAATTCAGTGTGGCTTCCTGGGGAAGCAGGAGCAGTCTGGTTTGTCTGGTGCTGTGTGTATCAGCCTGCCTTTTCCCTTTTAATGCCTGTTTGGAACTTACTGTCTCACGTCAGATGGTTCATGCAGAGACATGGCTCACAGAACATTATGTTTCTACAAGTCTTGCAAGGAATCAGTAGCCAGGATGAGAGGGAGACCTGGTAGTGCTCTTTTGCAGCAAGAGGCTCCAGTGTGCATATAGGAAGTAGACCTAGTGCTTTGATTGCTCAGTGAACTATTCAGATTTGGGCTTGTTACAAAGCTTTTAGCTGTTTTATATACAGGGGAACCAGAAGAACAAAGTGTGGAGTCTGGTGCAGAGACTTCATTTTTACTTCAGGTTGTAAGGGAGGATATCTTGAAAGATCCGTGATGCTTTTTTACTTCAAGGAGGTGATTTCCTTTTATTATTAATGCCTGTTCATAACACTGATTCAGAACTCTCTGCAGTGTTAATTTAAAGAATGTGGAGCCTCTGGCTTGCCAATCTCTCATGAAGTTTCTCTGTTTTCTCCTCTTTCCTTTCTTTCAGCCCTCCTCAGAAAAAATCACTATTCTTTTTAATGAAGGTAAACTAGCAAGTAGTGATCCCAAGACTGTAATTGTTTAGATTGAAATGGTTACCTGGCATGCAAAACTGGGCAAATCTTGAAGTATCCAGGAGCATCTTTTCTTCTGTGTCTCCCCCATGCCTGGAGTCACCTGAGAGCCCAAGTGCTGGCTTTTAAAATACATATTTTTGCACTGCAGTAGCAAGAGAAATGGGAAAGCAGGAATGTAAACCCTCCCAAAACACACAGGCTGATGAAAAACTAAATTAATTCTTTCTGAGTATCAGTACAGGTTTAAGAAAAAAAGTTTTTAAGAGGCTGGCTCATTGGTTTGGATGTTTTAGGATGGCAGTTGATATACATGTCCTGAATTTCCAACCTATACCAAGTCTTAGATACAAAAGTGTATTCAAAAGCATGTAACCTATGTGCTTGCAAAGCACTATTTCTAAATAGCCAGGTCAGCTACAAATGGAATATATGGTACTACACTTGTTTCTTTTCAGATTTCCTATTTTATGTTTCCTGTCTTCAGGTGTGTTTCATAAACCTTATGTTCAGCAAAAACCTGTATCTCAGCTGAAATTTTCTTGTTGATGGCTGAATTGAAGATAAAGAATATATCAGTAGAGCTTTGCAGTGCATGCATCTGCCTTAGCTGTAATTTTGGATGCTGCAATCTTTTTTTTTTTTTTTATAGCAAATGGATGAACTTTGAAACCTTTGTTTAAAGAGAGCTTGTTTTCAAGACAGTCCATGGCCAAGTTTGTAAGGGAAAAAGAAAAAAAAGTTTTATAAGCAGTCAGAGCTCTCCTAAACAGTGTCACTGGATGTGAGCTGAGATCCTGGGAAGGCCCACCTTTTCCTTACATCTGGTGGCACTTTCTCCTGTGAAGGACCCCTAAGGACATGTGGTTGCACAGGTCTTTTGCGTGAAGATGCTGGGCACTGTGCAGCTTGCAGAGGTGCTGCACGAACTGCATTCGGAGAAGGGGAACACACTGGTTTGTACCATCTCCGATGCAAGAAAACTTCTGAAAAGGATTGTGTTTTTTCTGTAAAACGTTTAATGTTCAAAATTCAATAGAAGATTTCATGCTAATGACAGCTAATCCAGTACACCAAAAGATGCAGCACATCAGTGCAAGCTTCTTGCCCTGCCTCCTCACAGCAGGCAGCTGGTGGGGCAGGCACAGCCTGCTCATGGCTGTAAGGAGTGGGCTGGGGGGGTAGTTGTTTTGGCTTTTCTGGGGTAGAAGCTTTGATGAGAAAGTGAAGTGGGAGGACTCTTAAAAATCACTATATGTGCCCCTTTTGGGTGATTGCATGCTTTGAGAAGCTGGTAGGATCTCTCGAGACACCTCAGCATTGGTGCGGTTATACTTACAAACTAAATATAACTGCTCACCAGAGAATTAGAAGGAAAAAAAAAAAAGAGATTTGAAAAAGGCCAAGTGGATGCCTCAGCTGTTTCACTTTTCTCTTGCATGCGGGTGAATTGTCAAGCTCCCCCTGAGCACTGTTTGTTTAATGACTACAAAGAAAGCACTTCATGTCACTCCAAAGAGTAAATATTGGAAGTTATGGATTAACTAAGTTCCAGCAGAGCTCATGGCGGAAGAATAGATCACGCTGATTCACACTGAATAAAGAAAGCAGTAAGTGCTTCAAAAGTATTGTATCCTTTGGGATTTCAAAGTACAGCTTGCTTTAATGAAGCATAAAGCTTGTCAAAAATGTCCGGTGACAAGGGGAGGATGTTGGGGCAGACAAGGAGTGTTCTGGGGGAGCTGCTGATGGGTTAAAGGGAACTAGCAAACCAGTCTGGAGGGCCTCTGATGAACGGCCGCTTTGGAGCTGGAATCAAAGAGAAAGTCACGGCACAACACAGCATTCAGCAAGGGAGCTGCTCTGAGAAAAACAAGTGAAAGAGCTAGCTGAGCTGTCTAAATAGAAACTGTCTGCACCATGGGGGTTGTGCTGCAGCTCAGCAGTGTGCTCCCCTTTGCACCTACCTTCTCTTCTTTAGGTGGCTCCTGCTGCAGTATGTGGAAGCTCATCACCATAGGGGTGCTGCTGGCTGCCTGTTCTTCACGAGTCTGTAGTACCTCAAGTAAGTTTTCATTTTAGAGGTACCCTTCACTCTTTTCCAGTCGCTGCAAGCATGTTTCCTGCTCTGTCAGTCACAGGGAGTGGCTGGAATCATTCCCGTTAGGGGGGTTTGAATTCCTCTAGCAGAGGCTCAGAGACAGTGCTGGGCCGTGATGGCTGCCTGGTCACAGCCCTCATAAGCCCTACAAGCTGTCTGACTATCAGAGGGCAGAGGCTGGAGCTTGCTTCTGCAGCACAGCCCTGACAGCCCATGGTTTCTAGGGTGGGCTGTCTTGCTGCTAGAGAGGGACTATTGCTCTGACAAGTGCCTTTTGGAAAGGACCACTACCAGTTTTCGGCCAGCTCTTTTTCCCTGCTTGTGCTTTCACATTTTTGCTTCAGTATTTTACAGCAATAAAGATGCAAACCAAGTCTTGAAAATCCAGAAGCGGGCAAACTCCTTTCTGGAGGAGCTCAAACCAGGCTCCGTGGAGCGTGAGTGCATTGAAGAGCGGTGTGACTTTGAGGAAGCCAGTGAGATATTTGAAACCAAGGAAGCAACAGTAAGTTGTTTTTTTTAAGGACAGACATGGGACTTAACCAATCAGTTGTTTGTTTTCTTAAAGTATTGAATCAAGAACGCAGGAGATCTTGCTGTCAGCACTGAACATGCAACTCCTAAGGTGTAGGCGTGGGTTTGAATGTAATTGTGTTACAGTGATTGTCAAGTTACCACCTGTATGGACCACAAAACTTGGCTGCTCATGCATGTCCCACCTGACCTAATTGTGAGGTTTAGGTCCCAGCCAGGTAATGCCAATCCCTGCTTCACCCCATTGGCTATTCTTGCTGCCACTGAATTTTTCCCAGTCCTTTGCCCTCTGCTGTACATTCTCCAGCTCTGGCTGCTTTTCACTGTATCTCCCGTCTCCCACCTGTGCCTGACAAACATTTCTCTCTAGGTCTTTTCTTGTTCTCCAAACTCCAAACACTTTAAGTCCCTTGATTGTGAAAAATCTGCTTCTAGCCTTAATCTTAAGTTTTGTTTCTCCACAGCGAAATTTTTGGAGCAAGTATGTAGGTAAGTAGAAGACTTTCCTAATAATTTATCTGTGTTTCCTCAAGAGTAACTAGTACTCAGCCTTCCTGCTGCCATGTATCACATACTGATTCAAATTCTCATTCTATCTTATATGGGGTGTGCAAAGAATGTTTTCCTGTCCTATCATACAAGCAACCTCCCTAAAAAACTTGAAGTGCATCTGTGCCTACTGGCAGTCGTTTTCCCAGAGCTAAGGCACTGGGCAAAAGTGCTCCCTGATCCTCTGACCCTGCCTGACGTGGTCCAAAGAGGATCACCACCCTGCTCTTCACTTCCACAGTAACCTGCCTCTGCCCCGTCTGACTCAGGTTTTGCTTTTTCTTGCCCTTCTGCCCACTCCACTCACTCTGCAGCTGTAATTCAGAACCCAAACAAATACCCCTGTCTCTGGGCCGCCACCAGGGAGGTATCGCTGTTTGGCGGCAGAAAACATGGATGATGCTTGGGAATCTGGGGCGGGTCTGTTCATGTTAATGTTTGATCTCTGAGCTCTGTAGGATCTGGGGACTGCGTTTTCCTGCCTCTGTTTCAGATGGAGATCAGTGTGACCCAGAGCCTTGTTCCAATGGGATCTGCAAGGACAATATTGGAAAATTTTCCTGCATCTGCAACAAAGGCTGGGAAGGGGTTTTGTGCAATTATGGTAATTAATCCACTATAAAATAACATTCTTTGTGACCGGGATCTCCATGTAATAGGAGTGGATGCTTTTGTCATTGCACAGTATACTTGCTTTCTTTACTAATGTGATTTCTTTTTTTCTTCATGATGTGGTAAAAGGATTATCTGTACTTATCTAAAGCAAAAGGAACTTTGTGTTGCTGTGGGAGAGGTTTGGAGACCTGAGATACCTAAATTTTACAATACTGGAAATAATTTTGTAAGGCAGGGTTTTCACTTACTTTAGAACAGTCAGCACAGGGATGATGGTGGGTTTTTTTACAATACAGGGGAAAAAACAGTCCACTGCAAATATTTGTTTGTCATTACTGTGACAATTTCTTCCTGGACAAAAGCTGGATAGTATATTTAGGGATGAGCATGTATGTCATGTTTCATTAACGCTTTGCACTGTCTAACTTGCCCTCACTGACAGTGAATTTTCTGTTCTCCAGTCTACCTTCTCTGAAAGTAATCTCTGTTCTCTCCATCTCCCCACTGTCTTATTCTGGACCAGGGTCTACTTGCTGTCTCAGGGCCCGAGTGCCGTTAAAGCCCACAACTGTCATCCCAAATCCACTGTCAGTTGTTGCTCATTTAAATCACGATGTCATTTCACAGCTTTACTTGCGTATGACTCTTCGGCTTTCCAGCTTCTCATGTCTCTCTTGCTGTTCATTTTTTCTGCAGAGGTCAAATACACCAACTGTTCTGTCAATAATGGAGGATGTGAACATTTCTGTAGGGATGACCCTGCCAACCAGCGCCGCTCTTGCAGCTGTGCATCTGGGTATCAGTTGATGAATGACCATACCATGTGCAAGCCTGTAGGTAAGAGGAGGATGTTCGTAGTCCAGATTTGACAGAGGATTATTCAAACATGACATAAGAGGGTTTTATGGGAGAATTGTCTGCAGTGCGCTTTGTACTGGTTTTCAAAACATCCGTTCCACACAGAGTAACCCTGCATCTGCATTTCCCAACTCCATACCCACTTTATGGCCTTTAACCTGTGTTTGCCTCACGGAGACATGCAGGGGAATCAGGAAAAGCATTGAGGGACTTCCATGAAGGCACTGGATACTATTGCCTAGGTTAGAGAGATAGAGGGAATGCTTTAGAAAGAGGTTTTGTATTGGGTGATCTGGTCTTGCTAGTTAACTTCTCTGCACCTCCTGTAGTGGAGTTCCCCTGTGGAAGAGTGAAAATGGACTACATTGAAGCCAAAGCAGGATTCAATATTCGGCTCATTGAGGGAAAAGCAGGAAGAAGGGGAGACAGCCCTTGGCAGGTAAGGAGAAAAGAGTTTTTCACCACAGATTGTTCAGGCTCTTCCTGAACAGCTCTGCCTGCCTAGCTGCTCCAGAAAGGCTCCTACATTGCTAGACGTCACAGAGAAAGGGGAGACCTCGCAGAGCTTACCATGGAACTAGTGAATGCCTATAATCAGGGCCTGGTTCTTTTTGACATTAAAGGCCCTTTTACACCATAGCATGAGAGTTGCAGCCTGAGATGACACACTGCCTTCTGGTGTGCTGTGGACACAGGAATAATCCCCTGATCTGAGCTCTGTGTTTCAAAGCTTTGAGGTACCAGAGTGTTTCTTTGCAGTGACCAGCATTGTCCCATGCTGATTTGGATGAAGCCAGCGCTCGTTCGGGAAGAATATTCAAACCTTTTCTGTAGGTGTTCCACAGAGACCTTATTCATAGTGCTTTTGTCCCACTGTAGAGCTCTGGCTTCAATGAATGTGACGTGCTTTGGTGCTTGACGTGTCTGGGCATTTTGCCAACCACAAAGAAGAATGTGTACGGTATTTTGTGAGCCATGCTCCATGCAGTGTCAGACCTCTGGGTGTTTTTTTTTGTTTCAGATTATGCTGCAAAATAGCAAGGGGAGATTTCTGTGTGGGGGTGTTCTCATCCATCCATCTTGGGTCCTAACGGCAGCACACTGCACTGAGGCAGAAGAGGGGCTCAAAGTGAGACTTGGTATGGAAAAAAAGTCTGACCTTGTTTTTTTAAATACAACTCTCTCATTCCCAAGGTTTATAATAAGGAGAAAGACGAGCAGGTTGTGAAGACAAAAGTCCTTCATTGTAGGAGTAGGTTGCCTAGGAAGTAGACCTATGCACCTTAGCACAAAACAAAAATGTTTAGTAAAAATCTGATTTCATTTGAGCCACTATAGAATCATAGAATCATAGAATTGTCTAGGTTGGAAGAGACCCTTGGGATCATCGAGTCCAACCATCTACCCTACTCTACAAAGTTCTCCCCTACACCATATCCGCCAACACCACATCTAAACGTCTCTTAAACACATCCAGGGATGGTGACTCAACGCCCTCCCTGGGCAGTCTATTCCAATGCCCAACCACCCTTTCTGTGAAAAATTCTTTCCTAATGTTCAGTCTAAACCCACCCTGTTGGAGCTTGAAGCCATTCCCTCTTGTTCTGTCATTAATTACCTGTGAGAAGAGACCAGCACCAACCTCTCTACAGTGTCCTTTCAAATAGTTGTAGAGTGTGATGAGGTCTCCCCTCAGCCTTCTCTTCCTCAAACTAAACAGTCCCAGCTCCTTCAACCGCTCTTCATATGATTTGTCTGCTAGGCCCTTCACCAGTTTCGTTGCCCTCCTCTGCACTCGCTCCAGCACCTCGATATCTCTCTTGTATTGCGGTGCCCAAAACTGGACACAATACTCGAGGTGTGGCCTCACCAGTGCTGAGTACAGGGGCACAATCACCTCCCTACTTCTGCTGGCCACGCTATTTCTAATACAAGCCAGGATGCCGTTGGCTTTCTTGGCCACCTGGGCACACTGCCGGCTCATATTCAGCCGCTTGTCAATTAGAACCCCCAGGTCTCTTTCTGCCAGGCAGCTTTCCAGCCACACCTCCCCAAGCCTGTAGCGCTGCATGGGGTTATTGTGGCCCAAGTGCAGAACCTGGCACTTGCCCTTGTTGAAACTCATACCATTGATGTTGGCCCAGTGATCCAGCCTATCTAAGTCTCTCTGTAGAGCTTCCCTGTCCTCCTGGGAATCAACACTCCTGCTTAACTTGGTGTCATCTGCAAACTTGCTGATGATACACCCTATGTCCTTATCAAGATCATCAATAAAGACGTTGAACAGAAATGGTCCCAACACTGAGCCCTGAGGAACACCACTTGTGACCGGCCGCCAGCTGGATTTAAATCCATTGAGCACCACTCTTTGGGACCTTCCAGTCAGCCAGTGCTTGATCCAGCGGATCGTATGCTCATTCAGGCCGTGCGAAGCCAGTTTTTCCACAAGAATTGTATGGGGGACAGTATTGAATGCTTTTTGAAAGTCCAGCTATACAATATCAACAGCCTTTCCCTCATCCAGTATTCTGGTAATCGAATCAACCTTACTATGGAAGAGAGCTCTTCTGAGCACTGCTGCTTGTCTATAAAATAGAAAGACTTGGTCTCTTCTGCTTTTTTTTTTTCTGGTGATGAAAATATTCAAGGTCATCCCAATACTGAAAAAAAAAGTCTTGATCCCAGGAGGAGAATGTCACAGTGCCTCTTCCTGCTTCTTCATACATTTGAACACCATTACATAAGAGAGTTTCAGTAGAGGAGGAGAGGTGCTGCAGAATGGCAGGACTGCCTTTACTGGCACTGCTGCTCTTAAACATGAGAACATTTATGTCAAGTACAGTACTGTTTCTGAATTAACAGACAAAAAAAATTGTTTTATTCACACTTACGTAGAATTTTTTTTATTAGTGTTTTCTATCTACTGTTGGTGACAGAGGCATAAGAGCTCAACTGCTTTCTTTCTCCGTTAGTGAAAAGATAGGTTGTTCCCAGTAATTGTGGAAAGTCTTGCCTGTATACATAGCCTTGGAAATATATTACCTGTATTCATGTTCCACATACACTGTGGATGTGCAAATGTTTGAGAACAGAGACAGTAGGACACGTACGGATGGATGTGTTTATGTACATTCTCTGTTGTTCAACCCTTGGGTCCTCTTAGTGCCAGAATACACACATTTTCCACAGAGGGACATCATAGTAGAAGTGCGTGTGGTAGTTTGGAAATATGCATACAGACTACACATCTCCAAGCACTTCCAGTTACTAGTAAGTAATTTCCTTCCCTTTTAAGTGTTTGCTAATATATGTTTTTAGTTTTAATGAGGCCCAAGAACGAGAAACCTGTTCAGTTTGCTTGGTAAAGGATCTTGGAATGTTTTAGGGGAAAAGCAAGCATCAGATTGTGGTGTTTGAATGCTCTGCATGGTAGATGTAGCTTTGAGTGTAACTTAAAGGGGATAGGTTAGTGGGAAAATGGTAACTAGGGGAAGTATTGAGGCTGCACTTTAATTACTTCACCCTGACCTTGTACTGCAGGTCTTGGCAGAGATCTGTGCATTCTGACAAGCTTTCAGGTGGGATAGCCATGCCCGGAGCTCTGCAGCAAAGAAAGAAAGGGTGGGATCTGTCAAGACGGTCCTGTGCTGTCCAAACAAAAAGTGATTTTCAGTGGGTCAAGAAAAATGTCAGCACTTGAAAACCCTGACTTGAGAAGATTTTTTTTGTGGCTTAAATGAAACTCAAGAGACATCTCACCCATAAAATTGGGGTGTGTATTTGGGGTGAGTAATTTATAGTGTAAGGATAATCAGCAGTAGGGGCTTGAATTTTTTTCACTCTCCTAGCTGCCCACAAGACTTTCCTTATTAACAGAGGAAGAAGCAAGTGTGTGGTCATGGACTGAGAGTTGTGACACATGAGAGGAGAACCCTTCTCATTCACTCTTGAGCAATATTGCTGTGGTGCGATGGAAACCACAGAAGAGTCCTTTACTGTGGGGGGG
>VZSZ01001098.1:210539-227477 GCA_013398815.1 Ibidorhyncha struthersii
TGACCGCAGCCTGTGACTTCATGAGAAGAGATTCTTCTCCAAATGATCCTCCAGGTCAAGCAGAAGGGAGCCTTTTTAAGACCCAGCCTAACAGCACATGGTTGTTCTTTTACGCGTATTTTTGGGGCATTTTACTGCCACCAGAAAAGCAGTTCTCATCAGAAAAACACATGCTCTAAACTCTAGAGGCATCTAGTGAGGTACATGGAACAGAGGTTAGAATGGAGACAGTGCTGTGTCTGTGGGGGCAGGTGTGAGCTCCATGACAGTGATGAAGGTGTTCATACTGAGACTGCAGAGGTGATAATCGACCTGCCTCTCTCAGGCTGGGATACCCAACACTCTTCTGGACTCATCCCACTGTAGCTCTCTGCTGCAAAACTCTCAGAGCAAAACTGAAGTGGAAGCTTGCATCTGGGTTTGCACTCGTGAGCTTGGGGAGTAGTCCTGTAGCAGGACTCGTGGCTTTTTAGTGTCTGAAGTGAAAAGTTAGACCTCAGAATAGCCGATGTTTTGGAAGATGGATTTGAGAACAACCCAGTTTTCCTGTTTGTGGCTCTTGTTCCTGCATCTCCAGTTTAAAAGCATCCAGAAGTGTGTTCAGAGCTCCAAGAAAATAGAGCAGATAGGTGAATGTCATGATTCAATTCAAAATACTGTCTCTCCCTTCAGAGAGCAGGTCTCACGCTTCCTTGTTTATGTAGAACTTCACAGCTAATATTTTTCTGCCAGCAACAAGATTATGATGCTCATTACTGTGTGGAAGGAGCTAGATGCATTTCACACAGCCTGTAGGTTCAGTACACCTGTGTGTGGATAGGACTTCTGGAATTTGCTCAACTGAGAAAGGAAGTATTCATCACCAAAAGTCAACAGGGTCTTCTCCTGGGCTGGGGCGGGGGGAGCTGTTGCTACAGTAGCACCAGTGCGAAAGCTGTCACCCGCTTGTTCTTAGGTGTCTCAGGATACAGACAGTTCATGACCATGCTTGTATACGGAGCACGTGAAACCTGGCAGAAAGTATGCTACTGCACAACTAAACTGCCTTCCTCAGAGGAGATGATCTGACAGTGTTCGACTCCAGAGTTACTTCTGAGGTCTAAAGCAGGGTTTTGTATCTCTGAAGATAGGAATAAACCCCTGCCCCATATCTACCGCTCAGCCCCCAGCCACAGCGGCAGCAGAGTGGGTAGCAAGGAAGTGTGCTCCACGGGTGCTACGGACACTATCACCACAAAAAAGAGAGGTCTTGACAACAGAAAAAAACAGATTTGTGAGTGTTGTCTTGATAACGGCAAGACTTTGGGCTCTGGTACTGCTTAATACAGGTATCCGTCAGAGCAGTTTCAGCCATCTGCTGTGGCCACGTAGGAGTTGTCTGTTGGCTGTCTGCAGAGGAGCAAGAGGAGAGACTCAGAAATAATTGGTCTGGAAGTCCAAGATCCAAAGCTGGACTTAAGGCGTCTTTTGAGAATTTATTTCTGGAACTACTGTGGATCATAAAGTCTCTATGCTTGAAGACACTGACTCTTTTACAGGGGGAAAAAAAAAAAAGCAAGCCAAACAGCTGCAGCGTGTCATTGCCCGGCTCAAGCACAGGGGAGCTTACACTGAAGCAAGTCATGCAAAGTCAGAGCAACTTGGCTTTAGAGTTTGTATCTGAAGGGATTCAAATAAGACTGAAAGAAGGCAAAAGTTAGTGGGGACGTTGGGGGAACAAATTTGAAGGATAATATTGTGAAGCACACATCTGAAAAGGTGGTGATAAAAAGCAACTTCCAACTCGCCTATGAAGAGTCCGAGAAGGAGGAAGGACACTTGAGTTCACACACATGCAGCATGGGCAGAGATGGGGTGTCAGCCTGGATACCCTGCCACCTCACGTACTTGGATGTGTGCCTGCCAGCACCTCAGATGTGCATAATGGACAGTTCTCCAAAGAAGTGTTATTGTCAAGTGCATCCTGAAGTAGGCCTTGATATTTTAGCCTTGATACGAAGCTTAGGTTAACCGACAGCACAGTTCAGAAATGTGACAGCCACTGATAATTATTCTTGGGGCTCTCTCTTCACAGCCTGTCAGAGAGATCTGTCTCTGTCTTTTCTTTTCTAGTGTATCACAAACGACTTGTCCTTGCCTTTCTGGCCTTTTTCAACTTAGTTTCCGGCTTACTGTTCCATAACTGCCGGGCCCACAAAATGACCATGATCATGTAGCACAAGTAATATCTGAGAAGTCTTAGGTAGTCAAAAATTCCTTAAAACACAGATGCAAGATTTCAGAAAGGAGCGGCCTTACCAGTCGGTCATCTTTATCTTAAAAATCCTGAATTTCAGTCACTCAGGCAGTGGTTGTACAGCATAAAGCTCCTGTGCTGTTGCTGGATGCTTGCTCTCCCAGCTTTTAACGCTGACTCCAAGAAGGTTGTTTTCCTCCTGAAGAAGATCTCTCAGGTCGCACAAGCGTACTGTAATATGAACACAACAGGGCATTTCAGTTTCTCAACTGATGACCGTAGCTCTAGGATACTAATTCATATAGTGCTGTATGTATTCATGATTTAGGCAAATAGGAGAATTTACAGATTTGTCCATCTAGTAAGGGCACTGTTAACCTATAATGTAAAATGAACAAATGCCTATATTACAAGGGAAGTAAAAACATGAAGTACAGTCCTAAAGCCCAGTGTAATCCAGGTGCCTTGGTATTCAAGGTGAAGGAAGATTCAGTAGCATCTGTCATCTTCTTGTTTGCTCTTCCAGGTAAATTTCACCGTGTCCGTACTGAGGCAGACGAGCAAACCATTTGGGTTGATAAATGTGTGAGCCACGAAAATTACACCAAGGAGACCTCCGATAATGACATAGCCATGCTGCACTTGGCTGAGCCCGTGATGTATAACAAATACGCGCTCCCTATCTGTCTTCCCACCCGTGACCTGGCAGAACAGGAGCTGACAAGAAGTGGGAGGCAGATGGTGGTAACTGGCTGGGGCAGCACAAGTGACGTTAACAACAATTACTCTACTTTGCTCAGTTATATTCAAATCCCTATAGTTGCCCGGAACGAGTGTGCCCAGGCGATGAGATTTGCTATCTCTGACAACATGCTGTGTGCTGGGAACTTAGGGGACAAAAAAGATTCATGCAGTGGGGACAGTGGGGGTCCTATGATCACTAAATATAAGGATACTTGGTTTTTGGTAGGACTGGTGAGCTGGGGCGAAGGCTGTGGAAGAAAGGAGAAATTTGGAGTCTACACCAAAGTTAGTCAGTATCTTGAGTGGATCCAGCACCACATAGATGAGATGTCAGCTTCTTGGAAGGGTTGATTCTGATACTGAGAGTCTGGAATATTGTGGCTACGTGCTAGTGACAGTGTGCAGTGTAATTTACTGTCAGAGCTTCAGTATTAAATATTGAGTACATGTTAACCTTGTGTACTGTTTTCCTTGGTGCCTATTTTTTTATGTCTTCTTTTTTGTTTTTTACATTGTTTACATTGGTTAGTTTCCAGGTTATGTTGTTTATTTGCAGCATGGTCCTACTTAGGCCTTACAGGCAAGAAATAATACCCTGTTACGCTGAGATGCTGTACAGCGTTGTAGAAAATAAGATAGTCCATAGTCAGGAGACTCCATCTTTGAAGTGTAAAATGACTGAATCGGTTGGGGCGGGAGGGCAGGAAGGGACAGGGAAGAGTGTTTTAAAAGTCAACATAGTAATACGGTTCTGTCCTTTCAGCTTTACTCTACCATATTATCCACAGTAATTGTTTGGGTTTGCTCTGTATTTGTATAATTCTTCTTTCAGCACAATGAAATGTTAATAATATCGTCACTGCCTCCAGTCATTCCCATCTTACTCTGTTTCTTGCAGATTCAGGTGATTCAGCAGGTCACTAGCACTGCTCTATGTTTTCTATTCCTTGCACACTTGATGCCTGATTTTACCCTCCCCGAGAGTTCCTTAAAAGTCAGTGGTAATTCTGCTGTTATTTGAAAAAAAAAAAAGGAGGTTTAATTGCAAGCTTTTGCATGCTCTGTTTATTCTGTGGTCTATAAATTTCTTCTAATTAGCAAGCTAAGCAAACATTTTTGTTCATTCCTATTCTAGTGAATGCGATCAGCTGCAGGCTATATTAACGTTACTAATACTTACTGATAAAGGTATTTGTGTGTGTGTGTGTTTGCATCTGTATCTCTTTGTGTGTATATCAGTAGATAAAATATGTAGCACCGATAAGTTCATAGGAAGTAGCAGTAGTCAAAATGAAGATTAATTTTTGCTCGTTTTTTATCTTAGCACCTAGCAGTAGTCAAAATGAAGATTAATTTTTGCTCGTTTTTTATCTTAGCACCTAAGCCTGCTGAATACAATTAATCTTATAGAAAAGGGGTGAAATGAGCTCTGTTGTAGTGATACACGTTTCCAACATTTCAGTCGGGATTTGGATCCGTATTTGGATCAGTGAAGAAAGTCAGTCTGCTCTCGTGATGAGATTGTTAAATGAAAAAAAAACTCAGGTACAACAAAATTGTATTAGAATTTGTAAAAAATTTAATGTGGTGTCAGCAAAGAAGTTTAATGCCTCTTAAACTTGTGGACTTAGTCTTGTTGACTTACATGCTTATTAAGCAAGTGCTGAAGCTGATTCGTGCGTTAAAGAAGTAACAGGATAAGGGCTTCATGTTGGAGGTAAGCTGAAATTGAAGTCGGCCGTCTCTCCATGTCACTGTCTCTGTCTCTCTTTTTCTCTTTTTTCCCCTCCCCTTTTTTATTTGGGACTGGATGCAAGGATTGACAAATAATGCTTTCAACAGCGGCCTTTCAGCCAGGGGCCTGCACTAAGAGTACGTGCTTCTGAGAAGGCTGACGTTGCTAGTCATCAAATTACAAGGAAAAACATTATTGTGTTCAAAGCCAGTAGAACATGGGTCTAATTGAAGGCAGAAATTGTTATGTCATTGAGTAGCTGTGACTATTATAGGGCAATATTTGCCTTCCTGCAGGTGACTGCTATGGATCCTCCTACACACTCACAGCTCTGCATATTTCAACAGATGTTTACAGAGCAGCTTGTGTATTTTCCAGATCAGTTGGTCTTACCTACTGAAAGATGATGGAGTGTCAGAAATCTGCTCTTAAAAATTCCAGATTTTCCCAAAGAAACTTATTGCAAAGAAGTGTCTTTTATTGTTGGAGGATGTTTTTAAAGACCTTTTTTTTTTAATGCATACATGTATGTGTGTGGAAACATACACACAATTTTCTTCTGATTTTGGATTTCAAATGTGTTTCATGGAATCCAGAAGGTTGTCTCTCCTGTGTCAATATTTGTGACTGGTTAATGATCAACTTCTTGACCTCATGGCTGTTCCTGGTGTACATCCAAATCTCTATCCTGTCTTCCCCTAAAAAAAAAAAAGAAAAGAAAAAAGTGAGTATAATTGCATGGTTCTGTGTAAAGTGAATGCATTCTGGATCCTGTGTTTTGGGAAAAATAATACAGGTAGCAAAGAGGTATGTGCTGTCGAATCCTGGTAAATTATTTAGCCTGGGATGGTGATATGAAGAAATACAAATTTCTGCCTTGTAACTTGTACTGCCAGGTATGCGGTGGATGGTTTCCTCATTGGGGTTTGCACATACAGTCTTACTTGACAAGACCATCAGTAATTAGACAGCAGCTGCTGTCATCAGCAACTGCTGGCTGAAGTGCGCAGCTCAGAGCTCGGCCTGGATCCTTCGCAGTTTAAACAAGGCTGTCGCTGGAACTGGCTTCTGCTCGGTTTGGGCCTGATCCATGCCTCCGATGTTCATCATAGCATTTTTATTACTTGTGTGGGCTTTGGATCAGACCCTGCGCCACATCCTGGGCTAGGTCACTCTGCATGTTGCCTTGTGAACGGTTGGCATTCCTTTTATAGTGTGCAGCGTCACTGTGGCTTGGAGAAACAACGGACATGGCTTTCTTTGTCCCTTCTCTTCTCCTTTTGCTTCTACTTCATCTTTTTTGCAGGCTAATTCACCCTTGTTGTTTTTGTGACAATATACCAATTTCATTCTTCTTTTCCCTCTGAAGGAAATCAGTAGGAAGTCAGAGTATTCTGAACGCTCACTAAAATGGAGAGCAGTTCCTCAATTCTGATGTTTCTCCTACTGATGTGCTCCATCAACGGCAGCTGTCCATTTTCATATTCAGGTAGGTACTTCTGAATTACGTTTTTAACTTAATTGTCTTATTGTGGCAATCTTGGCATTTAAACTGAAATTATGTTCCTTTTCTGAACACGAAGTCCTGTGAGTGAAGGAACACTTCCTGAAATATACAAGAAAAAAAAGAATATTCATATATGTATTTCCAAGAGAAATCAGCCTTTCTTAACTTCCTACTTAGAGCACTGTCCTGTTGAAAATATTCTCCTTGTGATATTGAACCCAAAATCTGAATTATTTTTGCATGGTAAAGTTTTCCAATTTGGGAAGCTAAAATTAGGGACTTCCAACATGTGTTCTCGGACCTCATGTTGATTTTACTACAACAGCTACACAAGGTTTGGAAACGGCTTCAGAGAGCTTTACAACAGGTGTGAGAAATGTACAGGATCTCACCAATCATTATGGCTGTCCTTGCAGAGGAGGGAGAGCAGAAGCAGGAGTAGTATCTGCAAACCGGAAGGCTTTACACCAGGCGTACCCTCAAGGGGAGGGTACCTACTTACAGTCCTTTACACATAACCCCAGAACTCAAGGGGTGGCAAAGGGCAATTTCATTGATGTAAGTAAGGGAAAGGCATTTTCCCCATTACCAGACAGCAGGATTTGTCCAAACCTTTTCTCAGCTCCGAGTTTTCATGGGCAGTTTCTAACTGCCTAGAAATGAAGCAATTAAATATTATTCTAGAATTGTAGTCATTGCTAATAGATACCGATCCTGCGACTGCAAAGAGATGTTTGTCTTTACGGTTCAACTCTACAACTTTGTCAGAGGGTTTTGACTTGTTTAGGACACTAAACCATGACTAGCAAAACAGAGTACCATTAAGTGAACTGCTGTATTAATTTTTGTAGGCTTTGTCATGATTACGAAGTGAACTTTGTTCTTAAAACGCTTTTTAGCAGTTTTTCAGTCAGATGGGTTTTGGCCACACTTCTGCAGATTTAAGGCAAAAACCTCCATCTTCTCTAAATGGAGCTGGCACGTGGTATTGGTACATCTACAAGGGCTGAGTGAGCCCTCATTTTCCTTCAGAGCATCCTGGCTGGAAAATCCTGGGAGCACTGCGTTTCAGCTAGAGGTGTCTTAGCAAAGACTCGCTGTGGAGCAGCAGGGGGGGTGTGGGTAGGACCTTATTGCCATATTCCCTCTTCTGGCCACTCTTCATTTATTGGCCGTAATAGCTCTTAAGACATTGCAGGAGGAGGGCAGATATCTTGGCGAAGCAAAGTTGAGATGAACTAACTGTAGGTACAAAACTCACAGTTTATATATAATTTCTTTTCCTGAAGGAGCGGTGTCTGTCCTATTGTGGCCACAGTAGCTACCTGGAAAGCACTGGGTCTCCGCTACTGATTATCTAACACAGTCGGCACCAAATGCAAACCCAACCTCTCCTTTCAGCTTTACTTCCACGTGCACACGAAGCCAGGCAACTGATAATTGTTGTGAATAAGGATGGTTAGGCAAAAGAATATGACCAGCTTCAAAAGCTGCAATCCTCAAGAGTCTCGTGGAATAAAAAATTATTTCTGCACTAATCTGCAAGTCTCAGTAGTGAGTCTTTCAATCCGCTAAAAGAAAGCTTTAACTGCTTGTGTCTTTTGTTGGAACACAGACTAATTTTATTTTTCTTTGGGCTGTTAATGTACATAGATTCCCACTTCCCTTCTTTATGTTGTTTACCCAACTGAAGGCACGCGTGACTGTGACTGTAATGATGCCGGTTTGTTGTCTTCTGGTATCAACTGTTCCATTTTGGTTTTCTAGTGTTCATGAGAAAAGACAAAGCACATGAAGTGCTGAAAGTCCATAAACGTGCTAACTACTTTCTAGAAGAGATTCGTCCGGGGAACTTGGAGAGGGAATGCAATGAGGAAAAGTGTTCATTTGAGGAGGCTAAGGAGATCTTCCATTCGCAGGAGAAAACGGTGAGAAACTTTTTAGGAAAAATAGATGAAAGTGAACAGTGAGCTGTGAGTAATCCATCCCAAGCTACCCAGCGTGGCTCTGGCAGGTGTGTGCCTATGGATTCTGCAGTTTGGTAGTCGGGGTGGGTCCCTCACGGCACCTGTGAGATCTCACTTCCTAAGTGAGTGCTCAGTTTGTTAGGTAAACATTAAACACAATTCCTTAAAAGTATCCAAAGCCTCTTTCTGTGAGAGCCAAAATCCAGCAACGTGAGTCTGACACTTTCAGACCCCTCCAAATACAGAGGAGGAGGGCCCCGTTCCCGGGGCCCGATAGCGTCCCGCTGGGAAGCCGGGCCGCAGGCGTTCTGCTGGGGATCTCCTGCCGAAGCAGGAGTTTGAGCTGCAATTTTAGAGGTGCCTAATTTCTTTTGTAGCTAGCCCAAGTTGCTTAGGTGATGTCTACCTTAGCATAGCAGTAGTGCAGCTCAGTAGAAATGGCTCTTCAGAGCGAAGCAGTTGATGCTGAGGACTTCACAGTGACACATTTTGGGGGCAGGGGATGTCACTTGAAGCTCCTGGGCTGGTGCCACAGACCATTCACTGGCTGGAGGGTTTATGGATCACAGCTTTCAGTTTAATTTTCATTCCAATACAGTCCAGTTTATGCACTCTGTGGCTGGTCCGTGATGCAAACAAGAGTGAGCTGCATGGTGATGATCGGGAGATCTGCTCTGAGAATGTATTTTGTGGTTCTAATCAAAATGTTAATTTACATGCATCCTAAAAAAAAGTTTTCTAAATTACATCTTCAATAACCAATATGACCATTTGTTGATTGTTTTCTTCATTTATGATTTCTTCTGCAGATGGAGTTTTGGTTCAATTACAAAGGTAGGTAAAAAAGGAATTTTTAAAACATCTATCTTTTGTGTCCCTTCTGGGTGCAAAGAATTACGTGGCAGTTTAAAGCCAGGCTTCTCTTAATTCCTGGAATGACACTGTGCCTTGTTTCTTCTTCTTAGGTTTAAATCCATGTAGTACAAATCCCTGTAACAATGGTGGAGTCTGCAAAATAAGACACTACAATTACTTTTGCATCTGCCCCCCAAAATTTGGAGGAGACAACTGTGAAAAAGGTGAGTAGAGGAACAGACATGGTGGCATTCATTGAGAAGGAAGGATTAAGGCTGGAATTTGCTCCTTGGGCACTTGAGCTGAACCTTTGGACAGGCTTCTCACTGACGTTATCAGTGGTGCCTGTGTCTGCCTGATACAGAGCTGTTTAAGATTCACACATTACAACAGTGTTTTCTTATGTGACATGTTGGGGCACCACCACCTTAGGGAAGGGAATCGTGTTGTGACAGTGGCTGGAGCTACCTCCAGCTCTGCTGTGCGGAAGAAGCGGGTGGCATCACCTCCTGTCATACAGCAGCTGAAGTTCCGTGCTTTGCACTCATCTGCACAAGCCCTGGGGAAGACACGTGGCCATGTCCCATCTTCCCCCAAGAAAGGATAGGGAACTACCTCTTTTTATCACTTCAGAGTGACAACAAGTCTCCTGCCATAGGCGTCTGCACTGGAGATTGTTCATGGTGAGGCCCTATTCTCTTCTTGATTTTATTGAGTAAATGCATTAAACAAATCAAAGGTTACTGTAAACAAAAACTATATGTTGTAATATACAAATTATGAAGAATGAAGTAGAAAAGCTGCTGATCTCTTACCAGATTTTCGCTCCTGGGAAATAGTGTGTCTGGTTTGCAAATGACTGAGGCATGAAATTACAGCAAAAGCTGAACTGATGTGGAAACTATGAATCATAAGTAATTTTTTTTTTCCGCAAGTGCTTTTTTCAACCTTTTCTTTTTACAGCAAAGCAATTAAACATGATTTTTTTTTCTTAATTTAACAATGTGTAAAAAACTCAGTGAATTTCTCACAGACTTGGCCCCCACCAAAATGCCTAGTAGTTTAAATCTGTCATGATATGAAAGATAAGATGTGCAGACTGGTCAAAAATGGGTGCATTTAGAAGAGTTTGCTCTTACAGGCGTTTTCTTGCACCTGCTGTACCGGCAGAAAGGCCCAGGGCCCAGCTGTGGCCTCAAGACAAAGGTGGCAAGTAAGAAAACGGTAGAAACAGGCGAACAACAATAGACAGAAGGCAGTAATCCACAAATCGGCGTGGTTTTCTGGAGCTGTAAGAGGTCACCCCTTCTGTTTACCTGTGAGATTTCAGCAGATTTTTTTCCTACTGTCTTTCATGTAATAACAGTGCTGGAAGCTGTGTGCTGCTCACGTCCATGCACAGCAATAACCAAGCGCATGCCTGTGTGTTTCCACCACAGAAAAGTTTGAATGCTGGTATAAGAACGGTGGGTGCTGGCAGTACTGCAGGGACAGCAGCAGCGCCTTTCACGTGGTGTGTTCCTGCGCCGAGGGTTACAGCCTGCACGCGGACGGGAAGAGATGCGTGCAAGCAGGTAAAGTGTGGGCAGCTCGGAGTTACATCAGGTAAAGAGCAGATTTGCAGGCGCCGTCTTTTCCTTTTCACTGGTTGCAGAAGAGCTACACACGCTGTAGCTACTGCAGCTTGCACTAGTGTATGGAAAAGATCTGTCTTATTTATAAAGTTTCATGTGTTTATTTTAAATTTTAAGGCTCTTCTCAATCAGGTGTCCCCGTGAGCTGGGTACAGTCTGGGGTGGGCCTGTTCCTCATAACAGCAGCACAGACTTAGATCAACTTAACTGAGTTACGAAGTTAAACCACAGTGTCAGAAGGGGAGGGGACATGACAGGGGTCTTTAAAACTTTGCGTTAAGCTGTCCTGTCACAAGGGAAGCACTGGGTTTGGGTTCTGTCCTGAAGAGATTCTGCTCCTGGAGTAGCCAGCTGTGGCTGATGCCTGTGGCTTGGAAAAGGCACAGCCGTGTGCTCTTTCTTGGTAATGAGCTCTGCCCCCCTCAATCTGATGATGGCGGGAGTGGGTGGCAAAAGTGGAGTCTGACATCCAGGTGAGAGAGTTGTTCTTGGGCTCTTACAGGAAGGGCTGAATCCCATTCTTGGATGGGAAAAGTGCTGCTTTAGTGTTGGAGTTTGACACAGCACCACACACCCTAAACTCAAAGCTTTATTTCTGCCTTTCCTCCCTCCAGCACCATTTCCATGTGGCCTGATTAAAGCCAGGCAGGTGCTGGAGGAGCAGCTGGGGCAGAAGAGGCTCCCAAGGGGCCGACATGAGCACGGCGATGATGTCGCCAAGTGGAATAAGAGCACGGAAGGCACAGTTCGGCAAACGGAGCTGGAACAAAGTGATGCTGGGGAAAATGAGACCTTCAGGGCTGCCTTTGGGCAGAGCACACGTGTGGAGGGTGACGCTGGACAAACTGAGGTGGCAAGAGAAAGCTGGAATGAGACACTGGTGGACTCTGTGACCCAGAAGCCGCTGGGAGATGGTGAGACTGGGTGGCAGGCGGGTGTCCCGAAGCACGAGGAGGCACTGGAGGGGACGGCCAGGCCTGGTGAGCCGGCCCCGTGGAGTGAGCCGACACAGGGCCCTGCTTGGCAGAACAAGACCACAGCACCCGCTGCCAGGCAGAAAGAAAAGGTGGAAGATGTTGCTGGGCAAAACCAAACGGGGGCGAGCGCTGGCTGGAACAAAACAGGGGTCATTCAAACTGCACATGGTGAGCTTAATCAGAGCAGTGACTGGGGAGGTGTTTCAAACACACCTCACTTGGCCCAGATAAACATCAGCTCTCCTTTAGAGCACAATGATGCCAGGATAACAGGAGGAACGTTGTGTCATCGTGGACATTGTCCCTGGCAGGTAATACTTTTTTCCAGCCTTACCATAAATCCCACATCTGAATGCTTTCTCACTTTATCATCACTGGTTCCAGCTGGAGCAGAGTTCATCAAACTCATAACCCATAAAGGTGTTTTTTTTTTCAGGTTGAGAGCAATTCCACCCACATGTAGTTCTCAAACTCCTGCAGGTCTTTTTGGTGCTCCGTGTCTTAGTTGCCTTATCATTCTTCCCCCATCCTGGATGTGATCTCAGCTTAATATGCTCTCTCTTAACTACATGTGAGATCTTCTCCTGCTCTGTTATTCAGGTTCTTTGTTTCTAAGTGTTGGTGAAAAGCTGTGCTTCTGACTCCTTTTGCAATGGCTGGTGGTATTGTTCACAAAAATTATTCTCTGACCAGGTGAGATGCGTCATTAGAATCCTGTGCTTTTCATGCTTCTTACAGTAAGGAAAGGTACAACCAGGAGGGCTCAAATGTGAAGGCGAGTGGCACGTGGCAAGTAGGGGAACCTCCCTGAAGTGTTATTTCCATTATCTTTTTTTTTTTTTAATCTTGGATTTGTGTCCTTATTTGTTATTAATTTTCACTTATTTATATTGTCTCTATTTCACCAGTGTACTGTTACTGTTTATGGGTTTGTGGGTAGAATGTTAACAGACGCATCTAAAAACACTCAGGTTACCGTCAGTCTATTTTATTGCTGTCACACAGACAGATTTGCCTGTTCCACACATCAGGAGGTATTTCACAGAGGGTATTTGTGTGGACCAGGCATTCACTGCACACTTTGGCAAGCTGAAATGTCACTAGGAGTAAAGTGTACAGGTTCCTGCCATCTTACACATTTCTAGAAGGAACTACCAGCTGCTTCCCTTTTGATTTGGGGTTAGTCTGAATGCTGCTTAACCATGGCTGTTTCTTCTTGAGATAAAACATTACCAGCAAGGACATTTTAAATTTTCATTACTGCAGGCCATTTGTAATTGAATCTTGTATTTTTTTTTAAATAGGGTTTTGCAAACCTTTTCCGTTCTAGTTCTTCATAGCCTAAGAATTTTCAGTTACTTTCCAGTGTTTTGTTCTAGCACTACTGAACAGACTTAAAAGCATCAATAGTACATAAAATTAAGTCAAAATGTCTTATGTAAAACATGACATTACTCCAGGAACTAGACCAAGGTAGGAGGCCAGACTGTGTCACACCTTTTCCCACTATTTGATTATTAACTTCACTGAAATAAAATTAAGCTTTTCCTTCAGTTTTTAACGCATGAAATAACAGGCTCAGAGAGGAGTTTAATTGAGGACCTGCTGAGGCATTAACGGAGCTTATAATTCTGAATAGACAAGACAAACATCTGACACTGTGCAGCATAAGGATGTTTTTATTTCTCCATTTTCTACTCTGTAGATGATCCCAGATTTTATTACCAATAAAAGGAAACATAACAAAGTTTCTAAATCTCCACTTACTTGCACTTTCACTTGACAACTGGGAAAGTGAAAGTCTTTTCTATCCCTTCTTCACATAGACAAACACCACGCTCTTCTTTTTTTTAACCTGAGTATCAACAGACTATACCTTGTGTTACTGTTCCCCCACCCCCAAAAATTTGAAGCCACATGAAGCATCACAGCCATGTGTTTCCTTAGAAGAATGCCAGACACCATAGCGCCAATCCTATTTGAGTTTGTTAATCATAATATTCTGCTCCATTGTCACAGATGTGCAATCATTTTATTACTGTTTTATCATCATCTTTGCCTGGTGCACTGTAGACATTATTGCCATGCCAGAAGTGTTATTTTCAAGACAGGGAGCCTGCAATCGGCCAGCACGAGACTGACAGTGTGCGTGGGTACCCAGCATGGCTCCGGTGACCCGGCCTTCCTCATCTTCCGTACAGGTGTTGATCCGGAATAGCAGGGATGTTGGTTTCTGTGGGGGGAGTTTAATCGGCAGTCGCTGGGTGGTCACAGCTGCTCACTGCCTGGATCTGGTCAGACCACACCACGTTACCGTAGGTGAGTACAGGTTGGATGTTGTATAAACTTACTTAAAATGCGCTTTGCATTGTACCTGAACATAGTAAGGTATGGATGAGAAACAGACGGAAACCTGATGAGGTGAGGTGCAAAGGGGCTCCAGCTGGTCCCTTTTGATTTCATGGATAACCTGGGAGCTTAAGGCACAGATTTAGCATTTTCTGTTGCCCATTTTGGCAAACTCACTGTGCATGGAGACTGAGCACATCTCGGGATTCCTGTAGGTGCTGTCAGTTCTGGTTTTTAATCAGCCTTAAGAGTAGTTTCCTGGTGAGCTGCCGGTTGCTCATTGCCTGTAATTGCCACAGGGCAGAAAGCCCCCCTCCCTTGTCATGCACTACAGCACTGGTTACAATAGCGGGAATTGGAACCCCTTGCAGCGGGAATGCTGCAATAAACACAATCTTGTGCTTGAAACCTCCAGAAAAAAGACATGCCAGAGGAGCACCCAGAATACAGCACTGGATAACTAACAGGGAACAGCCTCAGCCATAGCTGCATCTTAATGCTTATGTTGTGTCCCTGAGAGGGAAAACACAAAGCCCCAAGGAAGCTCAAACTGTTCAAAAAACAGGGCTTATTGAAAAGCACTGACAGTATTTATGGTAAAGTCCCTACCCCGAGGCCATAATCTCTGCACGTTTCTTTTCATCCAGTCAATGCCTTTGTATTGCCCTTAAAGGGCAAACTGGTAAGAAATTACTGTTACAGAGCATGATTTGTTTTGGTCTGTGCCTGTTAAGTCGCTGTCCTTCCTGTTCCCCCCTGGCTACACCATAGAGGCTGTTCACAGTTTGCTTAACATTGTAACTTGTGACTATAGGAGACTTTGACAAATACCAAAGGGAATTCAAAGAACAGAAGATTGATGTGGAACGGAGCTGGACACATCCCCATTATGATTCAAACAACTACAACGGTGACATCGCCTTGTTGTACTTGAGCAGCAATGTTACTTTTAATGAGTACGCAATTCCCATCTGCCTTCCAAGCCCCACCCTTGCCACCCTGCTCTCTGAAGAAGGGAGAATAGGGATGGTGAGCGGGTGGGGTGCCACTCACGACAGAGGTTCCACGCTGCGCTTCCTCATGAAAGTCCGGGTGCCCATTGTAAACATGGAGACCTGTCAGCGGTCAATGGACAGACTGGTTACCGACAACATGTTCTGCGCAGGGTACCACACTGAGGCTGCAGACGCCTGCAAAGGGGACAGCGGTGGCCCTTTCACCGTGTCTTACCACAACACCTGGTATCTCCTGGGGATTGTAAGCTGGGGTGAGGGCTGTGTTGAAAAAGGAAAATATGGTGTCTATACCAGAGTATCCAACTACATCCCATGGATTAAAGAGATTGTTGAAAGTGTAGCAGATTCGGAAAACTTTTCCATTAACTTTTCTTAAAAAACAGGGATAAATATCTGTATTATTACAGAGTGTTTCAGTCTAAGATACTAAGCAGTCCCTGTCCTTAATGGTGTAAAATCAAGATTAACTTCAAAGAAATTTTGAGTCTCTACCATAAATGGCTAAATTGCTCACTCAAGTATTACTGAGTACAATACTTGTATATAATAAAGACCTATTCTGCAAATAACAAAGGAGACAACTACAACTTAATGTAAATTCCTATCAGAGAGGTGGGTTTTTTTAGAGAACAAAAAAGCTTTCCGTTTCTTGAGCCTACATGCATATCACAAAATCAGGCAAATAGTCCTCTCTGCAAGTTAGTTGCTTAGAAAAGGAAGAGCATTTCTGGTAGTGTCTGTCCTCTAGTTATGAAACACCATGCTGAACACACAGCAGTTACAGATCTGTGAAGTTGTCACCAAGCAGAACTGTTACCTCATGTACAATTCAGTTTACCATAATACAAGTGTTTCCTGACACAAAAACCAACGTCTGTACGGAACATTGTATTACCGACTGCACTGGAGCAATTCTGAAATAAATAATTAGTGGGGGGCTGGGAGGACACGCTGTCCCCTGCACCTCAGGGGGAGCCCTGCTTCTGTGCGGCAGCTGGTAAGGAAAGGCACTCTGCCCCTGCCACAACCCTCTCTGGGCACAGCACTACAGCAGTGGAACTACTGTCCATTTTTTGTATTTTTTTTTTCCTAAGAAAGAAACCCCTTTTTCTTTATTCTGAAGACAACCCCCACCCCCTCATGTACATAATTTACCTTGCCCTGGTTTTGATGGAGACCAGTAATTCAGATATGAAGTATTTGTGAACACACCACCACAGCATGAAACAACTTTCCCATCATCCTACAACAAAGGAAGATACTGACATTGTGCCTCTAGCCACCCCCCCAAGAGGCTGATTTCCCCACACAGCAGAAAATTCACATACTTAAAAAGCACTCGATGTCAAAATTGCAAGTGAAATAAAATACCTGTAGGGCAGACCAATATCCCTCAACAAATCATCCCCTAAGAGTACATACATTGCCATCCTCGTAGCATTGTCTTTCTCAGTTGCTTCTTTCTACTGCAACTAATAGTTTGGCTTTGTGACCCATGTCAAAGGAAGTTTTGATTTTTGTGACCTTTCTTACAATTCACTTCATTTTAAAAAACCCAGCACTCACATCCGTGAGGGTGTTCTGTTCTTGTCCTCAGCTTTGTTCAAAGCCTTGTAAGAGTTCTTTATTACCCTGACACAAGAAACAGACCTTTCTTGTTCGCCTCAGAGAGCACGATGCCCAGCTATTATAATTAATTTTGATGGCAAGAAACTGTACTAGGACTGTGCAAGACAGTAGTTACTTTAAGGGAAGAGCTCTTAGGATTTTAAAGTAGCCCACAGCCCCCCACAACTGCAGTATCAGANCCCCAAATGGAACCTGGGTGCGAACAGCTCTACAACAGTCACATTTTTTCACATAGCTGCACCTGCCAATACAGCAGTAAGGAATTCCCCATCTTTCAATAAATTCTTAA